>BPTQ01000005.1:279883146-280342299 GCA_019973895.1 Chrysanthemum seticuspe
ATAACGAGTTATCTTTAACAAAAACGTTATGTTGCTTCCAAAATAACTTTTAGTTACCTTCGTTGTATTGCAAAAACAATTTCTATTGAGCAATACACGATTGTTTTTCAAATCTCTTTTCATCAATCAGTGGACTTAAAATTCGCTGGTTCACTCACTCCGTGCTGTCTTCTTTGAGATGTTTCGGTTTGAGAACAGCTAGAACAGCTGCGAAACCCTGTCAAGGAGATTCTTAGGAATCCTACCTGATCACAGGCAGTCCTTGTACTGATCAACGGGGAACCGTGGGCCGTGTACCTCAATTCATCGAAAGTGATCAAAGACACTTTCGTGCGATTTGTTGCTAACTGTTGTATGCAGGTACGCCCGACGTTTGCAGCTGATCAGAATGAAGCGGTCAATCCACAGCCGCATGCTCACTTAACACATTCATCTCAAAAGAAATCATGATTAGTGCATCAATGACTCTGATATTTTCACACCAAGCTTCTGCTACGCTGCTGCCAATATCATGAATCAACTAAAGCTTCCGCTACTCTGATGAGAAGATATCATGATCCAGAATGTGAGCATGTCGGTCCCAAAGTCACAACACCACAATGGATGTCTCAGAGATTTTTGATAGCTGATGATCTCCAAAGATGGCTCAAACTCATCATCACGTGGATCAGTAAAAGACCTCCACTTGAAGTAACCATACATGCATTGTGAAGTACCAATGACTACGAGCTTAAGAGCAAAGGACTACATCAAGAATGCAAGATCAATTGTTAAATGTTATATCTATTTGTATTCAATGTAATTTTGGTACATAATTGAGGTGACCTCCCTTAGGGGGAGATTGTTAGGAATTAGAAATTCCCGGTATTAAAGAGTCGGTCACCTCAAGTATATGTAATCGTTAGAAAGCTCGTAGTCGTAGTTCTTTTAAGTTAAGTAGTATTTTAGTTAAGTAACACCGTGGAGGACGGACGGGTCTTTACCCACTGTATGCCTGATCCACAGCCCAAAGTGTGGCGAGTTATGTAAGACTATAAATACTCTCTACCTTCCAAGGTAGAGAGTTGGAGCTCATAATAATATCTTTCACTTTCTCTCACTAAGTTCCCTAAACCTCTAACTTTCTCTCTCTAGAATTCCATCTATATGCTACTTTGTGTTATGGTTTGATGTGTATGTGAAAAGTTAATATCTTACAGTAACAATTCTCATTTTCGGCTTTTTACTATTCATCTCAGGAATTTACTATTCACTGTTACTATTCATTTTTACTATTTATCATATTTTGGGTCATTATTTAAACTCAAACTTTTTCCCGAAAAATTACTATTCATAAATTACTATTCATGAGTTACTATTCACGAGTTACTATTCACCGTAATTTTTATTATTTACTAATTTCGCCTAAATTGAACAAGTAAATACTTTTACACAATTTTCATGCATAAACAATGTACTATGTACTCCTAATATATAAATATCTAGTTACTATTTATAAATATCTATATATTTTCAAAAATATCTAAACACTATTCATCAAAATATCTAAACACTATTCATCAAAATATCTAGATATTTTCAGATATTTTCTCTATAAATAGAAAGAAAACTAGTTCATTTTATTTCACAAAAAAAACACACACATTTCCCCTCCTCCTTGATGTCGCCACCCTCCATACACACTCCATACTTGATTTTCAGGCTCCGAGTTATACACATAAGTTGAATGCATTAGTATTCTCTACGTAAAAATTAAGTTTATTTTGTATTTCCGCGGTTGGATTAAGAGATACACAATGGTGGGTTGGAGCTGTGGGTCCCAGGAAATTCTCAAAACTTTTGCAAGAATAGATCGGGCAATATTAAAGATGGGTTTTTGTTTTTGAAGCTATCGGGATAGTTATGGGGTAGATATGAGGTGATTTAGAGGTTTTTATAGTTTAGGAAATGGATTTTTGAATTTAGATGCGGAAGCGCTGCCCAATTTTCTAGTATCATTCATCAGTTATTATCAGGTGAGTTCGTAGCCCCACTTTTACTCGTTTAATTGTTTTACAAACTCTTTGGGGGAGATACATGCTCAAATACTTGCTTTTACTTTCACAAGTACTCTAAACTTTTACTAATTATCGTGAGTCATAGCCCCTACTCTTTTAATACTTGTTTTACAAACTCTTTGGGGGAGATACATGCTCAACTATTTCTTTTACTTTTACAAATACTCAAAACATTATACTTGATTGTATTATACGTGATTGCATTATACTTGATTACATTATACTTGGTTGCATTATACTTGATTACGTTACACTTGATTTTGTTTTACATGCTTGGAAATACTTGCCTAAATACATGAATTGTATTTACAAATGTGCGACAATACTCTATGCTGTCGGAGAGGTATTGATAGTACTATAAGTCGGGTATATGCCCCCACCCATGGTACCCGATTCATGACCATGGGATTAATATAGTACTATTTGGGAAGGTGCCCCCGCCCATGTGTACGGATTCTTGACCATGGGTGAATATAATCCGGTGTATTGTGCAAACTATATTTTGGCAGTGGGTTGTGAACACACAGGTTGCAAGTTTTTTATGGCGGAACTTGGAACTGAGTGGATTTACAATGCCTTTGCTGTGTGAACATTCTTTAAAGGCTTTACATGTTAAACAAACTCTATGAACTCACCAACCATTGTGTTGACACTTTAGCATGTTTATCTCAGGTCAATAAGACGATAGCTGTTGCATGGAACTTAGAGTCGCACGACATGTTTTGAAGACTTTATATTCGTATTTACCATTCGAAACATTTTGTAAATATTTTTGTATTATACTTTGGGACCTCATTGTTTGTAACTCTGATTTCATTAATCGAATGGTAACTTTTCAAAACGTCTCATTTAGAGGTCGTTTTCTATAACTTGTACTTTGTATTATGAAGTAGCACCCCAGTGACACAGTCTTCCGCTGCGATATTTTGGGGGTGTTACACCTACTTGGTGGAGGTGCAATTTCTTGGGCATCCAAGAAGCAAACTTGCATCACCAGTTCAACAATGGATTCTGAATTTGTGGCTTTAGCAGCTGCTGGTAAAGAAGCTGAATGGTTGAAAAACTTGCTTCTTGAGATTCCATTGTGGCCTAAACCTATAGCACCTATTTCTATCCATTGTGATAGTGCAGCTACATTGGCTAAGGCTTATAGCCAAATGTACAATGGTAAGTCTAGACACTTAGGTGTCAGACATAGCATGATTCGTGAGCTTATCATGAATGGGGTGATATCTATAGAGTTTGTTAGATCTCAACAAAATTTAGCTGATCACTTGACGAAGGGTTTGGCTAGAGAATTGGTTATAAAGTCTGCTAAAGGGATGGGTGTAAGTCCAACTTAGTCACTAAATGCTAGGACACCCAACTCCCTCCTGAGGAAACTTGGGAGCTGAGTTCAATGTGGAAAGTTGAACATTCAGTGGACTGGAGCACATGTTTTATTTACATCCCAAGGTTGTGCTCAGAACCTGCTGAAAGGAGGATGAAGTATTTACTTCTTAATGGTTAATTTTCTTTGAAAAAGTGCTTGGCAGGAGCATGAATAAAGAGGAACCACCTATGTAAATGTTGAAGTTTTGCCGCTTCAGGGAGCTTTTGGACTTTTAGCTTTTACAACATTTATGAATGTGGATATGGACACATGGCTTGTATGGTGTCAGGAGCTGATAAGTGTTTGAAAACTTGTGTGTATTTTATCTTCAGGTATTCAAATGGGTTGAAGGGTTCAATTCTTATAATACCGTGATTCTCGAATATTTGAACGTGTAATGTACTAAGATGGAAATTCAATCCTCAGGATATTTTCGTTTATGCACATGTTTTGTTTAATGTTTGTTTTCATGCAAAGGAAGTGAACTAAATTTGGGGAGGATTGTTGGAAAATTTAGTTCACTTGTGGGATTAGTTCACACTTTGTAATGGGTTAGGAGGTACGGAGTGTACACCTATAAGGTCCCTGAACACCCTGACTCTAATAGTGGTTTGTATTGATAGTGCTCAGTTTCCACTGTAGGCAGTGTTTCCACTGAAGCAGTGTTTCCACTGAAGCAGTATTTCCACTGTAGCAGTGTTTCCACTGCTAGTGCTGATGAAAGTACTGCTAAATGGCAGTTACAACTGCATAATGACCATGTTTAATTGGTCATGTAACCACTAACGGCTATAATGGGGATAATTATGAGGAGATTAATGGGCCGATTAATTCTCATAATTCCATTTGACTAGCTCAGAGTAACCTCCTATAAATAGGAGATCTGATTATGCATGAAGAAGACACAGAAAACGATTAACACTTCTAAGCAAAAGGGTTATTGAATTGTGCCTAATTCTATAACTACATTTGGTCTTATCCCAAGTAGATATTCGTGTAACCCAGGCATTAGGGTTGAATAGTTTACTTTGGAAAGTGATCACACGATTCCAAGTGATATCCAGTAACCACCTAGTGGTATTTGTTTCTGCTGACCTTGATTATCTTACCCTGTTCTGGCAGATAAACACTAACAGGGAATGCTCAGACCCATTCTCCTCCTCTCATTGAAGCAGATGAGCCTATCTCATGTGATGGAGGAGATAGAGTGGTGAGGGCTCCCACTACTCAACCAGGCTTAGAAGCTGGTGAGGATAGTGGTAACATTATTAAGACCCAATCCATGCCAACACCTAGTGAGCACTCCTCACAGGGTGGACCCAAGCACAGGCTAAAAAGGGGGGGTGTATCTACTCAGGCTAGGCTTGGGAGTGCATCTCAAATGCCCAGTGACCCACCTCTCTCAGCAGGTAACACAGCTGGAAGTTGTGAGGGCAGTTTGACACTTAATGAAATGACAGATTTATACAGGTTTCTATGCAGAAAAGTTAACACACTGGAGATTGCTCTGGATGAACACAAGAAAGCTGCTGCCAAAGTTCATACCAAAATGCTTCTGAAGATGAAAAGGCTTGCACATCAAGTCCAGCTTCTATCCAAACCAACTGCAGCAACATCTCCAGTTACCACATCAATCAAAAGGAAGGCCAAGTTCACAGTTTCTAGCACCTCAACAGATGATTCTTCCAAACATGGGAGGAGTTCTGACATTCAGAGTAGAAGAGAATTTGGTCGGTGGCAAGGTGGTCAAACTTTTCAGAGCCCTTTTCTTGATGAAGAAGAAGAAGTACAGATCACCAAACATGCTGAAGAAGTGCTTAGTACTCCTACATGCACTATCAATACTATCCCAGTTAGTACTTATAGTGTTGTAGTTAGTACTGATAGCACTATGGTTAGTACTGCTGGTGCTCTACAATCAGTACTAAGCCCAATCTTTCAAGTATGTGTTGAACTACAACAAGCCACAGCAACAGAGGCCACTATCATCACTACCACTCAACATGAAGATAGTGATGAAAAAGATAGAGAGAAACATGCAGTCTTGGGACTTCAGAGCTTGAAGAAATCAGTCCCTATCTCTCCAACTTACAAGAAGCCTCCTGTTCTATATCAGAGAAAGAAAACCAAATCAGCAACAACCAAGCCCAAAGAAAAAGGAGTCACTATCAGAGAAGGAGATGCTTCACCATCACCAACTTCCTCAGATCCAAAAATAGATCCCAAAGACAAGGGCAAAGGGATTCTGGAAGAAGAAACAAAGAAGAAAAAGTTGTCCAGGGCTGAGATTGAAAGGTTAAATGAAGAAGCAGCAAGGAAAATTGCAGCTGAATGGGATGAGCAAGAGTTGAAAAAGGATGCTGATGAGAAAGAAAAGAAAAAGATGGCTAAATTAGATGAAGACTGGAAAACATGGGATGATATGAGAGCCAAGGTAGAAGCAACTCAGGAGGTACAAAAGAAGCTGCAACAAGATAAGAGTACAAGTGTTAATAAAGCAGCTCAGCTATTCAGTGAGATCTTGGGCAGAAGACAGAGTCAGTTCAGACATCAAAGGGAAATTGAAAAGGCTTCAAGACCTTTAAACAAAAGTCAGCAAAATATGTATCTCTGCAAATACACCGAATATCAAGGTGAAGACAGGAGAACCTTGAAGCAGCTAAATCAACTGGCTTGGGAAACTCTTCAAAGGCTTGCTGATACTGTTCAAAGAAGAATGTTAAACTTCAGGCATATGCAAGCTGATGATACAGTTGCAAGATCACAACCAATTGGAAGCTACAAAAGTCCATCAGAAGAAGGAGCTTCTTCAACTGCACCCAAAAGACTAAAAGCATCTGAAGATGAAGGTGGACTAACTGAAGAAGATCTCAACCATATGATGCTGATTGAAGCCCTAGAAGACGCATTGTATTCAGAGCCCATCAATACCAGATGCCCCATCATCAACTGGGATATCTATACTGAAGATGGAAAGAGGCATTGGAGGATAAACAGAGCAGGTGGTAGAACAAGTGCTTATTTGTATCTAGTAGATCTGTTTGCATATATTGACAGGGAGGATCTACTCAAGCTATGGGAGTTAGTCAAAGAAAGGTTCAAGAACAGAGATCCAGATAATGATAAAGATCTGGAGTTACTTTATGAGCTTCAAAATATATTTGAACCTGATCCAGTTGGAGAACAATGGAACTATCAACCTGGAGAGGAAGCACTGACTTGGACATTGCTTGATTCATGTGGACTGCACTTAGTCACAACATGCAATGGAACAGATATTTACATGCTGGTTGAAAGAACCTATCCACTTGCATTAGGAACTCTTCTTGAAATGTTGGCAGCTGGGCTAAGGGTGGGTAATGCAGTAGACATGGCTAAGGAGTTGCTGATAAAGATATTTGACCAAGCTGGAAGACCTAGCAGAAAGTGAGTTTGGAAGAATCCTCAAAGACTGAAGAAAACTTGTGATTCTGAAACCCAATCACAAGTTTAGGGGAGGATTGTTGGGAAATTTGTTTTTGGGAGTTAATACTTATAGTAGTAAAGTTAGTACTGATAGCATTGTTTGATAAGTATTAACTAGTTAGTATTGATATTGAAAATGTTAGTACTGATAGTAAGTTTGTACTGTTCTAAGTAAGAAATGTCGTGTATGGTTTGTAACAGCATATCTTCTATTCAAATAGAAGATATGATATACTTAGTGCATAGTTATCTCTGTAAGGGATCTCCTTAGTGTATAAAAGGAGATCCTAGCTAGGTTAAACACACATCTCATATTCTAGCCGTCTTAAGAAGAGCTTCAAGGTTGTAAACCCTAGTACTAAGAGAGTACTCGTATTATTCTTAATAATATTGAAGCTGTTGGTGTTACATTGTGTTTAATTTAATCTTCTAAGTGCATTCAAGTAGATTCCGCATACTTGTGTGCATCTACAACAAAGCTTCTCATTGTTGTTTTGGAACCATCCAAGGCAACTAACACGTTTGCAAGCTAAGTGTTCTAGATCCAAGGTTTGGGACTTCATAATTGTTGTTTCTTTTAAATTGGTAAGTTTTAGTGTAACAAACAATGAAGTAGAAATAAGGTTTAACCCAGCCCCCAAATCAGCTAAAGCGGGAATTTTTAGATTACCGATAGTGCATGGTAGAAAACTTTTTTGATAGAGTTCCTTCTCAGGAAGTTGGCTTGGCAGGTCCTCGTCGTTTTCAGATTTTTCATCTTCTCTTAAGTAGTTAATCCCTCAAAGATCATTAGTGACAGAAGAGGTGCACTGTTCTTCCTTCGGCTTATCTTAGGCAAATATGGCTTTGCATGCAATGGCTTTGTCATTACTGGTTTCGAGATTTTTAGCTAACTGCCCAATTTGGGTTTCAAGGTTTTTAATTGCGGCATCCTGGTTCCATAAGTTCATGTTGGTGTCTTCTTTTACCTTGACCATCCATTCTTTGAGTCTATCACTTTTCTTTGTAGATTCTTTGATATGTTTATACATTATTTCTTCGAGGCTTGGTCTAGGAGGGTTATTGTTGATTCTAGTATAAAATCCTGAGATTTTTCTCGGCATCTGGCCCATTACCATTATATCCGTTGAAGGGTCTTCCACTTCCATAGTTCACTTCTTCAATCCTTTTGACTTCCTCCTTAGACGGTCACTCCTTTGTAGGGAGAGTGCCATCGTGTTCATTTTGTCCAACTTGTATGGAATGCACATTTTCCTTGAGCTTTTTCATGTCTCTTCCAAGACTCTCTAGTTTGTTATTTATCGCTGCAAGGCCTTCCACATTTCTACTTTTACTTCGATTTCTCCCCCCATTGTGCCTCTTGTGAGAGTGGTCAGTCATCTTTTGAATAGTTTATAAAGCCATTGTTGGAGTCATTCCATGTATTGGTCCTTGAGAATCTATCATTTGCCTTGAGGAGATGTTTAGACCCTTGTAGAATACGTTCACCTTTTGCTGGCTATTAAGGTCATGAGTAGGGCACTTGTATAACAATTCATTGTATCTTTCCCATGCTTGGTACAGCGTTTCATCACCCTCCTGCTTGAAGTTATGGATTTCTTCTAGTTGCTTTGCAGTCCTAGATGGAGGACAGTACCTTTGAATATTTTTTTTAGGAGTGGCTAGGTGTTAACTGTCCTGGCAGGTAATCGATCAACCCGTCTTTTAGCAGCTCCAGTGAGAGAAATAGGGAACATACGTAACATGATAGCATCATTTGAGACTCTTGGAATTTTGAATAGGCTGACAATGTATTCCACGTTGTCCACATGTTCGTGAGCATCATCGGCAATGCTTCCGAAGAAAGGGTTTGCACGCAGCTCCCTCATAAATAGTGGTTCGATCTCGAATTGAGCATCTTCGGTGATGGCCGGCCTAATGATCCCCGGTCCTTGTTCTTCTCTTGTAAGCGCTAAATATTCCTCAAGAGTGAGGTCATCAATGTTAACAACTTCCATGGTACCTAAAACTTAAAAAGAGATCGTGAGAAATTGAGAAAATTTAAAATAAAACAAAAATGAAAGACTTAATGAAAATCCTAATATAACTCCCCGGCATCGGCGCCAAAAACTTGATGCAGGTTTTACTGACCAGGTTTTAATGTTTATAATGTCTCGTTATACATATGGTCTACCCTAATGCATTAACGGGCAGTGTACCCGATCGTGTGTAGTGTAGTATTCGGTAAAACCGAGGTCGTCCCAAGAGCTATGTGAGTGGATTCTAATTAAGTCTAGGTGTCACAGATTTTAAGGTTTTAATGTTGAAATGATTAACTACTAAAGCAAGAAAATAAGAAAAACAAGTAAAGGCGAGGGTTGTGATCAATAGAGGAGAAGTGTGCTAACCGAGTTAATCATCCTATCATGTTAAGTTTATGTTTAATTACTTCCAATTGCTTCAAGTGGGGGTTTAGGTCGCTAGGACAACATTTGGTCAGTTCGTCCTAACCTATCAGCAAAGGCCTTCCACCGGAGATCAAGCTACTACCCTTGAAAGTTCAGTTGTTTTTAGTCCCCTAAGCTGAGTCATTAAGTTCTGCTACATGCAAGATTCATAACAATGAGTGCCCAGGCGCTAGCATCTTAAACACTAATCCCTAACTTCTTAAGTTCATCCAAACGGTAGGTGATCAGTTGCTCAAATCGCACAAGCAAAGAAGGGTCGTCAGTTGGTCAATTCGTACCCTTCCCACTCATTCTACCTACTTAGGGTCAGTTCGTCAATTCTTCTAGGTAACTAGCCACTACCGCCATTCAAAACTACCAAAACAAGGGTAGCTACCAACAAACTATGCATGCATACACTAGAAACAATTATATGGAAGCAATATAAACATAAAAAAACAATCAAAGAATCATAACTAGGCTAGCACCAGAGGTGCTTAGCCGCTCATATTAACTAAAACAATCGATTCAATGTTCAACATATCGGAATACATGAAATGAAAGTAAAGAAATGTGATAAATTGCTAATGCTTATCGCTATGGAGTGATTTCTCCCTTGAAGATGGCTCCGTATGCTCCTCGTGATCTGCCTTCAACCTCCTACCCACGTTTTCTGCTTTTTTGTGTGGAGTGAATGAATAGAAATGCAGAATTTTAGGCGGTATTTATAGGCCAGATCTTGATACAGCGTAACTTAAGTTGAGAGTTATGACGTAACATACATTTCTTTGTATTTTGCTCGGGAAAAGCTGGTTACGGCGTAACATCAGGAATGAGTTACGCCGTATCTTCAATAAATCATGGTTACGTCGTATTTGTGGAATGAGTTACGGCATAGCTTGCAGCAGCGCGGAACATCATTTGACCTAATTAGTTACGGCGTAATCCTAGGAGGGAGTTACGCCGTAATCTTCAGTTTAGTTGGTTTTCTGAGCCACGCTTCTGTTACGGCGTAATGTGAGAGGAGAGCTACGCCGTAACATCTTCAAAATAGGCATACTATCTGATACGCTTACACAACGCGTACGGGGTCAAAGGAACTTCCTTTTCGTCGAGCAAGTTTTTCAACACCCTAGGAAGTGAACCTAATCGTTGTAGTGTAGTATTAGGGTAAGCCACGGGTATTGATATCGTTCTCTAGGGAAATAGGAATGCTAGTGAGAAGTTACTACGCTAAGGTTTGGGTTGAGGAAGATTATTTTTTTATCTTTTTTTTTTTATTTTTTTAGGAAATGGAAAGGTACGAATCTCGGGGTTTGGATTTGGGGGTTGGTATTTCTACCGATTACTTATTATCTATTCTAATTAACTAAGCTAGTAGTAGTCTATGTCTATTGTTGTGTGCTCGTATGATGATTAAAAATGCGTTAACTTAGGTTTTATTACTCCCTAGTTATCTCCTATTGATGGTTGAATTGTCACGTCCTTATTCTTAACGCGTTTTGTTTCTAAGGTCGTAGGGTATGTGTTTATCCCTAACTCTTTGAAGCTACCAAAGGTTAATGACTACGAAATATCTAGGATTCATAAACTTAACACTAAGGTTATCTTTGGATGTTTAGCCTACAATTCCACTAGTAACTATATGCTAAGGTTCAACAAGGATTAATCAAGCATTAATAACACAACGAATGACCTATCACAATACTAGGTCAATCACAATTAAGGTAAGAGACAACCAATCAATATTCAATAACTAGGTTTCATATTACCTAAGCAAACATACAAGTAAATTAGCCGGACATGGAGAACATGCAAGCATACACACAATCAATTGAAGACATAATTGAATCAATGAAGTAAAACATTTATCTTGATGTAAAATAGGGTATGGAACCCTAAAATACTGTACAAGACAGCCTTGGTTCGGTTTAGGTTTTTACTCCACAAAACTACCTCTCTAAAACTGAAAAATTCGGATTCTATATATAGTGTTACAAACTGTGACGGTGTCACTCTTTAATTGTGACACCGTCGGGGCGCCGTCATTAAGTTTTCGTCTTGGCCATGTTATCATTGTGACGGCATCACCTTATGCCCGTGACGTCGTCGCCTTCAGTCTCTGACGCCGTCTGGATTAAATCTAGGCCGTCTGAGCTGCGACGCCCTACTCTTTTAAAACCTGATGCAGTCACTTGTAAATAAGCAATTTGGCTATTGAGTCGTCACAAAACATGTTCCGACGGCGTCACAAATAGAACCTGACGCCGTCCCCTTCAGTTCCAGCAGCTTGAGTGTCTCGATTCTTGACTTTGGCCATTTTCTTCGTATATTCGCGCCTTTTCGTCCGAATAAGTGTCATTCTAGCAATTTGCCTTCAAGAGACCTAGAAACTGAAAAGGAACGAAATTAAGTAGTAACGGATACAAAAGTGATCAATTAAGGACTTAAATGACCCCTTAAAAAGGTACCTTTTAAATCCTTATCACTATCATATATTTTCAATAAACTCTCCAAATCCGCGTCTCATTAGTTCCAATGCTCGTAATTTACCTGAAAGTGAAATATAGAGAAAAACAATCGTAAATCCATATAAATGATATAAAATACGAGCATTATCGGAGGAAATTGACGTTTAATATTCAAGACTATTTGATGTTATCACTCACCCTTGGCTTCCCAGCTTCCTACTTTTTATTTTGTTTTGCAAAAAATTTTAAGAAACTTGTTAATATGCTTTAAATAAGCACTTTTTATGAAAACAATATTTTCAGAAATCACAAATAAGCTGGAAAAAATCCGTTTAAGCACATCAGTACTAACTTAAGGTTAGTACTGCTAGCTTTATGTTAAAATTTCCAAAACTTAATAAGCAATCAAATAAGATAAAAGCTAAACAAACTAAATCTACAACATCTAAAAAGCACTAAGAATCCTAATTAAGCTAGGAACTAAAAGCAAAAAGCTCAGAAGCTAATTAAGATATTAAGACTATAACTGATATGAAATCAGCCTATAGAGGGACTTTCAAGCTACATAATTAGCAATCAAACCAATAAGCTAATCCATAAAAAATTGAAAACAGCATATCTTATAGACTAAAGAACTCACAAAAGCAATTTTCAAACAATTTGAACTTAAATTGTGCTTATAAATAAGCTGATAAGACCTGACAGTTGAGACTACTTTATGAATTTATTGAAAACTTTGTGACCTGAACCTTACTTTTAAACACCAAAATAAGCTATTATAAGTGAATGATTTTAACTAAAACTTCAAAGCAGATCAAGATTAACCACTAATGAGCACATAAAACCATTTTTCAGATATTTTGGACTAGGAATGGACCTAAAAATAAGCTGTGAAAATAGACAGTTACATTATTTTTTTAGATTTTTGGTTTAGGATATTAAAACTTGCAGACTCAATAAGGACTTAAAGCGTTTAGACACTTTACAAGAAAATGAAAACATGTATTTTAGACTGACTTAGAACCAAAAATGACTCAACTAAGGTACTTTTAAAAAAAATTGACTCAATAAGCTAACAAAAAATAGTTTGAGCTATAAAACTTAGGAAATTAAGCAAATAACTATAGAACTTTGTAAAAAAATCTTTAAATCTACTGATAAACTACTCATTAAACTTATTTATAAGCTAATACAACTTGGCTTAATAAACAAAACAAGGACAATCAGTTTTAGCTCTTGGCTAAAACTGTTATCCAAACACCCATAAGAACTCGTTATTTTAGCTTGGAAGGACAATACCATATCCCATATCTTTTTATTGGATGAAGGGGTCTATGAGAGCCCTTTCTCTAACTTGGATGCGCCCGCCTCTTTCTTCTCGGAATTCTACGTACCAATGTTGCAACAACCAGTTAAGATAAAAAAACTGATTTAAAAAACAGATTAAGACCAGAAAACTTATGAGATTTTGATAAAAACTTATTATAATGGATACTGTTAATACAAATATCGTCATTAAACGTTATTTATATTTTTGATTTATACCTAATTTTTGTTAACGACAAAAGTAAATTTAATTTTTAAAAAGCTTAAAGCTTGTCAAGTTTAATAGATATTAAAACAAGCTTTTTCAAATAATATCTTCATCACTCAAGCATTTACATTGTGATTAATCATATCTTGATATGCTCTAAACCATAATGTATGATAGGAGTTTTTAGAATGTTTTGATTTCTTAAATGCTAAACATTACATATGTATTTACATATTTCTAAAAATAGAAAAACAAACACATGACATCATGTGATGCATCATTGAAATCATTGGAAAATTTCACTAGATTCTTTGTGTAGATTTAGGCTCTACATATCTTACACAATCTTGCATAGATATGGTTGACTTTGGCAAGATTTTAAGATCTTGCTGTCAGACCTCGGCGGCACCAAATATTAACACGGGCGGAACCCTTTTAAGGGTTCCGTGGTCCGTGGTGCTTGTTGAGTGTTTTGGCTATAAATAGCAAAGCCAAACCAAGTAGTTTTTCATCCCTTTCCATCATACTCTCATACATTCCTTCTCTCTAACCTTTCTAATTCAGTTTCATATCATATTAGTGATCTCTTTTGTAGCAAAGAAGATCAAGTCACATTCAAGCTTCAACGAGAAGTTAGAAGTCTTGTTTGTTTGTTGTTGTATGATCGTGTGTTGATTCATACTTCATTGTTGTACCAAACCATCATAATCTTGTGAGTGTGAGTGGTTAGTATTTTAGTCCTTAAAATACATTGTGTGTGGGATTGGTTGTACCCTTGAAAAGAACTCGACATGTAGCTTAGTGTCAGAAATAGTGTATAAGCGAAGTGTAAAGGTTATCTCAGCCGTTGAAAGGAGCTTGTTGACTAGTGAAGTTAAACTCTCGAGTGTGAGACTCGGGGAGTGGAGTAGGGCTAGGAAAAAGAGTCCTTGTAGACCGAACCACTATAAACAACTTGTTGTGGTTTGATTGTTTCTTTCCTTATCTACTCTTTATATATTGTTTGCATATTTCACTAACATATCTAAGATCAATATCAACTGATATTTTAATAAGTTTCAAAACAAACTTTTAATCGGTAAACTATTCAACCCCCCCCCCCCCCCTTCTAGTTTTCCACAATTGGTACCAGAGCCTCGTTGCTCAAGAATTTCTAAAATATATTGTATTTTATAAACTTGAAACGATCCATGGATTCTGAAAACTTTAAAGAAGGGCAATCTATGCAAAGACCACCACTCTTTGAAACCAATGGATTTATCTATTGGAAAAACCGTTTTGAAACATATGTAAAATCAAAAGATATAGATCTTTGGTTTGTTATTGTTAAAGGGGATTTTAGTTCTACAACAAAAGATATTTCTGTTGGTGAACAAAAGAAATTCATTGCTAAAATTAATGAAGCTAAAATGATGCTTTATAATGCTTTGCCTAGAAAAGAATATGAAAGAATTTTTATGTGTGAAACAGCCAAAGATATTTGGGAATCTTTGATTGTTACACATCAAGGAAATTCACAAGTCAAGGATAACACAATTGATCTTCTTGTTTAACAATATGAACAATTTGTTATCCCTGAAGATGAAACCATTGATTATGGCTTTGCTCGCTTTAATACTATTATTACATCACTTAAAGCACTTGATGAATCTTTTCGTAGTAAGAACTTTGTCAGGAAATTTCTTAGAGCACTCCATCCGAAGTGGAGAGCTAAAGTGACGGCCATTGAAGAATCAAAAGATCTCTAAAAAATGTCACTAGATGAGCTAATCGGAAATCTCAAAGTACACGAAATGGTGATGGAGAAAGATTCAGAAATCATCAAAGGAAAAAGATAGAAAATCAAATTCGTTGCTCTAAACGCAAGAACGGAATCAAGTGATGATGATGAATCTTGCTCTGGTAGTGAAGATGAAGAATATGCCATGGCCGTTTGAGATTTCAAAAAGTTCTTTAGAAGAAGAGGAAAGTTTGTAAGACAACCTCGAGAAGAAAAGAAGCCATTCCGAAAAGATCGGGATGACAAAAAGGGTAAAGGTGAAAGAAAGTGCTTTAGATGCGGTGATGCAAGTCATCTAATAGGAGATTGTCCCAAGCCACCTAAAAGCAAAACTCAACGAGCTTTTGTAAGTGGTGCTTGGAGTGATAGTGAAGATGATGAAGAGTCAAGCAAAGAGGAGATCGCTCTAATGGCACATGAGTCAAACGAGGTTCATTCTGACTCATCTTATTCCTCTATTGATGATGATATTTTGCAAAAACAATACAATCAATTGTGTGAGCTAAGTCTAAAAATCATAACTAAAAATAAATTTTTAAAGACTAAAAAGGAATTTTTAGAAAATGAAGTCTATGAGTTAAAAGAAAAGGGAAAACGATTAGAAAAGGGAAAAGCAAATGACGATGGTTGCAAATCATGTCAAGAGCTTAATCTTGAAATAGAAAAACTAAAGCTCACACAAGATGTTCTAATCAAACATAATTCTAAATTTAAAAGGTTTAACAAAAACATCGCTTGTGCGGATGAAATAGTTAGAATTCAAAAAACACCAGGAAACATGAATGGGCTAGGATTTAATGAGGTATTAATTCCAAAGAGTCAAAACAAAATGGCCAAAAAAGACAAACAAATTGTCAAAACTGTTGTAGTGCAGCACGGACCAGACGAACCCAAAAATAGGGCTCCGACCTTTGTAAGAAATGGTGTCGTGGGAACTGCAGCAGGACAGAATGTTTGTGATACGGACCGTAGTGAATTTGTCAAAGTAACAAAGAAAACCAAGGATAGTGTTAAACTAAAACCTGCTGTTACATCAAGAGTAGGACTTGCTAAAAATGAATTTAGATCAAAAACTACTCAACAACGACATAAAACACTTTTTGCCAAACGCCCCTTTCCTAAGAGCAACCACAACATACAACCCAACTATCAACATAACGGTTGGAATCAAAACTTCCCTAGACCATATCAAACTCCAGATTACATGTCATGGAACTCTTACCCATCATTTTCATACATGAATCAAGTAAATGGTATGTTTAACCCAAACGGACCCATGAGATATTGGGGACCAAACGCTTGAGTTATTTGTGTCTTAGGTATGCTTGAAAGTTGGATTGGAACCTGATGAGTGGATAAAAGATAGTGGATGCTCACGACACATGACGGGCAACAAAAGTCTCTTCTCAACATACCAAGAGTATGACGGAGGTAATGTCACTTTTGGTAGCAATCTCAAAAGCAAAATCATTGGCAAAGGTACGATCGCTCATAACTCCCTAACTATTGAAAATGTTGCTCATGTTGATAGGTTACGATTTAATCTACTTAGTATTAGCCAATTATGTGATAAAAAGTATAAAGTACTATTTGAAGAAAATGGTAGTAAAATACTAAAAGATGGTATCACCATAGCTAAAGGAGTTAGGAAAAATAACATATACGTCATGAAAATAGATAAAACATCTAATGACAAACTTTGTCTAACAACATTAGATGATAGCTCAGCTCTTTGGCATAGACGCTTAGGTCACGCTAATATGAGACTTATACAAAACCTATCTTCAAAAGAGCTAGTTAGGAATTTACCAAAACTTAAATATGACCAACATTTTTGCGACGCTTGCAAAATTGGTAAATAAACTCATAATAGTCATAAGTCTAAAAATATGGTGTCCACATCTAAGTGTCTAGAACTTTTGCATATGGACTTATTTGGGCCATCCTCTATAAGAAGCTATGGAGGCAACTTATACACATTGGTCATATTAGATGATTACTCAAGGTTTACTTGGACGTTGTTTTTGAAAACAAAAAATGAAGCCTTTGATGAATTTGAAATTCTTAGCAAGAAAATTCAAAATCAACTAGGTGTTAAAATTGTGTCGATCCGAATGGACCATGGTCGTGAATTTGAAAATGAAACACAATTTGGAAACTTTTGTGATACAAATGGTATAACACATAAATTTTTGGCTCTTCGAACACCTCAATCAAATGGAGTTATAGAACGTAAAAATATAACAATTCAAGAAATGAGTAGAACAATGCTTAATGAACAAAACATTCCTCAAAAGTTTTGGTGTAACGCCGTTGAGACTTCTACATATATTTTAAATAGAGTCTTAATACGTCCTTTCTAAAAAAAACACCATATGAGCTTTATAAAGGTAAAAAGCCAACTTTAGGATATTTTAGAGTTTTTGGATGTAAATGCTTCATTCTTAGTACTAAAGATTATCTCACCGAGTTTGACCCAAAGTCTTATAAAGGTGTATTTCTTGGTTATTCTCAAACTAGTAAAGCTTACATTGTCTTAAACAAAGAAACAATGAGAGTCGAGGAATCGTTGAACATAACATTCGACGAAAGTCCACCTCCCTCTAAGACATCACCTTTGGTAGATGATGACTTAGTTGAAAGTCAACTTGTAGAAAGTCAAGAAATAATTAAAAATGACAAGGAAGATGAACCATTAAATAATGAGATTAGAAACATCAAAGAATCCAAAAGTCATCCTTTAGAAAAAGTCATAGGACAGCTAAATCAAAGAACCTTAAGATCACAAGCCCAAAATCAAAGTAATCATTTTTGTTTTGTGTCCACCATTGAACCGAAAAACATAAATGAAACAATAAAAGATGAATCTTGGGTAATTGCTATGCAAGAAGAGTTAAACCAATTCGTTAGAAATGATGTTTGGAAATTCGTTCCAAAACCTAAAGATCAAACTATAATTGGAACGAAATGGGTTTTTCGAAATAAAATGAATGAAAATGGTGTAGTGTCTAGAAACAAAGTTGTGCTTGTCGCACAAGGTTATAATCAACAAGAGGGGATTGATTATGATGAAACTTATGCATCGGTAGCTAGGCTCGAGTCTATTAGAATCTTACTTGCATATGCATGTGCTTATGACTTTAATTTATTTCAAACGGATGTTAACAGTGCGTTTCTTAATGGGTTTATTAACGAAGAAGTATATGTTGCTCAACCTCCCGGTTTTACCGACTTTGAGAAACCAGATCATGTCTTCAAACTCAAGAAAGCATTATACGGTCTTAAGCAAGCACCAAAAGCTTAGTACGATAGACTTAAGACTTTTCTTGTCAAAAACAAATACACCATGGGATTAGTAGATAATACTCTTTTTACCAAGAAAAAGGATTCACACATTATCATTGTTCAAATATGCGTTGATGACATCATATTCGGATCAACTTATCAAGAGCTATGCGATGATGTCTCTAAAATCATGCACGATGAGTTTGAGATGAGTATGATGGGTGAATTAAACTTCTTTCTAGGACTCCAAATTAAAAAACTAGAAGATGGCATATTCTTTAACCAATCTAAATAAATAAAAGATATGCTTAAGAAATTTGGTCTTGAAGATTCAAAACCAACTAAGACACCCATGTCTTCAGACACTAAACTCACCAAGGATGAGGAAGGTGAATCGGTAGATAACACTAAATATAGAGGAATGATCGGTAGCTTACTCTATATCATGGCTAGTAGACCCAACATTATGTTTAGTGTTTTTCTATGTGCTCTCTTTCAAGAAAATCCAAAGGTATCACACTTAGAAGCCTTGAAAAGGATATTTAGATACATTAAGGGAACGACATGTTTAGGATTATGGTATCCCAAAGGAACGGGTGTGGAAACTATAGTATATGCCGACTCGGATCATGCCGGTGACTATGTCGATAGAAAAAGTACTAGTGGTATTTGCACTTTCGTCGGACATTGTCTCACCTCATGGTTTGCCAAGAAGCAAACGGCTTTAGCTATCTCAACTACTAAAGCCGAGTACGTCTCAGCCGGAAAAGCATGTCAACAAGCTCTTTGGATGAAGCAAGCTCTCGTGGATTACGGAATTCATCTCAACGATATCTTTATATTTTGCGACAACAAATGAGCTATCGATCTCAGCAAAAATCCCGTCCAACATGCTCGTACGAAGCATATTGAAATCCGTCATCACTTTCTTCGCGATAGTGTTCAAAAAGGAAACATCTCAATTGAGAAAGTGTCCTCCGAAGACAACATTGCCGACATTCTAACTAAGCCTCTCAAACGAGAACCATTTAATCTTCTTAGACTTGGTTTGGGGTTAATGGAACCAAAGATGTAGGTAAAAAATAGCCTAAACCTTAGAACAAACAAAACAAAACAAATTTGTTTTGAACCTGCTACTATACCCATGGAACCAAACGACAACAAAGACGAAACAAAAAATTTGGTGCCGTTTGGTCCGTGGGGACTACAGTTGCAAAAATGCTACCTACAAAACATCTTCTTCCTCACAACCCACTTTACCAAAACGTGTAAACATTAGACCTAAGTCATTGTTGACATTTTCTCACCCACTAATCACTGGAGATAACATCATTGTAAGTATCCTAACTACATTTTATCTCTTAAATCTGAGTCTAGGGTTCTAATTTGTGCACAAAATCTTTACATGGGGATTATGTATATTCTAGTACAAAACATGGATTCAATTGGCAAATTGCCTAACTAGTCATTGATATTAGGTACTACATTGTCATATTGCATAAACAAATCATGTTTCCCACTAATCAAAAGATAATGACTATAAGGTTTTATTCAAATAACCAAACACCCCATGTAAAAAAATTTTGAAAAGCTTCTCACTTGTAGGAAAACAATTTTTCATTGTTAATACAAGTAGAAACGTTAAATTTTCATCACTTGCATGCTCTTGAATACTAAAGGTATTGCATAACTAATATGCATTCCCGGGTATATTCAAATGAAGCCACATTGAATTAGGAGCGTTTGGGTTATCTCATGCCGTTTGCCAAACACCCAACTAAAGACTATTTTATGCATAAAATGAGTCGAGATAACCGCAACTCCAAATCGTTTTCATATAGGCACACACTAGAATCAAAACGTTAAGTTTATTCTCATTTTTAACATGTAAATTATTGCTCATAGGAATAACCATGGTAGCCGCAAGATTCTATGATCACAAGGATACCGTTAACTACATTCCCAAACATCACAAAACCAAAGGACTTTCTAAGGAACAAGTCAAAATCTTTAAGAGTCTAGAAACAAGGTACTTCCATGAGGGTAGAACCATTCACTCCTATTTTGTCAACAATACCAATCTCCGTCAAGAACTAGCTGCTATTCTATTTGATTGTCTCCTTGACATTGATGAACCTATTTGTCCTAGGTTTGTGTTAGATTTCTATGCTAGTTTCACCTGTTTCATTGATGAAGAAGATGAGTTTAGCCTTAGGTTCAAGATTAATCAAAACGACTACACCATCTCCTTAACCCAATTTGCTCAAGTGCTAGGAATTCCCAACCGAGGGACATGTGTCTACTCGGATAAGTGGTCACTCACCATTCTTGATGCAATCAATGACCGCTCTCTTCCCTACCAAACTCCTTTAGCGGATAAGGATGTCATCCGTGAGCGCCTATTTAACCCAAGGGGAGATCCAACCCGTGTCACCCGAAAGGAAAAGGAGGTGAACCGAGATCCATATGGAATGGAGCTCAATGAACTTAAGCCCGAATTTAAGAAATAGGAGGAACTACTTAGAGCCAACGTCATTAGCACCATATGAAATAGGGATCATATCAACGCTTGCCTTTGTCACTTGCTCTACAACTTGTCCACCCGTCAACAATTCAATTTAGCCTACTACATTTCTAGGAGAATGATTGATATTCCAACTCAAGGATCGGCTGCTCTTCCTTACGGGATGCTTCTCACCCGTCTCTATAGAGCCTTTGCACCAATTCCACCAAGCCCAAAATGGTTGCAGCTTCACTATGAGCTCATCCCTCACATCTTTGTGCCCTTGAGTGACGAGCGAGTGGCTAAGACAAATGGCAAAAGAGCAAAACCTCAAACTCCATCATCATCATCATCAAATAGCTCCGAATATAGTCTTCCAAATTCTCGCGTTCCACCTCATTAGTATTATGCATCTCTTCCTCAGATTGAGAATGAATCAGCGGAGTTTAAGCAAACCAAGGGGATGTTCAAGTGCCTTGGTAGGATGATGAACAAGATTTACAAGAAGTTGGACAAGTGAGGGTCCTTTTAAGGAGTGTTTGGAACAAGACATTAACTTTAATGTTTGATACAATTTGGTTGTTTTTAATTTGTAGGATGATTATATAACTCAAAACAATGATGTATGCTAACAATCTCATGCAGGGGGATAGCACAAGTGTGTTATCAAATTTTACCCATTTTCACTTTAATGTGAAAATCGCTAGCCCTTGGTCAAAGTCTATGCTCCACTATGTTTGTGTATGTGTTATTTGCTCTTCCTAACTAGAAATAATTAATGTCACATGTTTTGAGCAAAGTTTCAGGTTTCGGAAAAGTCCTCGACCCTTAAAAACCTGTGCTGTGAACTTTTCTGGTGTCCACGGATCAGACGGCACCAAAAATTTGGTACCGTCTATTATGGAATTTGGTACCGCCGTACCTGTACAGGCGGACCAGGCGGCACCATTTTTTGGTTCCGCCTGTGTAAAATTTTGGTTTCGTGGATCCTACAGGTAATTTTCTGAATTTTGCTTATTTCGACATTCCAAATTACCATACATTGCTTGTAAGTTAATCTTAACTAGTTATTACCCATATTAGAACTAATATAACATACTTAGGTATATAGGAAATCCATTTCCCACTAAAATTCAAAAATTTGAAAAATCTACCCAAGGAGCCCTTTTGCATAAAGGAAGGAACCAAAAATTTGGTTCCTTGCAATCCGTGGGTAATCTGATTGTTAGGATCTCATAATCATTAGAACACATTTATTGCAAATCTTTGTCTCTTCACTCCATCCTTCTTGTATGGATTGACTTGGGTGATATGACTAGCATTAAACCCTCTTCAAAATCATTAGAAATATCATCTCTTCTATGGTTTAACATCAAATCAAACACACTTCTCCATAATTCTCCATTCCTATAAATTAAGAGGTTTTTACCATGATCATCTTCACACCTTCTTAATTCTCACCATCTACTAGAAAACGCTTAAGTCAAAATGACAAAAACTTCACCATCAACCAAGCCTTGCAAGAAAACCGCTAGAATTAGCATAAGACCTTGTTGCTTTGTCAACTTAAGCTCTTCCTCCGAGTCATCTCCACTAACCATCTTATCTTCCATAAGGGATGACACAAACCTCACTTTAGCTACTCCTACACCACCTCCACAATCACCCATTACCATTACTACTCCACCACCAACAAAGACTCCAAGCTCACCACCACCGGCTCCCGTCCAAACATCAAAAACACCATCACCTCTGAAATCTCCAATACTTATCCCATTAGAGTTATTTTCTACACCACCTACTTCTCCAAATCCTTTCTTGGAGGAATTGGAAGATTTGCCTCGTAGGCCCAATCATCCACCACCACTACCATCATTTGGTACTATTGAGCGGATTGCTCATGAGTCTCCAAGACCATCATTTAACCCAAACGCCCCGTTAGGGCCAAGACCTCTTCTCTTCCACCCTATCCACAAGGATATCCATGGTCCTTTGTATAGGGATCAACCACTTCCTACATCAATATCTCCTCACATAGAGGACATTGAGGAGTCCATGTGGGAAGATCATCCTACAAGAGAAGAGATTCAAGCCGAACTCTAACATCTTCACCAATTTTCAAACATGGTGGATTCTCATCTAAGTGATGCTATGCAAATGCAAAGTGCTTTGCTAGCCTCCATCATCACCACACCAAACACCAACACAAACACCAACACCTCCACCATTCCACCACCGCAAAATCATCAACGATACTACCCTCCTAGGCATGGTTGCTCAAATTGTGAGCATACCGCCCAAACAACCGAACGGACCCGGGTGATGGTCCATGAGTTCCAAGAGGAAATGAGGTTCATCCTCAATCACATCCTCGAGCGCCTAAATGCTCTTGCTCATCCACCACCTCAATAGGAGGGTCATAGATTATCCCTTTTAAGCATTTTTTAGTTTCTAGGATTTTCTTTTTCTTGTATTTTGTTTTTTTCTAGGCTAATTGTTTTTAGATCAAACACTTCATTGTGTTCTCCTTTCATGATTCTCAAAATCATTAAAATTTTTAACGAATGAATGGTGTTTCTTATATTGTTGTTGCTTATTACATAGTGTTTGGAATTGCTTGTGATGATGCTTATTACTAACAATTCTTTTTGTAGCTTTTTCACAATCCATGTATCTTTCCATTGGCACCCAATTTAGGGGGAGCATTGGTCAAGGGGGAGATAATGGCTAAGGGCTCATTACACATTCCACCTCGCGTCTTCTTTTTGTTGAGAAAAAAGGGGGAGAAATATTTAGAGCTTGGTTATATTTGACTTTCTGAAAAAGTCAACATGATACTTCATTGGTAATATTTGACTTTCTGAAAAAGTCAACTGCACACTTTTACTTTCTGAAAAAGTCAACATCATGCTTCAACTAGTGAAGACTTTGACTTTCTGAAAAAGTCAACATCATATACTTGCATTATCAATTTTCTTTCAAGTTCTAAAACTAATATTTTTATAACTCTTGTACAATCTTTACATCTTTTATAAAAATAAAATTTATGTTTTGTCCTCAACAAAAAGGGGGAGATTGTTAATACAAATATCGTCATTAAACGTTATTTATATTTTTGATCTTTACCTAAGTTTTGTTAACGACAAAAGTAAATTTAATTTTTATAAAGCTTAAAGCTTGTCAAGTTTAATAGATACGGAGTATTAAACAAGCTTTTTCAAATAATATCTTCATCACTCAAGCATTTACATTGTGATTAATCATATCTTGATATGACTCTAAACCATAATGTATGATAGGAGTTTTTAGAATGTTTTGGTTTTTTAAATGCTAAATATTACATATGTATTTACATATTTCTAAAAATAGAAAAACAAACACATGACATCATGTGATGCATCATTGAAATCATTCGAAGATTTCACTAGATTCTTTGTGTAAATTTAGGCTCTACATATCTTACACAATCTTGCATAGATATGGTTGACTTTGGAAAGATTTTGAGATCTTGCTCCACCAAATATTAACACGGGCGGGACCCTTTTAAGGGTTCCGTGGTCCGTGGTGCTTGCTGAGTGTTTTGGCTATAAATAGCAAAGTCAAACCAAGTAGTTTTTCATCCCTTTCCATCATACTCTCATACATTCCTTCTCTCTAACCTTTCTAACTCAGTTTCATATCATATTAGTGATCTCTTTTGTAGCAAAGAAGATCAAGTCACATTCAAGCTTCAACGAGAAGTTAGAAGTCTTGTTTGTTTGTTGTTGTATGATCGTGTGTTGATTCATACTTCATTGTTGTACCAAACCATCATAATCTTATGAGTGTGAGTGGTTAGTATTTTAGTCCCTAAAATACATTGTGTGTAGGAGTTGTTGTACCCTTGAAAAGAACTCGACATTTAGCTTAGTGGCGGAAATAGTGTATAAGCGAAGTGTAAAGGTTTTCTCCGCCAGTGAAAGGATCTTGTTGACTAGTGAAGTTAAACTCTCGAGTGTGAGACTCGGGGAGTGGAGTAGGGCAAGGAAAAAGAGTCCTTGTAGACCGAACCACTATAAACAACTTGTTGTGGTTTGATTGTTTCTTTTCTTATCTACTCGTTACATATTGTTTGCATATTTCACTAACATATCTAAGATCAATATCAATTGATCTTTTAATAAGTTTCAAAACAAACTTTTAATCGGTAAACTATTCAACTCCCCCTTCTAGTTTTCCACATATACTATGTTTATTAAAAGTAGATTAAGACAAATATTAAGCTCTAAGTAATAAGCTATAACTAAAAGACATATTTTTGGATTTTTTATGAAATTATATAAAAACTTAAACTAATGACTTTAAAATTACAAATAAGCAATTAAAAGCAATATTAAACAACTATAAGCAGATTTAAGCAGACGAAAAGAAAATAAGCAGTTCTATTAAGCAATAAGCAGTTTAAAGCTATAAATGAGGTTTTACCTTGATCCTAGTTCAACAAGGATCAAACAAGCTCGAGAAGCTACTCTACAATCTCCAGCTTATCATTTGATAAGCTGGTAAGACTCTATAAGCCCTTCCATAACTGGCTTATCTTCCAAACAGCTTATTCTGACTTAAGACAGATTATTAGACCAAAGTTTGCAAACATAAATCACAACTCAAACAAGCTATTGAGAAGCTTGTTTGAGTGTTTGTAAAAGTAACAAGAGCTTATTGAAGCTTACTAACAGCTTATTCAACCAAATGAAGACACTATTAAAGAATTAAAATGAAACAACAAAGGATTTAAGAATTGTTATTAAACTTGAAAAGTTACAACACATAAGAAGTAAATACAATATTAAAAGATAAAAATCTGTAACAATAAGCTAACACTACTAAAAACTACTTAAAAATCGACTGATATATGTGAGTGAGTAGCAACCCTATTTATAGGGGTATTGGGATACTTCTAGGTCTTTAGGAGTGTCCATCAGCCTCTAATCATGTCCCTTAATCATCTCCTCATCATTATCCACCCTTGGATATTGTGCCATGTGTTCCCACCATTAGATGCTTGGAGATTGCCAAGGTGGACACTTGTGATGTCAGACGTGTCAGGTTCTAAAAAGGCTAACTTTCATTTAGGCTGGTTTAATTTTAGGTGGGAAAGGTGCAGGGTAAACTTTAGGGAAGGAGATGAACAATAAAAATAGATTTGGCGCGTTATTTATTTATTTATTTATTTATTTTATTTTATTTTTAACTGGTTTGACCTATCTGAATGGGTAAGGAGTGGACTGGGTTGGACGGGTAAAAAGGAAATTAGACTGGTTCAGGTTTTATTTGTTGGACTAGGTAAAGGGTTTATAATTATAAATTTAGGATTTACCTAAGTTAGTATAAGGACTAACTTTGCAAAAGTATTAGGACTAGAAGTGAAAAGGAGAGTAACATCAGTCGATTATTAATGCTAAAAAAATAGAGTTACTATTATTACTTCTACGTTTCACCAAAACCCACGACCATAGTTTATTCCTAGACTTGGTAGCCCTACTTCTATCCTTAAATCGATCCCTACACCCTTAATTATCTTATTCACCAAGAAGTTCACCACTCCACAAAAATCCTAGCCACCATTAATCCTGTAATTATCTCTTTATTAGCCATTAATCCTTCCAAGACCTTGAAGTTGCCATCAATGACAAAGATGCATTCATCAACATCCATGAAGGCTAAGCCTCTTGTAATCTCTCCCGGGGAAAGATCTTTGGTTTGATTATGTTTATAGATTTTACTTTGTCAAACATTGATTCATATGATTTTAGTGCATATTTTTTGTTTGATTTTAATGTTTGAAGAACATTATTTGATTAAATTATCGTAAGACATGTTATTGCGAGTCAACGAGTCGTGCCGAGCCCAATTAGTTTAGGGGTTGTATGGTAAACATAACTTGTACCCAAATTGTTCATTTCGAGTGATTGTTTGAATAAAATTATTTTATTAGATTATTATAAGACATCTTATTGCGAGTCAACAAGTCATGTCGAGCCCAATTAGTTTACGGGTTAAGACGGTTCGTGTGGTAAATATAACTTGTACTCAAAGGTTTTCATTTCAAGTAATCTAAACTATGTCTATGTGGTTTGGAACCCAAAGTTTTTCATTTCAAGTAATCTAAACTATGTCTATGTGGTTTGGAATCAAACACTAGCAATAATCCGTAACTTAGTCATATCAATATATCGTGAGCTAGAAGAGATTACTTTTCATCCAACTGTTTACAAATCCTACTTTTAATTAGTTATTTACATTCGAGTTATTAGTAGTTTAATTATTAATTTTTCAAACAAACAATCAATCAATCATTTTTTCCGTACAACTTTAGCTATAACCACATACTCCTCGTGGATTCATTACCAGCTTACCTTATCTAGTACAAGGTAATTAGGTTTAATTTTTACCGGTACTTTGACACCAATCATGGAGTTGATCCAGCGGTCGCGAATGATCTAATGCTCCTGGATGGACCACGTGTTGATCGTTATACGAAGGTTACAAGAATGACACGTAACATGATATCCTTGGCTCATGTGGTTATTGGAATATTTGGCAAGATCTTCATTTACTAGCGAAATATCCGTGGCATTACCTCTAAGCGAATGAGATTGCTAAACGTGACATTTACCGTGTAACGGTTTTTGGGATAGTTATATCTACCGAATCGAAATCTGTATATACGTTAATACATAAATTCTAGCCTAAATATGATATCATATACTGTAGTATTACAGGTTATAAGTGCTATAAACCAGTATTATCTTAGTTCAAAAAAAAACCAGTATTATCTAATTAATGGACGTGTTCACATACTGGCCCATCATATTTGACTCAAGAGTATGTGCGAGTCAACAAGAATTATTTTGAAGTTTTGCTCGAACCACAGGTAGGCAATGACTCCACTCACAAGTACTAGCCAGATAAAAACAAAAGCTAATTAGTTGGAACACAAGCAGCCAAGCATTTTTAAAGGTAAACTTAAAAACATGTTCTAAAATTGTACATAAGATACTCTAAATATGAAAAGCTTGTTTTATATCAGTGAGTTAGTTCGTCTTACTTATATATTTAGTAGTTGCTATTATAATAAACATAAATCATGATCAAGTTTAAATGTATTTTATCATAAAATTGGACATGTTTATCAATAACAAAAAGATTAAAATATTACTTGAAAAGTTCAAAATAAAAACTTAATAGTAGCTGATTGATTAAATTAATAAAGCACGCTTTGATAATGATAACGGGAAGTATATAAAAAAAAGGATCAATCCTCAGAAGTGAAGAAAGAACAAATAATTGAGCCGACAGTCTTGAATATCTCTAAGGCTCTAACTATAAATATCATTCATTTTGTATCACAAAGCATACAGTCAGCAACCAAAGAGAACAGTAACATACATTTCTCTATAAGGTTGTGTACTGCTAACTATTTTCAAGTTATCCCATTTCAAAAATATGGGAGCGGGTGGTCGGATGTTGGATTCATCTAATCATGAGACCAAAGATATTCTCAAACGTGTCCCAGTTGATCCACCGTTCTCGTTAAGTGACCTGAAGAAAGCCATCCCTGCTCATTGCTTTGAGCGATCTGTCATTCGTTCATCTTACTATGTTGTTCATGATCTCATTGTTACATATGTCTTCTACTTCCTCACAAACACTTATATTCCTCTTCTTCCAACTCCTATAGCTTACTTAGCATGGCCGGTTTACTGGTTTTGCCAAGCTAGCATCCTCACTGGTTTATGGGTCATTGGTCATGAATGCGGTCACCATGCTTTTAGTGAATACCAATGGATTGATGATACCGTTGGATTCATTCTCCATTCCGCCCTTTTCACCCCTTATTTTTCTTGGAAATATAGTCATCGAAACCACCATGCTAACACAAACTCACTAGATAACGACGAAGTTTATATTCCTAAGCGTAAGTCCAAAGTAAGGTGGTACTCCAAGATTCTTAACAACCCGCCTGGTCGAGTGTTCACTTTGGTTTTTAGATTGACTCTTGGATTCCCTTTATACCTTTTAACTAACATTTCTGGCAAGAAATATGGAAGGTTTGCCAATCACTTTGATCCCTTAAGTCCAATTTTCACTGAGCGTGAACGAATTCAGGTAGTGGTGTCGGATATTGGCATTCTTGCCCTTTTATACGCAATTAAGCTTCTTGTAGCCGCAAAAGGAGCAACATGGGTAGCGTGCATGTACGGAGTTCCCGTGCTAGGTGTACATATGTTTTTTGTTTTGATCACTTACTTGCATCACACTCATCTTTCTTTGCCTCATTATGATTCAACTGAATGGAACTGGATCAGAGGGGCCTTGTCAACGATTGATAGGGACTTTGGATTCCTAAATAGGGTTTTCCATGACGTTACACACACTCACGTCTTGCATCATTTGATCTCATACATTCCACATTATCATGCAAAGGAGGCTAGAGATGCAATCAAGCCTGTCTTGGGTGAGTTTTATAAGATCGACAGGACTCCAATCTTCAAAGCAATGTGGAGAGAGGCAAAGGAGTGCATCTACATCGAGCCAGATGAGGACAGTGAGCACAAAGGCACGTACTGGTACCACAAAATGTGATTAATTACAAAAGGCAATTATATTGTAAAGCTGCTCCATCGTCACCTTAATTTGTTTTTCTTGAAAGCTACCAAACTGTTGCTAGCACCATACAATAATGTGTATTTTACTGGCCAAGCTATGTCAAGTATGTGAATTTGTATTTGTTATATTCTTCCCTATGTATTACTATTTAAAGTGATAAGTGTTGTTCCTTTTTAATTGGTTACAAATATAGACATAATAAGTTAACTAACCAACTTCAATGCTAATAAAGTAAGTTTAAAAATCGTTTAACAAAAATAAACATTTGAGAAAGATTTACACAAGTTATTTTCAACCTTTAAATTTTTATTAAAAATGAACGAATTTACTAAGATAATAACAATCTAAGTTGATTAACAATATTTGATAATTTTCACACTTAATTTAAACACAAGTCAAAGTTAGTGTGTAAGAAAAAACTATGCTAACCATACTGAAAGCGTTCATGGTCTTAGTTCTTATGCAGGAGTAAATGCTCTTTTAAATGTGTACTATCACATTATTTGCAAGAAGTTACATTTACGCCTTTGAGACATGCTCTTTTAAAGTCATAATATAAGATGGTTACTGGTGGAGTAATAGGGGGTGTAGAGCATCAATAGTACATTGATACCTAACGCATTAAATGATTCTATTCTTGAATGTGTCAAATCCCATTTTAGGAAACAATGTTAATGACTCTTCACACCTTTATACCAACTCTTATACTTTTTTCTTTTTACTTTCTTTGATAAGTGTTTTTCTACTTATCTTCTCAAAAACGTTTCCACCTAATATATCAGATACCTAAATTTTTTTTAAAAAATAATTAAGTCTAGAATGCTCTTGATTGATGAGGAGATCAGGGTGACTCAGTGAGTTATTGTCAGTACTCATTAACTTCATCATCTTCTTTCTGGTTCAGGGACTTAACTTGCTGAGTTCCGCCTTATGACGTGGTGAGACTTTCTTTATCTTTGATGAACTCTGAAGATGAATCCCTGAATATTTATTCATTCAAGGACTTTATTTACACTTAGGATATTTCATGTTCAAATCGTAGTCAAAGACCATTATGCTTTAAATTGGCCCAATAATCTCCTCATATTTGGATATACTAATAGCCTAAATGTTTATTAATGTAAGTGGGCATAATAATTTCTTCTTACTAACTGAATTAAAATAAAGTAAAGAATTAACCGATTCTAAGAAAAATGAGACAAAATATTTCATTTTTATTCATGGGTTACAAATATAATAAAATCACATAAGTCACGCTCAATCTTGTTCTTTAGTTATCCCCATCAGCCCTAGCTTCACTTTCTTTGTGAGGAGGAAGTGTTTGTTATCCCTCTTGTTGATTTCATCCTCGAAGATCTCCATAGGTTTGAGTCCTTCAAGGGTGTTTTCAGTTAGTGTCAAATCTTGAGGATGAAGAGAGTTTAGGATGTGCATTTCAGAGTTTGTTATCTTGAGGGTGTTTGTTATCCCTCTTGTTGATTTCATCCTCGAAGATCTCCATAGGTTTGAGTCCTTCAAGGGTGTTTTCAGTTAGTGTCAAATCTTGAGGATGAAGAGAGTTTAGGATGTGCATTTCAGAGACTCTCTAAAAAGTCGGTTCACCAAATGCATCAGTGAAAAAGATTCCATGCTCAGGATATTCAATTACTCTACCTATATGAATGGAAATCCGTCATAAGGAAGTCTATTGCAGTGAAGTCCAATAATGAAAGGTTCAGGTTCAGAGGGAATGATGGATCTTTTCCTCTTATTCATCTTTGGAGAGGTGTTAATAGGATCCTGAAGAGTGAGAGGCATTCTAGTAAAAATATGTAGGAATTTTTCTTGTTGCCTGATTTCTTCAAATATTTTTCCTAGGGTTGAGTTTAGTTCAATAGCATTAGCCCTTTTCTTTTTGTTCAAGACATCAAACATTATTTCCAATTACTTATACTTAGAGAGTCCTAATTTGAACATCACTGATGACTTCATAGTTTGATTCATCAGTATATATGATAATGGTCACTTTGAGTAGCTTGGTGTTTAGAGTGATCTTGACGCCAGTGATTACCCCTAGGCTTCCTAACAAGCTCCATCATGTGCTGGTAGCTTTCCCACACACTCTTCGTCTTAGGTGCATTTTCTTTTTGTTTCTCCCTGCCTGCCTTGAGTTCTTGAAGTTGAAGAAGTTTGAACTCTCTAGTTTTTTTTTTTTTTTTTTTTTTTTTTTTTTTTTTTTTTTGAGAATTGCTTAGTTGCCTGAACATCTTCATGATGTACTTTGGCTATTTCTTTGGCAAAAGTAACATCATCCTGAGCAACTTTCTTATTCTATTTCCTCAGCTTCAAGGAGCTTACTGGGTTCATTCCTTGTAGCCTTGATGATATCCCAGTGTCCGGTTGGTAGTCAATTAGTTCAGAGCCCGATGAAGATGAAGATTAACCAAATGTATTGGTAATTATAAGGATGCATTTGGGGTGTGTGTGACACATGGATTGATTGGTGCATTTTACATACACCTTACGTTGCGTTAATTGGTTGATTATACAATGTTATTATCTTTTATATAAGCTACTTGAGGTGCTTTGTGATTATGTAGGTTATGCGTAAAAAAGAGTTAAGATGATGACATTACTATAAAAGAATGAAGGATGAATGTTATATGGTTCATAACCTACGAAGACTAGACGTTTAAAAGTTGCACAAGAACAATAGCGATACTAAGTTATTAGTAGAGGTGCTATATCTTTCCTGAGAGTTTATTTGGAACGCAACCCATGTCTAATCAAGAATAGTACCAATACGAAGTCATTTAGTAGAGGTATTATATTTTTCTAGAAAACTGCTTAAAGGAATGTGTAGAAGAATTAAAAGTAGTACCGCTACTAAATAAGTAGTAGGAGTAATATATTTATTGAAGACTAAAACCAACAATAGCAGTGGCAGTAAATTATTTAGTAGAACTACTATATTTGTAAAGAGAAAAAATGCAAAAAGTGAAAAGGAGAGTAACCTCCGTCGATTATTAATGCTAAAAGGTAGAGTTACTTCTACATTCCACCAAAATCCACGACCCATAATTTATTCCTAGACTTGGTAGCCCTACTTATATCCTTAAATATGGATCGTCCCTACACCCTTAATTATCTTATTCACCAAGAAGTTCGCCACTCCACAAAAATCCTAGTCACCATTAATTATTTAATTATCTCTTTATCAACCATTAATCCTTCCTAGATCTTGAAAATGCCATCAATGACAAAGATGCATTCATCAACATCAAACACTAGTAATAATCAGTAACTTAATCATATCAATATATCCGGAGCCAGAAGAGATTGTTTTTCATCAAACTGTTAACAAATCCTACGTTTAATTGCTTATTTACATTCGAGTTATTAGTAGTTTAATTATTAATTTTTCAAACAAACAATTAATCAATCATTTATTTCGTACAACTTTAGCTATAACCACATACTCCTCGTGGATTCATTACCCGCGTACCCTATCTAGTATCAGGTAATTAGGTTTATTTTTTACCGATACTTCGACACCGATCATGGAGTTGATCCAGCGGTCGCGAATGATCTAATGATTCTGGATGGACCACGTGTTGATCGTTATACGAAGGATACAAGAATGACACATAACGTGTTATCCTTGGCTCATGCGGTTATTGGACTATTCGGCAAAATCTTCATTTACTAGCGAAATATCCGTGGCACTACCTCTGAGCGAATAAGGTAGCTACACGTGACTCGTGTAACGGTTTTTGTTATAGATATATCATACCGAATCGAAATCTGTATATACATTAATACATAAATTCTAGCCTAAATATGATATCATATAATGTAGTATTATAGGTAATCATAAGTACAATAAACTAGTATTATTTAATTAATGGACGAACCAACTAGCTTAGCTCAGTTGGTCACCTTGGAGTCCTTAAGGGCTTTTGGGGGAAGGAGGTCTTGAGTTCAAATCCTGCAATGGGTTTGAATGAGGGATTTTCCTTAAGGTAGTCCTTTAATGAAGGGGTTTGAGCCTGGTAACCCCAGGTTTGAATCTTGGAAAAGGCAAGGGTTTACCCTTATTAATTGTCGTGCCTTCGGGCGGGGATTAGTAGGGGGTTTTCTCCCATCGGGTATTTGAAATAGGCATTTCCGCTTCGAGGGAGCTCTCTAACGCGGACCCGATTTAGACAACGTAGTCTAGACCTCCCGCTGCCGATCCGTGACACGAAGCACTTTATAAGAAATTGATCTTTCAAAAAAAATTAATGGACGTGTTCACATTTTGGCCCATCATATTTGACTAAGAGTGAGTGCGAGTCAACAAGATTTAATTTGAAGTTTTGCTCGAACCACAGGTCCACAATGGCTTCACTCACAAGTAGTAGCCAGATAAAAACAAAAGCAAAGTAGTTGGAACACAAGCAGCCAAGCATTTTTAAATGTAAACTTAAAAAACATGTTCTAAAATTGTACATAAGATACTCGGACAGGGTATGTTTATCAAAAATAGATTGTGTTGGTTTTAATGTTGTTGTTGATGTTAGTGTTGATGCTGTTACTGAAAAATATTATAAAAAAATATTATTTTTATAAGCTACATGAAGTAACCTTTTATTTTTAAAGATTATGGAAGATTTTTTTTTTTTTTTTATAATTTCTAATAAGTTTTGTCTGCCAAACAAATATTACTTTTTAAATAGTTTATTTTAAAAAAAAAATCCTCAAGCCTCAATAATCTCACATAATCTTTGCTGCCAATTATAGCCTAAATATGAAAATTAAAGTTTGTCTTATATCATTGATTTAGTTCGTCTTACTTATATATTTAGTAGTTTCAAGTTTAAATGTATTTTATCATAAAATTGGTCATGTTTATCAATAACAAAAAGATTAATATATTACTTGAAAAGTTCAAAATGATAACTTAATAGTAGCTGATTGATTAAATTAATAAAGCACGCTTTGATATTGATAACGGGAAGTATATAAAAAAAAGGATCAATCCTCAGAAGTGAAGAAAGAACAAATAATTGAGCCGACAGTCTTGAATATCTCTAAGGCTCTAACTATAAATATCATTCATTTTGTATCACAAAGCATACAGTCAGCAACCAAAGAGAACAGTAACATACATTTCTCTATAAGGTTGTGTACTGCTAACTATTTTCAAGTTATCCCATTTCAAAAATATGGGAGCGGGTGGTCGGATGTTGGATTCATCTAATCATGAGACCAAAGATATTCTCAAACGTGTCCCAGTTGATCCACCGTTCTCGTTAAGTGACCTGAAGAAAGCAATCCCTGCTCATTGCTTTGAGCGATCTGCCATTCGTTCATCTTACTATGTTGTTCATGATCTCATTGTTACCTATGTCTTTTACTTCCTCGCAAACACTTATATTCCTCTTCTTCCAACTCCTCTAGCTTACTTAGCATGGCCGGTTTACTGGTTTTGCCAAGCTAGCATCCTCACTGGTTTATGGGTCATTGGTCACGAATGCGGTCACCATGCTTTTAGTGAATACCAATGGATTGATGATACCGTTGGATTCATTCTCCATTCCGCCCTTTTCACCCCTTATTTTTCTTGGAAATATAGTCATCGAAACCACCATGCTAACACAAACTCACTAGATAACGACGAAGTTTATATTCCTAAGCGTAAGTCCAAAGTAAGGTGGTACTCCAAGATTCTTAACAACCCGCCTGGTCGAGTGTTCACTTTGGTTTTTAGGTTGACTCTTGGATTCCCTTTATACCTTTTAACTAACATTTCTGGCAAGAAATATGGAAGGTTTGCCAATCACTTTGATCCCTTAAGTCCAATTTTCACAGAGCGTGAACGAATTCAGGTCTTGGTATCGGATATTGGCATTGTTGGCCTTTTATACGCAATTAAGCTTCTTGTAGCCGCAAAAGGAGCAACATGGGTAGCGTGCATGTACGGAGTTCCCGTGCTAGGTGTACATATGTTTTTTGTTTTGATCACTTACTTGCATCACACTCATCTTTCTTTGCCTCATTATGATTCAACTGAATGGAACTGGATCAGAGGGGCCTTATCAACGATTGATAGGGACTTTGGATTCCTAAATAGGGTTTTCCATGACGTTACACACACTCACGTCTTGCATCATTTGATCTCATACATTCCACATTATCATGCAAAGGAGGCAAGAGATGCAATCAAGCCTGTCTTGGGTGAGTTTTATAAGATCGATAGGACTCCAATCTTTAAAGCAATGTGGAGAGAGGCAAAGGAGTGCATCTACATCGAGCCAGATGAGGACAGTGAGCACAAAGGCACGTACTGGTACCACAAAATGTGATTAATCACAAAAGGCAATTATATTGTAAAGCTGCTCCATCGTCACCTTAATTTGTTTTTCATGAAAGCTGCAAACTGTTGCTAGAACAATAATGTGTATTTTACTGGCCAATCTATGTCAATTATGTGAATCTTCACTATGTATTACTATTCGAAGTGATGAGGTTGTTATTACTTCTATAGTTGTATGTTTATGCTAAGGGACTGTTTCAATTCCATGTTTAGTTGTTTACACTATGATTAAGAAAGAGTTGTTTAGACGTCTTCCATTCACGAGTCACTATAACAACTATGTGTTTTGCAAAAAATGTGTAGACACTTATGAGAAATATTGCGCGGGCAAAATATAATTGTTGGTACAAGATTTGTCATCTTAATAAATAAACAAGCATGCTAGTCAACCCGTCGAATAATTCCCTTGTCATTGTAGCCAGTGGCGGAGCCAAGAAATTCAATCGAAGGGGGCAACAAATGATTTGATACTAGGTTAAAAAATTTTGTTACACTAACAACTAAAATGAATCGGTCGGGTCAGCGTAAATGAAACGCAAAAACAACTTATGCTAGGCAATTAACACTAACAAACTAGCGATGTATATCAATCGATAACGCACTTTCATCAAGTTCATCTTAAATAAAATCTACTCTATTTGTAATCTATCTCATTTGAAAAATGTAAACACGCAGCTAAAAATAGAAATATGACAAGCTAAGAAAGGCTAAAATTGTACATTACTTTATATCAAAGAAATGAGACATTTATAAATCACTAATATATGCTGAAAAAAAAATTAAAATGAAAAGAGTGAAGATATATTATAGCCACATATTTCACATAAAGAAAAAGAAATTAAGGAGAGATTCATTGTAACATATTGGATTTCATAAACACATAATCAAGCATAAGCAAGGGGTGTATAAAATGAGTTTAAAGAGAGAAAGTAGAAGAGATTTGGGAACTTAGTGAGATAAAGGAAAATGATATTATGAACCTCCAACCCTTTGCTTTGCTAGGCAAAGGGTATTTATAGGTTCTTACAAGATGCGCCTCCTACGGGCTGTGGATCAGGCATACAGTGGGTAAAGACCCGTCCGTCCTCCACGGTGTTACTTAACAAACTACTTACTAATACTAAATGACTACGACTACGAGCTTTCTAATGAATACATATACTTGAGGTAACCGACTCTTTAATAACGGGATTTTCTAAATCCTAACAATCTCCCACTAAGGGAGGTCACCTCAATTACATCAATTACAGACAGATATTACATTTTGGTGTTCTTGGATTCATGATTAATTTCTTTGCTCTGTAGCCCGTAATCTTTGATTCTTCATGTTCAGCATGTTTTGTTAATTAAAGTGGAGGTCTTTAACTAATCCACGTGATGATGAGTTTTGAGCCAGCATTGAGATCATCAGCCTCCATAAATCTCTGACTTATCCTTTGTAGTGATGCGATCATGTGACGTTGTGACTTTTGGACCGAAATGTTCACATTCTGGATCATGATTTCTTCTCATCAGAGTTGCGGAAGCTTTTGTAGATTCATGATATTTGTAGCAGTGTAGCAGAAGCATGGAGTGAAAATATCAGAGTCACTTGATGCAGATATGCACTTATCATGATTTCTTTGAGATGAATGTGATGTGTGAGCATGCGGCTATGGATTGACGCCTCAATTTTGATCAGCTGCAGCCGTCGGGTGTTCCTGCAAACAACAGTTAGCAATAAAAGCGCACGAAAGTGTCTTTGATTACTTTCGTTGAATTGAGGTACACGGCCCACGGTTCCCCATTGATCAGTACAAGTACTGCCTGTGATCAGGTTGAATTTCGAAGAATCTCCTTGACAGGGTTTCGCAGCTGCTCTAACCGTTCTAAAACCGGAACGTCTCAAAGAAGACAACACGGAATGAGTGAACCAGCAAATTGAGATTTACTGATTGATTAAAAATGACTTGGAGAACAATCGTGTATTGCTTAATAGAAAGAATTTTTTCAATACAACGAAGGTTTTATAAGAGAAATCAATTTTCAATCATAAATACCTTTTGATTTTGAAAATATAATACACAGTCGATGTGTTACAGAAAAGAATTTTTAAGCACAACGACAGGTTTTTCAATGGTATTCGTCAATCCATTCCTGAACCAGGATTGATTCAAAAATATGAATCACCCCATCGTTTCTGTCCAGTTGTCACATATTTGATCTATTGCATAGATCTCACATACCACCCACCAAGAGCTTGTTTGATGTTGGCTCTAAAAGGTTTTCCATCTTCATTGTGAATGTGTTAACACATCCCTCAGATGTTCTGGCAATACCACAAGGATAATGCGTAGGACTCTTAAAATATATTCTCACTTTCCACATTGTGTGAAACAGTGAGTCTTCATTGATTGTGTCCTAATGAGATTTATTGATGATCTCTTGGCTCTAGACTCAATAGTGCATATTTGGTTCCTATGCCGGAGACTAGGGAGAGGGTCTCCTTCTTCAATATCAACAATCTCTAAGAGAGAGTCGATATATTACGTGGGTTTCCTGTGAGAATGAAACAAGCCCTTTTAAGAGGAACTTGAGTAGCTTGGGAAGTTTAGTGCAGTGCGTCACTGGGTCCATGACGTCTTGTCTTCAATACCGGTGTTACCTTGGTAACCACCAGTAGCATATGAATTGAACCTGGATACTGCCCTAAGGTTGAAATAATGGAGGGCTATTTCTTTTCACCCTTTTTCTTATTCATTTCTTTTTAATTCTTCAACCCATTCAGTTCTTACCGAGATTTCATAACTAGAACCTTGTTGGGTTAATTCCAGTTATAGCTCTATCTCAGTCCGCACTCTTCCCATTTCTCACTTTTCTCCTTTTTTCATCATACCTAAGGACTTCTACACTATCTAGTGGATTGTCCCTGGGTAGATCCCTCCGGCTCTGGCGGGATCGTGGAAACGAATACTTAACCTAGCCATCCTTATATCTTCCATACATAAAATAAATTGGTAGGTCTTTTGATATTGTTCATTCCGCCTCGAAACCATTTGAAAATCAATCAAGGTACATGTGATATAAAATCAAAGCATTTTGTACCTTAATTGTTTTTGATAATTTTAGAAATGCTCCCCTTCAACATGTGCTTCAAGTATTAGAAATTATTTCAGCACATGGAGGAAAGAGGAATTTGAAATCTTAGATTGAGAATAAAAGATCCAATCTTTTGATTAACATTTTCTAAAATGATCATCATCACTTCCCGATCAAATCTAGTATTTTAGGTACTTTGAATGAAATATTTTGGGAAGGATGAGGTTTTCTTATGATTGCTCCCCCTCAATATGTGCATCGAGATTCAAAAGTGTTTTGCACATATTAGAGGGAATTTGCACTTAGAGACAAATCAATCACGTTTCAATCCTTTTTGGTTTAAGATAAATGCTCCCCCTTAACATGTGCATGGAAAATTTGAAATCGTTTGGCACATGTAGGGAGGAGAGCTTGTTATTATATTTCTAAACCACTTATCAAATTATCAGTTTATATCTAATTTAAATCACAAATTCTCCCCCGATCACAATTTTCAAATCCTTTGAGATTTGTGATCTCTATTGATTTAAATTAATTTTGAAAACTTTTGAGGAGAATTGTGACTTGCTTTTGAAAAACATTCTAACTGATAAGGATCAGATTCTGATACTTTAAACTCCATTGTTCAAACATGCATAAATATCTTTTGAAAACATAACATTAGCCAATGTCTGGATCCAATTATACAAAACAAATTTCCTTTTGATTATCCAGAAGTAGACCTTGCTCATTTAGGTGCCAATTGTTTGAAAAAGAACCTTTTTGATTTGATTGAAATCATTCTCCCCCTCAATCAATGGCATAAGTTGTTGATTGAGAGATAGAGATTTTGAAAAATGATAAGTCCAGATGATTTTCAAAAATAGAGTCCGAGTTATTTTCAAAACAATTTTGTTTTCATTAGATGACAAATATTTTTCAGAAGAATATTTAGAAAGAAAAATATTTGTGAAGGAAACATTTGTCTTTTTGACAACAAACATTTGTTTTTATAATCAGAGCATTAGTTGTTTATTTTTCTTTTTTTTTTCTTTTTTTTTAAATAAGAATAAGCATGGCTCTGTTCTATAAGTTTATGTACATTCGAACTTCATCTAAAAACTCGTGTCATTCTTTGAGTGACAAATCAAAGTTCGTAGATGTTATCGAAGAACATAAACTTGATTAAAAGACAAATAATATTTTTGGGCTTTTTCAAAGATTTTCTGATTTTTTTTTTATGGATTTTGAAATTTTATATTTTTCTTTTTTGTTTTTGTGGGTTTATAATTTTGTATTTTGTTTTTTGATTAAATATGTACAGGAGATAGATGAAGAAAAGCCTTTACTCCTCGTCTTCCTCTTGAAGACGTTTGAGTGTTTCCGGTTGTAGATTTTTTAGTCCAAGTCGTGGAAGAATAAACTCAAAACGTTCTCTAGGAAGAGCTTTAGTGAGGATGTCTGCCAGCTGATATTCAGTTCTCATAAAATATAGTTCCACCACACCTTTCTCCACTTGCTCCCTGATGAAGTGATGTCGAATGTCGATATACTTTGCTCTTGAATGTTGAACGTTGTTGCAGGAGAGAGCAATGGCACTTTTGTTATCACAATACAGAGGGATTTTATTGAATTCAAGGTCATAGTCAGATAATTAGGATCTCATCCATAGGATTTGAGCATAACAAGATGACATGGCTATGTATTCCGCCTCTGTAGAGGATATAGACGTACTCATTTATTTCTTAGAAGACCAACTTACAAGCTTTTCTCCTAAGAATTGAGCACCACCTGACGTATTGGTGTCCTTCGGATACCAAAGTCCCATATCAATGGTTCCTTGGAGATACCGAAAGACCCGTTTACCGCTTCAAGGTACTTTTTGGTAGGCTTAGCCTGATATCTAGCACACATACATACAACGAACAGAATATCAGGTCTACTGGCTGTGAGGTACATCAGGGATCCAATCATACTTCGATATTTCGTTTGATCAACTATGATCCCTGAGTGGTCCTCATCCATTTTTGTACGCTCCACCATGGGAGTATCAACAGGGTCACAAGTATCAAATCCAAATTTCTTTAAAATTTCATGTGCATATTTAGATTGATTAATAAAAATGCCTCCGGGACTTTGTGAAATTTGTAATCCTAAGAAAAATGACATTTGTCCCATCATAGACATTTGAAATTTGGAGCCCATTTCCTTTGAAAAACGGTCACATTCATTAGGGTCGGTCGAGGCAAAAATAATATCATCAACATAGATTTGAACATGAATTAAGTGTTTGCCTGACTTTCTGGTGAACAATGTGGGATCAACTGCTCCTTTGCTGAATCCGTTGGTTCCGAGAAACTTTGACAATGTATCATACCATGCCCTTGGAGCTTGTTTCAAGCCATAAAGAGCCTTCTTCAAGCGACAGACATGAGTAGGACGTTCTGGATCCACAAAACCTTCAGGCTGACTAACATAAATGATTTCTTTCAGATCTCCATTAAGAAAGGCAGTCTTAACATCCATCTGATAAACCACCATGTTCTTACTAGCAGCATTAGCCAAGAAGATTCTCATTGCCTCGATACGTGCAACTGGAGCAAATGATTCCTCAAAGTCAATACCCTCCTCTTGACGATATCCTTTTGCAACTAGTCTTGCCTTGTTCTTCAACACGTCACCATGTTCATCAAGTTTTACTTTGAAGATCCATTTGAGAGCAATGATCATAGCACAGTCAGGAGCAGGTACCAATTCCCAAACATCAAGTCGATTGAACTCATGAATTTCTTCTTGCATTGCATTGAACCAACTGTCCTCAGACATTGCGGTTTTAACATCTTTCGGTTCGACCTTTGATAGGATGGAATTGAAAAAGCACCATAAGGCATCGGTAGCTAGTTGTTTACGAGTGGATACCAGACGAGAAGGATTCCCAATGATATTGTCCAATGGATGATCATGTGTCCATTTTCTGAAATGCTCGTGTGGTTGTGGTTGAGGAACTGATGTGGCAGAGTTGGGGTCCCCTGATGAAGATGGTTCAGATGAAGGATCAGGGGCAAAAATGTTTTCAAATGGTGCATCTTCTGGAGTGGCAAAAGGGTTATCTCCATCATAGTTGGCAGAAACATTTTCATGATGTACACTCGAAGATTGAGGATTTGAAGATGATGATGAGTGATCTTCAGCAGGCGCTTCTTGGGATAGTGACACAGAAATAGATGGATTATCTATGTTGACAGGGTTAGGAGCCGGCTCTTTTGATGGTGTAGAATGGTTAATGTCATGAGGTTCATAGTATTCATCAAACATCGGATCAAACAATTTCTTTAAATCTTCTTCAGAAGGAGGTACATATGGAAGTGCATGTGAGGGATTTTGTACAAGAGAAGAACTGATGGGACTACAAGATGAATGTTGAGATGCGGGTCCTGAACTAGATTGTCCCGGAGCTATTTGCCCAGACAGCTCATCGAACGTGACGTGAATAGTTTCCATGATATCTCGGGTTCTTTTGTTGTAGATTCGGTAACCCTTCCGGTTTGGTGCATAACCCACAAAAACTCCAATGTCCGCCTTAGCTCTTAATTTACCTAAATCTTGACCATCATTTGTTGGATAGCATAAAGCACCGAACACACGAAGGAAAGAGAGATCAGGTTTTCGATCGTGGACAAGTTCGTATGGAGTTTTTCCATGAGTGGTGTGGATAAGGGAATGGTTTTGGGTATAGCAAGCAGTGGCAATGGCTTCAGCCCAGAGAAACTTTGGAACCTTTGAGTAGATTAGCATAGTTCTTGCAGCTTCCACAAGAGTCCGATTTCGTCTTTCAACTACACCGTTCTGTTGAGGAGTACGTGGAACACTTCTTTGATGGCTGATTCCAATGCTTTCATAAAACTGACTTAGTTCTTTGTTAACAAACTCAGTTCCTTTGTCTGTTCGGATAATTCTGACAGTTTTGTTAAGTCGAACCTGCAGCTGTTTGATAAGTTTGATGATGACATCTGGAGTTTCATCCTTTGTCCTCAAAAACTTAACCCAAGTAAACCGAGAGTAGTCATCAACAACGACTAACACATATTTCTTCCCGTTTATCGTTTGCACTCTCATGGGTACGCATAAATCCATATGAAGAGTATGAAGAACTTCCATAACTGAGTTTGCAGGTTTGGGTTTATGGGCATATTTCTTTCTTTTTCCCAATTGGCATGCTGGACAAAGATGATCCTTTTCATACTTTAATCAGGGCAAGCCTCTTACGAGGTCCTTTATAGAAAGATCATTTATGGTGCCGAAGTTCAATTGATTGAGACGACGATGCCATAACCATGACTTTGTTTTCGAAGCCTTTGATAACAAGCAGATTGGAGAAGACCTCATCATGTCTTCGATAGAGATGGTGTACAATTTGGTTCCACGTGTTCCCTTCAAAAGCTCAACACCATCTAATTCTCTAACGAAGCAAGTATGTTTTCTAAAGGCTACTTCTAGGTCAGAATCACATAATTGCCCAACAGAGAACAAATTATGACCCAGGCCCTCAACGTAATAGACTATGGAAATTACACTGTCACCAACAACATAATCTCCATATCCCATGATGGCACCAAAATGGTCGTTCCCGAATCTAACAGTCTCGATGAATTTACTCACGAAGTTCATGAGCCGCAAGCGATCTCCAGTCATATGCTTGGAACAGCCTGAGTCCAGGTACTACAAAACGATTTAAATGACCTGCAGTTGAACACAGACAAGTATGGATGACTGGATAATTTGGATCCCCATGCAAGAATGGGTTCCATTTGGTTAGTAAACGAGATTGGAATACCCACATCAGAAGCAGAATCAATAATATCATTGGAGGTAGATGCAAGACTAGTTGTGACAGTAGATCTATTCAAAGTGTGTTCACTTCTTAAAGGTATAGTTCTACCAGTAGGCATCCATTTCCTAATGGGCATTGATCTGGATAATTTAGGCCATATTTCATTAAGATTGAATTTACTACAAGTAGGTATCCATTGATAACCTACATTACTATATTTTCTTCCTGTTGGTTTCCAATGTTTTTAACCTTTTTCCACCTTAGTTTTCTGACATCCTTAACCTATTTAGCAATTCTAACAGTTTCGAATGGAGACTTAGCAATATATTTTACTTCATTCACAGCACATTCATAATAAGTACCAGAAACCAAACATTCATTACATGTTTTTCCAATCGTAGCAGAATTCGAATAAATTACAATACGCTTATGATACGCTTACAACGCGCGTTCGGGGTCAAAGGAACTTCCTTTTCGTCGAGCAAGTTTTTAAACACCCTAGGCAGTGAACCTAATCGTTGTAGTGTAGTATTAAGGTAAGCCACGGGTATTGATATCATTCTCTAGGGGAATAGGAATGCTAGTAAGAAGTTACTATGCTAAGGTTGGGGTTGAGGAAGATTATTTTTTATCTTTTTTATGTTTTTTTTTAGAAAATGGAAAGGTACGAATCTCGGGGTTTGGATTTGGGGGTTGGTATTTCTACCGATTACTCTGCTTATCTAATTATCTAATTAACTAAGCTAAGGGTAGTCTATGTCTATTGTTGTGTGCTCGTACGATGTTTAAAAATGTGTTTACTTAGATTTTATTACTCCCTAGTTATATCCTATTGATGGTTGAATTGTTACGTCCTTATTCTTAACGCTTTGTGTTTCTAAGGTCGTAGGGTATGTGTTTATCCCTAAATCTTTGAAGCTACCAAAGGTTAATGACTACGAAATCTCTAGGATTCATAAACTTAACACTAAAGTATTCTTTGGATGTTTAGCCTACAATTCCACTAGTAACTATAAGCTAAGGTTCAACAAAGATTAGTCAAGCATTAATAGCACAACGAATGACCTATCACAATACTAGGTCAATCACAATTAAGATAAGAGACAACCAATCAATATTCAATAACTAGGTTTCATATTACCTAAGCAAACACACAAGTAAATTAGCCGGACATGGAGAACATGCAAGCATACACATAATCAATTGAAGACATAATTGAATCAATGAAGTAAAACACTTATCTTGATGTAAAATAGGGTATGGAACCCTAAAATACTGTACAAGACAGCCTTGGTTCGGTTTAGGTTTTTACTCCACAAAACTACCTCTCTACAACTGAAAAATTCGGATTCTATATATAGTGTTACAAACTGCGACGGCGTCACTCTTTAATTGTGATGCCGTCGGGTCGCCATCATTAGGGTTTCATCTTGGCCACGTGATCATTGTGACGGCGTCACCTTATGCCTGTGACATCGTGGCCTTCAGTCTTTGACGCCGTCTGGATCAAATCTAGGCCGTCTGAGCTGCGACGCCCTACTCTTTTAAAACCTGATGCCGTCACTTGTAAATAAGCAATTTGGCTACTGAGTCGTCACAAAACATGTTGTGACGGTATCGCAGTTAAACTCTGACGCCGTCCCCTTCAGTTCCAGCAACTTGAGTGTCTCGATTCTTGACTTTGGCCATTTTCTTCGTATATTCGCGCCTTTTCGTCCGAATAAGTGTCATTCCTGCAATTTTCCTTCAAGAGACCTAAAAAGTGAAAATGAACGAAATTAAGTAGTAACAAATACAAAAGTGATCAATTAAGGGCTTAAATGACCCCTCAAAAGTGTACCTTTTAAATCCTTATCAGCTTATAGCTAATAGTAGAATCAACACGATTTGTCTTATTAAACTCAAACTTATTGTTCCTAGGATGGTCTTGTACTTCCTTCCTTTGATCACTCTTAGCCTGCGAGGTCCTATCTTGCTTTGTATTGCCTGGAGGCTTTGACCTGCTTGCCTTAGTGTCATTGATTACTCCTGCAGAGGGAATGATGGGAACATTAGTTGGTTTTACTACTTTTTGCATTCCTGGTCTAGAAGTACTGGGATCTGAAGTACTAGGAGGCACATCAAAGGACACTTGCTTGGCTTTGGGCATAGAGCAAGGCATAGCTACTCTATCTTTTATAGTACCAATTTTAGGACATATTGTTATTAGGCATTCTAACAGCTGAGATCGTTTGGCATATAAACAAGCATCCTTAATCGCACTATCAAGTGGCTTCTCTATCTTATCCTCTTCAACAATCTCACGTGGACATTCTAGACTATCCTTAAGGTACGAAAAATATGTTTGAAGTGCCAGTTCATTATTCCTAAGATGAGGTGGAATGTACTTTACAGTCATAGCATATTTTGCACAAGCAGGCACCTTTGGTGCAGAAATCTCACAATTTGAGATTGGCATTTTCCCTTTTACCTGACTCTTTAGATTCTCAATTGCAGTTTGCAAAGAGGCTACCTTTTCATTGTTCTTGTCACGAGTGACTTTAATTGATTCATATAACTCTTTGAAATGCAATTTAACCTTTTCATTTTCTGCTAGAAAACATTCATTTTCATGTTGCAATGTATTAATGATGTTTTGAAAATGAAAATTCTGAGCGTTCTGAGAATCTAAAGGAGGAGGCATTTGGGAGCCAGTCAAATCATTCTTATCACTCTTTAATTGTGAGATTTGGATTTTCAATCGTTTGATCGTGTTACAATGAGCTCGAATCTGTTCATCACGTTTGTTGATTTCAAAAATTGTATCAAACTCAGGAGCATCCGAGGATGTCTTGGCGTTTGAGGTTTTAACATTTTCTTTTAGATGTTGATATTTTAATTGCAAAGCAAAATGTTCAACTTCCAATTTAGAAAAATGTTTGACCAAGTTATCATGATCATATTGTTTTATTTTCTTATACAATTTTGAATTTTTGGACTCAAGCTCAATGACACGATCATGGGAAACTTTCAGGGCAACAGATAATTCATGAAATTGAGAAGCAGTGATGGAATAATTTGTAACAGTATAGAACATATCTTGAGCAACACATCTAGAAATCAAGTTATCATTTAAGATATGTAGATTTTTCCTCTCAATTTCAATACTTTTAAGCTCACGTTCATAACCTTTGACCTTAATTTCCATTTCATTTAACACCTTTTTCATTTCTTTAGTCTCTGTATCAATGCCCTTTTGAAGACTCTCAAATTGTTCTTTTAGTAGTTTTAAGAAAGGCATGACATCAGTTAAATAGCACTCTTTAGTTTGCTCAAAACCCCTTTCCCCTTCAGTAATGCATGTGGGTGTAATTCTCTTCTTACATGTTTTCTCAAAGTAAACAAATAATTGATAAATTACGTATAGACTGATTAAGCTCTTGCTTTGAGTAGAAAGGATTCTGGGCACTAAATGCATAGGTGTATTTGGGGGATACACAGTGACTGGAGGCATTCTCCTACAGGGAGGATTCTTTTCAATCAGGTTATCGATTTTTTGTTTATCCAAATCTTTCTTCCAGAATACTTGCTCAAGGGTTAATTGAGTTTGAGGTTTAAACTTATTCAAGGCTATCCAATTTTCTTTAGTGTAATCATGGGGTTTAAACGTTATATTATGCTTTGTACACTTAGGATCATTTAGCTTCTTTGCCATTTTCTCCCTAGAGTCATCTTCTAATTTTCTATCCTCATCAGTGCTTCCTGTAATATATTAGTTTTCAAATACACATCAAACCATAACAACAAGGTGGCGTATAAGTGGAATTCTAGAGAGAGAAAGTTAGAGGTTTAGGGAACTTTAGTGAGAGAAAGAAAATTCTTATTATGAGCTCCAACTCTCTACCTTGGAAGGTAGAGAGTATTTATAGTCTTACAATAAAATGCCACACAACGGGCTGTGGATCAGGCATACAGTGGGTAAAGACCCGTCCGTCCTCCACGGTGTTACTTAACTAAATACTACTTAACTTAAATGAACTACGACTACGAGCTTTCTAACGATTACATATACTTGAGGTGACCGACTCTTTAATACCTGGAATTTCTAATTCCTAACAATCTCCCCCTAAGGGAGGTCACCTCAATCATGTACAAAAGTTACATTGAATACAACCAGATATTTCATTAAAATAGTTCTTGCATTCTTGATGTACTACTTTGCTCTGAAGCTCGTAGACATTAATTCTTCTGATTGCATGTTTGGATAGTCCAAGTGGAGGTCTTTTACTGATCCACGTGATAATAGTTTTGAGCCAGCTTTTGAGATCATCAGCAATAAAAAATCTCCGAGACATCCATTGTGGTATTGGAATTTTGTGATGTTGTGACTTTCGGACCGACATGCTCACATTCTGGATCATGATATCTTCTCATCAGAGTAACGGAAGCTTTCGTTGATTCATGATATTGGCAGCAGCGTAGCAGAAGCATGGAGTGAAAATATCAGAGTCATTGATGCACTTATCATGATTTCTTGAGAGATGAATGTATTGTGTGAGCATGCGGCTATGGATTGACCGCTTCATTCTGATCAGCTGCAAACGTCGGACGTACATGCATACAACAGTTAGCAATAAAGCGTACAAAAGTGTCTTTGACCACTTTAGTTGAATTGAGGTACACGGCCCACGGTTCCCCGTTGATCAGTACATGTACTGCCTGTGATCAGGTATAATTCCGAAGAATTTCCTTGACAGGGTTTCGCAGCTGCTCTAGCTGTTCTCAAACCGGAACGTCTCAAAGAAGACAACACGGAGTGAGTGAACCAGCGAATTTAAGTCCACTAATTGATGAAAAGAGATTTGAAAAACAATCGTGTATTGCTCAATAGAAATTGTTTTTGCAATACAACGAAGGTTTTATTGAAAATCAATTATCAATCTTAAAAACACCTTTTGATTTGAAAAATTAGTACACGGTCGATGTGCTAAAGAAAAGAGTTATTAAGCACAAAGACCGGTTTTTCAAAGGTATCCGTCAATCCATAACCTGAACCAGGATTGATTCAAGAGATTGAATCGCCCCATTGTTTCTGTTCAGTTGTCACATGGTTGATCTATATAATAGATCTCACATGCCACCTACTAGGAGCTTGTTTGATGTTGGCTCCAGAAGGTTTTCCATCTTCACTGTGAATATGTTCACATATCACTCGGATGTTCTGGCAAAACCACAAGGATAATGCGTAGGAATCAAGATATAATCTCTCTTTCCACATTGTGTGAAACAGAGAGTCTTCATTGAAAGTGTCCTAATGAGATTTATTGATGATCTCGTGGCTCTAGACTCAATTAGTGCATATTTGGATCCTGTGCCGGAGACTAGGGAGAGGGTCTCCTTCTTCAATATCAAAAATCTCTAAGAGAAAGTCGATAGATAATGTCGGTTCCCCGTGAGAATGAAACAAGTCCTTTTAAGAGGAACTTGAGTGGTTTGGAAAGTTGAAGTGCAGTGCGTAACTGGGTCCATGACGTCTTGTCTTCAATACCGATGTTACCATCAGTAGCATATGAATTGAACCCGGTTTCTGCCCTAAGGTTGAATAAATGGAGGGCTATTTGTTTTCACCCTTTTCTCATTCAATTCTTTTTAATTCTTCAACCCCTTCAGTGCTTACCGAGACTTCATAGCTAGAACCTTGTTGGGTTTGTTCCAATACTAGCTCAGTCTCAGTCCGCACTCTTCCCATATCTCATTTTTCTCCTTTTATCATCATACCTAAGAACTCTACACTAACTAGTGGATAGTCCCTGGGTAGATCCCTCCGGTTCTGGCGGATCATGGGAACACATACCTAACCTTATCATCCTTATATCACCGTACATAAAGTAAAGTTGGTCGGTCTATTTGGTATTGTTCATCTGCCATTGGAACCAATTGAAAACCGTTTGAAAATCAATCCAGATACTTGTGATATATTATCAAAACATTTTGTACCTGAATTGTTTTTGATATTTTTTTTAATAAGTGCTCCCCCTCAACATGTGCATGAATTGTTTGAAATCGTTTTGCACACGGAGGCAAGAGGAAGAAATTACTTCTTTGATTACTATTTTCAAAAAAATATCAACATCACTTCCCTAATCAAGACAAGTAGATAAAGCATTTTAGGGAAGGATGAGGTTTTCATAAGTTTGCTCCCCCTCAATATGTGCCTCGAGATTTGAAAAGAGTTTTTGCACATACTAGAGGGAACCTGCACATTGAGATAAGTGATCACGTTATACATCATAGGTTTAAGATAGATGCTCCCCCTCAACATGTGCATGGAAAATTTGAAATCGTTTGTCACATGTGGGAAGGAGAGCATGTTCATCCTTATAAAATCATTTTTCCATTTACTGAATTATCAGTTTAAATCCAATTTAAATCACACATTCTCCCCCTGATCACAATTATCAAATCATTTGAGATTTGTGATCTCTTATAGATTTAAATTGATTTTGAAAGCTTTTAAGGAGAATTGTGACTTGATTATGAAAGCGTTTTAACTGATAAGGATCGGATTTTAAGACTTTAAACTCCATTGATAAAACATGCATGAATATCTTTTGAAAACAATTGAATGCCAAATAACTTTTTAATTTAATTGAAATCATTCTCCCCCTCAATCAATGACATAGGTTATTGATTGAGAGATTGATATTTTGACAAATAAGTCCAGATGATTATCAAAAATAGAGACTGAGTTATTTTTCAAAGCAGTTAATTTTCAGCAGATAAATGTTTATAGAATCAGAGCATGGAATTTGAAAAAATGGTAAAGCATGGCTCTGTTCTTTCTTTGAAAAGCGGGTTACTGCCTGAAATGACAATAAACCATTTTTTTCTTTCTCTCAAAAATTTTTTTATAAAAAAATTCGAACAACATCTAAAGTCCCGTGTCATTCTTTGAATGACAACATCAAGACCGTAGATATTATCTAATCGAGAGAAACATGACAAAAATGACAATATTTTTTTGAAGATTTTTCGAATTTTTCAAATTTTTATGGATTTTGAAAGTTTTATATTTTTCTATTTGATTTTTTTTTTTTTGAAGGTTTTATAATTTTGTATTTTGTTTTTCGAATAAGTATTTACAAGAGATAGATGAAGATAAACCTTTACTCCTCGTCTTCCTCCTGAAGACGTTTGAGTGTTTCTGGTTGAAGGCTTTTCAAGCCAAGACGAGGAAGAATAAACTCAAAACGTTCTCTTGGAAGAGCTTTGGTGAAGATGTCTGCTAACTGATATTCAGACCACACAAAATAGAGTTCTACCACACCTTTTTCCACTTGTTCCCTGATGAAATGATGTCGAATGTCGATATGCTTTGCTCTTGAGTGTTGAACGTTGTTGCATGAGAGAGCAATAGCACTTTTATTGTCACAGTACAGAGGGATTTTGTTGAATTCAAAGCCATAGTCAGATAATTGAGATCTCATCTATAAGATTTGAGCACAACAGGATGACATGGCTATGTATTCAGCCTCTGTAGAGGAAATAGAAGTACTCATTTGCTTCTTTGAAGACCAGCTCACAAGTTTATCACCCAAAAACTGAGCACCTCCAGATGTACTTCGACGAGTATCTTGACACCCTGCATGATCAGCATCTGCATATGCTGTTAGTGACATACCGGTGTCCTTCGGGTACCAAAGACCCATATTGATGGTTCCTTGGAGATACCGAAAGACCCGTTTAACCGCTTCAAGGTGCTTTTTAGTAGGCTTAGCCTGGTATCTAGCACACATGCAAACAGCGAACAATATGTCTGGTCTACTAGCTGTGAGGTACATCAGGGATCCAATCATACTACGATATTTTATTTGGTCAATCATGATCCCTGAGTGGTCCTCATCTAGTTTGGTTCGATCAATCATGGGAGTGTCAACAGGGTCACTTGAATCAAATCCAAATTTCTTTAAGGTCTCAGTTGCATATTTGGATTGATTTATAAAAATGCCTCCGGGACTTTGCGAAATTTGTAATCCCAAGAAAAATGACATTTGTCCCATCATTGACATTTGAAATTTTGAATTCATTTCATTTGAAAAACGATCACATTCCATTGGGTCTGTCGAGGCAAAAATAATATCATCAACATAAATTTGAACATGAATTAAATGTTTGCCTGACTTCCTGGTGAACAATGTTGGATCAACTGCTCCTTTGCTAAATCCGATAGATAGAAGAAACTTTGACAGTGTATCATACCATGCCCTTGGAGCTTGCTTTAAACCGTAAAGAGCCTTCTTCAAACGATAAACGTGAGTAGGATGCTCTTGATTCACAAATCCTTCAGGTTGGCTGACGTAGACGACTTCTTTAAGATCTCCGTTCAGAAATGCTGTCTTTACATCCATCTGATAGACTACCATGTTCTTACTAGCAGCATTAGCCAGAAAGATTCTGATTGCCTCAATTCGAGCAACTGGAGCAAAAGATTCTTCAAAGTCAATACCCTCCTCTTGACGCTATCCTTTAGCAACTAATCGAGCCTTGTTCTTCAACACATCACCATGCTCATCAAGTTTCACTTTGAAGATCCATTTAAGAGCAATAATCATAGCACCGTCTGGAGCAGGTACTAACTCCCATACATCAAGTCGATCAAACTCATGAATTTCATCTTGCATGGCATTGAACTAGCTATCTTCATTCATGGCGGTTTTAACATCTTTTGGTTCGATCTTAGATAGTACGGAGTTGAAGAAGCACCATAAGGCATCGGTTGCAAGTTGTTTCCGTGTTGATACAGGACGAGAGGGATTTCCAATGATGTTGTCTAGTGGGTGATCGTGAGTTCATTTTCTAAGGTGTTCATGTGGTAGTAGGTGAGGGACTAAAGTAGCAGAGTCGATGTCTCCTGAAGAAGATGTTTCTGATGATGATTCAGGAGCAAATATGTTTTCAAATGGAGCATCTTCAGGAGTACCAAAGGGATTAACTTCATCATTGATGCCAGAAACAGTTCCATGATGTATATTTGAAGAATGATGATTTGTTGATGAGACTGAAGGATCAGCAGTAGGCGCTTCTTGACTTAAAGATATTGAGACTGAGGGATTTACTTCATTCACAGGATTATGAGCAGCCTCTGTTGTAGGGATCGATACCTCATTAGTACTTGGATCATAAAGTTCATCAAACATAGGATCAAACAATTTCTTTAAATCATCTTCAGATGGAGGTACATATGGAGTTTCATGAGAGGAGTTTGGAACAAGAGATAAACCAATGGGACTGTTTTGAAGTGCGGGTCCTGAACTGGATTGTCCAGGAGCCATTTGACCGGTCAGCTCATCAAACGTAACGCGAATTGTTTCCATGATATTTCGGGTTCTTTTGTTGTAGATTCGGTATCCCTTTTTGTTTGGTGCATATCCTACAAATACTCCAATGTCTGATTTAGCTCTAAGTTTGCCTAAGTCTTGACCCTCATTAGTTGGATAACATAAAGCACCAAACACACGAAGGAAAGAGAGATTAGGTTTTCTGTTGTGGACAAGTTCATATGGAGTTTTTCCATGAACAGTGTGAATCAGGGAACGATTTTGTGTGTAGCATGCAGTGGCAATAGCTTCAGCCCAGAGAAACATTGGAACCTTTGAGTAAATCAGCATTGTTCTAGCGGCTTCAACAAGAGTTCGATTTCGTCTTTCAACTACACCGTTCTGTTGAGGAGTTCGTGGAACACTTCTTTGATGGCTGATTCCAACGCTTTCATAAAATTCACTAAGTTGTTTGTTGACAAACTCAGTTCCATTGTCTGTTCTGATAATTCTGACGGTTTTGTTAAGTCGAACCTGCAGCTGTTTGATGAGTTTGATGATGATATCAGGAGTTTCATCCTTTGTCCTTAAGAACTTGACCCAGGTGAATCTGGAGTAATCATCAACCACAACTAACACATATTTCTTCCCAAAGATATTCTGCACCCTCATTGGTCCACATAAATCCATATGAATCATATGAAGAACTTCTGTGACAGAGTTAGTAGGTTTGGGTTTATGGGCATACTTCTTGCTTTTTCCCAATTGACATGCTGAACAAAGATGATCCTTTTCGTACTTGAGTCTAGGTAAACCTACAACTAAGTCCTTTCTGGTGAGATCATTGATGGTGCCGAAGTTCAGGTGATTAAGACGACGATGCCATAACCATGACTTTGTTTTAGAAGCCTTTGACAGCAAGCAAATTGGAGAAGACTTCATCATATCTTCGATAGAGATGGTGTATAGATTTGAACCACGTAAACCTCTTAAAAGTTCCTTACCATCAAGTTCTCTAACGAAGCATGTATGTTTTCTGAAGGCTACTTCTAGATCTGAATCGCAGAATTGACCAACAGAGAACAAGTTGTGACCAAGACCTTCTACATAGTAAACCCTAGAGATAACACTTTTGCCAACAACATAGTCTCCATAACCCATGATAGCACCGAAATGATCATTCCCGAATCTAACTGTCCCGATGAATTTGCTCACAAAGTTCATGAGCCGTGATCGGTCGCCAGTCATATGCTTGGAACAGCCTGAGTCCAGGTACCACAGAACGATTTGAACGATCTGCAGTTGAAAACAGACAAGAATGGATAACTGGATAATTGGGATCCCCATGCAAGAATGGGTTCCATTTGGTTATTAACAATGGTTGGAACACCCACATCAGAAAAAGAAGCATTCATATCAGAAATTAAGGCACTGGAATCATTGTGAATAGATGCAGTACTAGTGTCTGTATTAGCCCTGTTCACAGTGTGCTCACTTCTTAAGGGAATAGTTCTACCAGTAGGCATCCATTTTCTAGTGGGCATTGTCTGATTATTCTTATGACCAACAGGTATCCAATAATAGCCTATCTTACTAAATGTTCTTCCTGTGGGTTTCCACTGTTTTCTAACTTTCTTTCGTTTTTGCCTTTTTGCCTTTTTAGCATGAATTTTAGCATTAACCATATTAACTGGACAATTAACATCATTAGGCAAAACATTAACACCACATTCATGATTAGAAACAAAATTCAAGCAGACATCAATACAAGGTTTGCAAATAGTATCAGAATTCGAATTAATTACAGTACGCCTATGGCTAATACTAGAATCAACACGATTCGTTTTATTCGATTCAAGCTTAAAGTTCCTAGATTGTTTTTCTACTCTTTTCAGTGCACATTCTTAGCTTGCGAGGTCCTATCATTCCTTGTATTGTCTTGAGACTTTGACCTGCTCCCTTTAATGTTACTGATTACTCCTGTAGAGGGAATGGGAACATTAGTTGGTTTTACTATTCTTTGCATCACCTGTTTAGATGTGCTGGGATCTGAACTACATGCAGGCACACTAAGGTTCACTTTCTTAAAACTAGAAGTGCTGGGATTTGTACTCCTAGAAGGCACACTTGAGTTCTCTTTCATAGCATTGACAGATCTGGAATTTGAACTACTTAAAGGCACACTAAGGTTCACATTCAAGACATTGGGCATCGAATGAATATCATACTTGGCATTAGGCATCGAACATGGAATCAAAGGATTAACTCTCTCACCTAAGGACTTTGGGCATATTGTGATCAAGCATTCTAGGATTTCTTGAGATCGTTTGGCATATAAGCATGCATGTCCAATTGCATTATCATGAGGTTTCTCTAACTTATCCTCTTCAACAATCTCACGCAGACATTCTAGGCAATCCTTAAGGGATGAGAAGTATGTTTGAACAGCAAGTTTGTTGTTCCTGAGATGAGGAGGGACATATTTCACAGACATAGCATATTTATTACAAGAGTGAACCTTTGATACACCATTCTCCCCATTGGTCATAGGCATTTTCCCTTTTACCTGACTCTTCAGATTCTCAATTTCCTTTTGTAATGAAGCTATTTGTTCGTTATTTTTGTTACGAGTGACCTTTATTGATTCAAATAACTCATTGAAATGACTTTTAACCTTTTCATTTTCTTCTAGAAAACTTTCGTTTTCCTTTTGTAATGCATTAACTAGGTTTTGAAGATGAAACGTTTGAGAATTCTGAGAATCTAAAGAAGGAGGTATTTGGGAGCCTGTCATATTGTTCGTTTGACCCTTTAATTGAGAGATTTGGGCTTTCAACTTTCTGATCGTGTTGCAATGAGCTTGAATCTGTTCATCACGTTTGTTAATTTGAAAAACTGCATCAAACTCTGGAGCATATGAGGATGTCTTGATATTTGAAGTTTTGACATTTTCTTTAAGATGTTGATATTTTAGTTGTAAATTAAAATGCTCAACTTCTAGTTTAGAAAAATGTTTAACCAAATTGTCGTGATCATCCAGTTCAATTTTCTCGTTTAGTTCAGAATTAGTTTTTTCAACCTCAATGACATGATCATGGGAGACTTTCAGGGCAACCGATAATTCATGAAATTTGGAAGCATTAATGGAACAATTTGTAGCAGTGAAAAACACATCTTGAGCAATACATTCAGAAATCAGGTTCTCGTTTAGTGTATGCAAGTTCTTCCTCTCAATCTCATTATATTTTAGTGCTCGCTCATAGTCACTAACTTCAACTGTCATTACATCAAATTCCTTTTCCATTCCCTTAATATCAGTTTCTATCCCCTTTTTAAGACTCTCAAAGTGATCTTTTAGAAGTTTAAAGAAAGGCATGACCTCAGTTAAATAGCATTCTTTCATTTGCTCAAAACCCCTTTCTCCTTCAGTTATACCAGTGGGTGTGATCCTTTTCTTGCAAGTTTTCTCAAAATCAACAAATAGTTGAAATATAACATATTGGCTAATTAAGGTCTTGCTTTTAGTGGCAATTGTTCTAGGAACAAGATGCATTGGTGTATTAGGAGGATACACAGTCGCTCTAGGCATTTTCCAAAGGGGAGGGTTTGTTTCAACAATATTTTCAGCTTTCTGCTTATCTAGATCTATTTTCCAAAAAACTTGTTCAAGGAAATCCAGTTTTCCTTCTTGTAATCATGGGGTGTGATCTTTATTTTCTTCTCTTTACATTTAGGATCATCTAATTTCTTGTTCATCTTTTCCCTAGTGACTTCATCTGATTTCTTATCTTCCTTAGTGCACTCAACGCAACTAGGTTTCTGTCTAGGTTTAAGGATTTCATTGCCATCATAAAGAACCTTATGAGCATTTCTAGCCTTTTTAATAACTTCTGAATTTGGTTCCTCAATAAGGGGAATGCTATGCTTATCGCTTAAGACTCTATGCTTAGTGATCATGTGAGCAGTCTGAATGGTATTCCCTTGTATGTACAACTTGTTTTCAAGTTTTTTTTTCAAAGTTTTCAGATTAGAAAAATCTTTCAAGAGTTTTGATTCCTTTGCATTAAATTCTTGCTTAAGCATTTTCACATTTTCTTGAAGTTCTTGTTTTTGCTTAGCAGTTTTAGAAAGCTTTTCTTGCAAGGAATTTAACTCTTGTTTTAATACTTCTTCTCGAAAATTACTTTTTCTAATGATTGTACGCACTTGGTCATCCATTTCCTGCTCACGAGAGGTCAACTCAAATTTTGCACGTTGTTCATAGATAGCAACACGTTCTTTATAGGCATTTAGTTCAGAAATTATAGAATCATCAGGGGCACATGCAGTGTATTCATAAAAAACATAGTTATTGTTGACTGCAGAAGATGCATCACTTGGTATAGCTTCACTTTCACTTTGTTTCACATATTGATCATATGGGACAACATTGATATTATCCATATTTTCAATATTTGATTCAATAGTTTCAGTTAATTGTACTTTGTCATGCATCTTTAGCACATCAGCATCATCGTATAGTTTTAATACCTCTGAGATGAGTTTGTCTTTGGATGGGCCAGCTTGTGGTGAAGATGAGACCTTGGGAGAAACCATTGGAGAAATGCTAGCCATAAAAATTATGTGTGCAGTAGGTCCATCATCCACATCGGAGTCGTATGCATCACAATCAGCGACTTGAAAGGCATTCTGATGATTGTGACCTATTTCCTGAATAGGCTGCTCATCCACATCAGCATCATAGGTCTTGGCATTGCCCTCAGCAAGAAACAACAACTCCTCTTCATCCAAGGCAGCACCATTATCCTGAGCTTGTACAAGCAGCATCTTATCTCTGAAATAATCAGCATTCTGTGGACGTTTTGGAGATGTGCAGTTCCTTGCAATGTGTCCCTCACCACCACAGTTGTAGCATTTTATCGGCTTAGTTTGACCTTGATTACCATTCCTTCCTCGATTCTGATTACCAACATAACCTCTACCAGCTCCACCTCTTCCCTGTTCATACTGTCTTTCCTGAACTGGTTGCACCACGATCCTCCCATCTTTAATAGTAGCTTGATTGTGTGGGTTAGATGCTGTTCTGAGGTTGTTGTTGGTTTGTGGGAGAGAATTCATGTTTTGACTAATCAGAAGAGCTAGTTGATTAATGATGTTACCCACGTGTGCATCAGCATCAGCTTGTTTGAACATAGGATCAGGAATGAGTTTGTGATTACCATTACCCATGGGTATGACTTGTGAGGCTTTGGTTGTGATTCCGATGTTTGAGTAGAAGGCAGTTGAGTCATTAGATGAGCTAGTCTCTCCCTGGTTGGTTTTGAACTGATTAAGAATCATCTTTTCAAACATGGCATGTCTCTCATTCTGAAGAAGGAAGGCATAGAGTTGCTCATAATTCGTATTCTTCAATCCTTTAGTGAGCTTCACAGAAGTAACAAACTTGTGCCATTCGGGATTCATGTTGTTCACAAATTTAGAGTTCAGCTGAATGTTAGGCATAGTCATTCTGATGTTCCTCATATCATTCACCAGCTTATGAAATCTCACATAGTACTCATAGACACTCTCATCTGGTTTCATCTTGAAGTGTTCAAATTCGTCATAGATTTGTGATTCTCTGTCTTCCATAGTTAATTCAGAACCTGAGAGAAGCATCTTGACGTTATCCCATACTGCCTTTGCATCGATGTTGTGATTGATCAGCTTGTAGATGTCTTTAGGAAGACCTTGAAGAACAATGTTAGAAGCCCTGATATCAGCATCGAATCTCTTTTTCTCCTTATCATCAAGCTCATCATACATCTTTGGTCTGTCCATTCCGTAAATCAGAGTTCCATCTTCAGCAGTATCAAGTACATCTCTAGTCGTCTCAACTCGATACGGTCCTTCATCAATGGATTTTAGAATGTTGACACCATTATCCTTTCCAAGACAGTACAATCTGATTCGTTGAGCCCAAGAATCATAGTCAGTTCTGTCAAGCATGGGTGGACGAGTATCTGAACCAGCTGCTTGAACATCCTCGGCAACAGTGGAGATGATATTAGGAACGTTGGTAGACATGTTAACAGATTATACGGGATTTTATAACTCTTATGATTAAACCGGGAAAAAGATTCTTTCACGGGATTTTACTAAATCAAGAGAAAACCGTAAAAAAATCACCCAAGTCGCTAGAAGATAATGCACCAAGTCGCTAACACCTAATTCGCTATACAACCAAGTCGCTAAAGTCCCAAGTCGCTAAACAAAGGCAAGTCGCTAAATAGTAACTCGCTAAAGTCGCTAGCAAAATTTTGGCAGCAATTCGCTAATCAAGTCGCTAAAGATTCAAGTCGCTAAATAGCAACTCGCTAAGCCTCAAGTCGCTAACACCAAGTCGCTACCCGTAGTGGAGAGTCCACTACTTGTACTGTAAGTTGCTAGGCCTAAGTCGCTAGCTCCAAAAACTGCAACTCGCTACAAAATTGTAAAGCAAGTCGCTACTAAGAAACAAATCCGTATGTCAAGTCGCTAGCAAGAAAACAACATAAAACATCACTTTTCAATCCAAAAACAGCCCAACCAAGATGATTCAAGCTTACCAAATGAAAACCTAAACACTTGTGATGATTCTAAACATAAAAGTACTAACAAAATCCAAGCTTTAACACAAGAAATCAACCAAATGATGCACAAACCACTAAACTTTTTCAAACTCAAAAACCACCTAAAAACCACTAGAAATCCAAAGATGTGCAAGATATGATCTAACCATGGCTCTTGATACCAATTGTAATATATTAGTTTTCAAATACACATCAAACCATAACAACAAGGTGGCGTATAAGTGGAATTCTAGAGAGAGAAAGTTAGAGGTTTAGGGAACTTTAGTGAGAGAAAGAAAATTCTTATTATGAGCTCTAACTCTCTACCTTGGAAGGTAGAGAGTATTTATAGTCTTACAATAAAACGCCACACAACGGGCTGTGGATCAGGCATACAGTGGGTAAAGACCCGTCCGTCCTCCACGATGTTACTTAACTAAATACTACTTAACTTAAATGAACTACGACTATGAGCTTTCTAACGATTACATATACTTGAGGTGATCGACTCTTTAATACCTGGAATTTCTAATTCCTAACACTTCCTATACATGATGGTGTTTGCCTAGGCTTAAGAATCTCATTACCATCATAGACTACCTTTTGTGCAGCTCTAGCTACTTTTCCATACTCGGGATTGGGTACCTCTACAAGGGGAATGCTATGCTTATCGCTTAAGACTTTATGCTTAGTGATCATGTGAGTAGTCTGAATGTTGTTCCCTTGTATGTACAGTTTGTTCTCAAGTTTTTTTTTCAACGTTTTTAGGTTGGAAAAGTTATTTAAAAGTTTTGATACCTTAGCAGTAAACTCCTGTTTAAGCACCTTTACATTTTCTTGAAGTTCTTGCTTTTGCTTAACAGTTTTATTGAGCTTTTCTTGTAAGGAGTTTAACTCTTGTTTTAACATTTCTTCCCTAAAGTTACTTTTTCTGATAACTGTACGCATTTGGAAATCCATCTCCTGCTCACGGTTAGTCAATTCAAACTTAGCACATTGTTCATATATAGAAACTTGTTCCTTATAGGCATTCAGGTCAGAGGTTATCGAGTCATCAGGGGCACATGCAGTGTATTCATCAAAAATATAGTCATCAATGAATGCAAAAGATGCATCGCTTGGTACACTTTCACTTTCATTTTGCTTCACATATTGATCATATGGGACAACATTGCGATTACCCATATTTTCAATATCTGATTCAATAATTTCAGTTGGTTGTACCTTGTCGTGTATCTTTTGCACATCAACTTCATCGTATAGTTTTAATACCTATGATATGATTGATTCCTTGGAAGGACTGGCCTGTTGTGGTGAAGGAGCCTTTGAAAAGACCATTGGTGAGATACTAGCCATGAAGATGGTATGGGCATTGGGTTCATCATCGACATCACAGTCTGCAACTTGAAATGCATTTGGATTGTTTTGTCCCATACCCTGCACTGGCCGTTCATCCACATCTGCATAATAAGTTTTGGCATTTCCCTCAGCAAGAAATAGCAATTCTTCCTCATTCAATACTGCTCCATTATCTTGAGCTTGTACCTGCAGTATTTTGTCCATGAAGTACTCTGCATTTTGTGGACGTTTTGGAGATGTGCAGTTCCTTGGAATGTGTCCATCTCCACCATAGTTGTAACATTTGATTGGCTTCCCTTGACCCTAAGTAATGTTCCTTCCTCGATTCTGATTACCCACATATCCTCCACCTATACCAGCAATTCTATAACCTGCTCCTGCCATTCCAGGTTCATTCTGTCTTCCTTGCATATTTTGCACCACTAGCTTTCCTTCTTTAACTGTAGCATGATTGTGAAGATTGGAAGCCATTCTGAGATGATTGTTGGTGTGTGGAGTGAAGTTCAAATTTTGCTTCACCATTAGAGCCAGTTGATTGACAAGTTGTTCCATGATTGTGTCTGAATCTGGAGGCTTATACCCCAGATCTGGAATGAGTTTGTGATTACCATTTCTAGTAGGTATGACTTGTAATGCTTTGGTGGTAATTCCTACATTAGTGTAGAATGCAGTTGAGTCATTTGAAGAGCTTGCATCTCTAGCATTTTTTTTGAACTTTTCCAAGATCATTCGTTCAACACAGCATGTTTCTCATTCTGAAGCAAATAAGCATACAATTGCTCATAATTTGTGTTCATCAATCCTTTGTTTAGCTTGACTGCAGTGACAAATTTGTGCCATTTGGGATTCATGTTGTTCACAAACTTTGAATTGAGCTGGATATTTGGCATAGTCATTTTGATATTTCTCATGTCATTCACAAGCTTGTGGAATCTCACGTAATATTCTGTAACAGTTTCCCCTAGATTCATCTTAAAGTTCTCAAAGTCATCATACAGCTGAGACTCACTGTCTTCTTTAGTCAATTCAGAACCAGAGAGAAGCATCTTAACATTGTCCCATACTGCCTTCGCTTCAGTGTTGTGGTTGATCAACTTGTAAATGTCCTTAGGTAGACCCTGAAGTATAATGTTTGAAGCCCTGATGTCTGCATCTTATCTCTTCTTCTCCTTATCATTAAGCTCATCATACATCTTTGGTCTATCCAATCCTAATATAATTGAACCATCAGTAGCAGTTTCAAGGATGTCTCTGGTAGTCTCAACTTGATATGTTCCTTCATCAATTGACTTGAGGATATTAACCCCATTTTCCTTACCTAAGCAATACAGTCTGATTCTTTGAGCCTACGAGTCATAATCGTGTCTATCCAGCATGGGAGGACGAGTATCAGATCTTGCAGCTTGAACATCATCAGCAACGGAAGAGATGATTATAGACATGTTTGTAGACATGATTACAGATTCCACGGGATTTTACAACTCTTTGATTAAACCGGGAAATAGATTCTTTCACGGGATTTTACAAGATCAAGAAAAACCGTAAAACGTAACACGAAGAAACAATAAGTCTCAAAAGACAAATCGCACACTTGACAAGTCGCACCCTTGACAAATCGTACTTCAGGCAAATCGCTCTTACAGATAAAACGCAGTTATGACAAATCGCTCTTTTGACAAAACGCAGTTCTGACAAATTGCAGTCCAAGACAAATCGCACCTTACTTACCAAATCGCTTAAACGACAAATCGCTTAGCAGACAAATCGCTTAAACTGACAAATCGTATAGTACACAAGTACACCCACTACTTCCACTACTTTGTCCTTACTTGTCGTTTTGTCTCAATAGACAAATCGCTTAATGGACAAGTCGCTTCTTTGAAACAGACAAATCGCACAAAATGAGTGACAAATCGCTTCAATAAGCATTCACTAAGGAGACAAATCGCATACTTCTAAGGACAAATCGCATAGAAGAAGCACAATCCGAGAGAAAAATCGCATTTAAGGAACATTTAAAAACACCATTTTTCAATCCAAAAACAACCCAACCACGATGATTCAAGCCTTTCAATTCAAAACCGAAACACTTATAATGATTCTAAACAAAAAAGTAATATCAAAATTTAAACTTTAGCACTAGAAATGATCCAAATGATGCAAACTACTCTAAACTCATTCAAACCCAAAAACCTTATGCAAACCACTAGAAATCCAAGAACATGAAAGATGGGTGATCAAACCATGGCTCTTGATACCTTTTGTAACATATTGGATTTCATAAACACATAATCAAGCATAAGCAAGGGGAGTATAAAATGAGTCTAGAGAGAGAAAGTGGAAGAGATTTGGGAACTTAGTGAGACAAAGAAAAATGATATTATAAAGGTCCAACCCTTTGCCTTGCTAGGCAAAGGGTATTTATAGGTTCTTACAAGATACGCCTCCTACGGGCTGTGGATCAAGCATACAGTGGGTAAAGACCCGTCCGTCCTCCACGGTGTTACTTAACAAACTACTTACTAATACTAAATGACTACGACTACGAGCTTTCTAATGAATACATATACTTGAGGTGACCGACTCTTTAATAACAGGATTTTCTAAATCCTAACATTCATTTATTATCGTAATTGCATTAAAAATTTATACTTGTATTTTATTTTCATCTTTTTAATGTTGATTATATTTCTCATTTCATAATAACTCATTAATTTAATATGAATTATTTTTAAAAAATCTTAAACATAACTGATCTTGTTTCGACGAATAGAACGTAAACTCAAAACTTAGAAACTTAATTTTGAACTAAAATTACAGCACCATAAAGTGTGTCCGCCTAGATATACAAACTAAAAGTTCACATACATATATATAATTTATTAAGAGTTCCAGTTTTTAAATTAATAAAAAAGCCTTTATAGTTAAATATAAAATACAAACAAATGTACTATTGGTTAATATTTTACTTTATTTAATGTTACCCATCTTCCAATATCTTTTTCTTCATCCTCTCTATTCTCATCTTCAACCTTTCTTCTTCATATATATCAGTGCACGATTTCCCGAAAAAAAAAAGAACTTGAGATTTAATTTGTGATTTTTCTTTTTGAAGAGGGCACTTTACTTTCTATGTTGAGGGCACCACTAAATTTTGCAACAAATTTAACCTTTTTTCTCTTAGCTTAGCCATTCTAGTGGAGCTTTATTGGGGGCCTTTCCCCCCACAGCTTGCAAGGTGGCCCCGCCCCTGATTGTAGCTAGGTGCAACATTCCAAAGTAAATTGGCTTTACATTCCTCTCACTTGTGTAAAAAGTACTAATTCAACTATCTCAGCAAGCTCAACATTTATGATGCTTTATGTTATTCGATCGAATACTAAAACCTAGATACTAGAGCGGATAACCTAGATATCGTAAGAAGACACACACAAGCAATGTATATCGACAGAAAGTAAAGAAAACAAGCACAAGAATATAACCTTAACCGAATGATTGATTAGTAAACCTTGAAAGAATGACATACATTGTGCCTCACCCCTCATCGCTATTTATAGAGATGAGGGGGTGTCATCTAATCCCTAATGGACTAGGCGTCATGGCTTACAAAAGAGAAAACATGCCTTTAGACCGACTAAAAAAACAACCGACCTAAAAGACCCATTGACTTGCCATGCACATACAAACACACGTCAAGTCAATTCTAATCACTTCAACAGCTCGCTTCCCCGACCTTCCAGATGAAATGAAATTGTACGTTGATGTGCTTCGTCTTCTCGTGAAACACATGATTCGGCGATAAGTGAATTGCACGCGGATTATCACAATTAACCACCATAGTGTTTGGTTCAGCGCCCAACTCTTCGAGAGTCCTTTTTGCCAAATAGCCTCTTTTACCACTTCCCTAAAGGCCACATACTCTGTCTCTGTAGTTGACAAAGCCACCACGTGTTTTAACGTTGCTTTCTAGCTCACAACACACCTCTGTACTAAAAATGCATAACATGTGATAAACCTACCTTTACCAGGATACTTAACGTTGTCTGAATCAATAAAACCTGTTACGTCCACATGGTTGCCATCTGTCCCATACACCAAACCTACGTTTGTAGTGCCCCGTAAATATCTCATAATCTGTTGGAAAGCGCTCATATTATATTAAATAATTAAACGGCTAGAAATACGTGAGCCTATGGGGTCACACACGTATACACCGAGGTATTACCAATTAGAATGTATTTAATATATTTATAGTAAATATATAATTTGTATTAGTTAATAATTCATGAATCGCTTAACATTCATCAATTAAGCCGTTAGACGCCTTAATTAACTCAAGGCTTATATTTAATACTCCCTATGTAATTGGACATATTAAATAGACTTAACCCAAAACAATATGGGAAGCCATATTGGTGTGAGGGTTCGGCTTACCTAGGAGAAATCAGAGAAAGAGAGCCCGACTAGTTGGACAAGTTTTACAAGGAGTTATATAAGGATTATATTTGATCATTATTGTAACTCTTGCAAAACTAATCACAAAAAAATAACATCTCTTCTCTCCCTCATTAAACCGTCGACTAAACATCCTCTTCCTTTGGGTTTTGATTGTCGAATTCTACATCGCAAATTACATGTCCCGATCTGGTAAATAAGAAGACAAATAGAAATGTTATGGTGAAAGAAATATCATTCTCTTTTGAAAAACACATTAACATATGTACGTGGTCGACATTATCAAATTTCCTTTTCGAGAAGTGATTTGAAGATGTAACATTCATGCCTAATTTGATGCTTAAGTATATGTGAAAATACTTCATTGGTTGCAGTAACCGAGTCCACTTCTTTACAACTCAATAAGCTAATGACACCTAAGTTAGGCACAAAATTAGTAATGAGTTTTAGGTCTCCTAATCTTCCATTCTGGTAATGTGAGAACGTGAATGTATCCCAACTAAATAATTATGTGTTCAGGGTTTTTTTTTTTTTTTTTTTTTTAATTTATTTTTTATTATTTTGTATAGTTTTTTGCTAACCATGATTTCTAACATTTTTGGCTGACTAATCCACGATGTTTGACTCAAACCAGGTAAAGCCCTCCCTTTTCAAGAGGTTGGCGTAGCCACTTAAAGCTGTTTGCACATAGTAAGAATTGAACTTGAAACCTCACACATTTTAAAATGATAGTCACAAACCCTTTTGCAACTGGTCTACCCTAATGTGGTTATTATGTTTTGAAGTTTAAAAAGTGATTAATGCAATATATATATATATATATATATATATATATATATATATATATATATATATATATAAATATATATATATATATATATATATATATATATATATATATACGGGTGAGTTAAAATAAAAAGAAGGATTTTGGTTAAAAGAATAAGAAGGATTTTAGACCCTAGATTTAAAATCAATGGATGAAATTAACTTTCATTCTAACTAAGTATTAAGGGCATAAAAGTAATTTTACATTTCAAGTATATTCCTATTATTCTAGAACCTATTTAATCAGTTCTTCTTCTTCCCTCCACACCAAAACTTGCACTTCCATCTCTCCCCTAAACACAGATTCTTATTTGATCCAATCTTTCAATCCTTTCAATCCGAACTTTTACAATTGTGATCGAATTAGGGTTTCTAAAACCAATCGGTTACAATTGTGGATTATAAAAAGAAGGATTTTGGTCAAATAAAAAGAAGGATTTTGGTTACAAATAAAAAAAAGGATTATAAGCTCAATATCGAATTATTCCATAATGTCAAAGATTAATAATAGTGATAATCAAGGTATGTAAGTTGCTGCAATTTTGGATTTTTTTTTGAATAAATTAGTGTAAATTATTACACTAAAAATTGGTGTTATTAGTTTAGTTTTTGAAAATGATGCATAAATTTGTGTATTTGTGAATTTTACCTCACAGATTAGTGTTATTACAGTATTTGATGCACAAATTATTGCTTTTTAGTGTTATTGCAGTATCTAATGCACAAATTATTGCTTTTTAGTGTTATTAAGTGTAAATTATTACACTAAAAGTTAGGTTATTAGTTTAGTTTTTGAAAATGATGCATAAATTTGTGTATTTGTGAATTTTACCTCACAGATTAGTGTTATTACAGTATCTGATGCACAAATGATTGCTTTTTAGTGTTATTGTAGTATATGATGCACAAATTATTGCTTTTTAGTGTTATTAAGTGTAAATTATTACACTAAAATTTAGGTTATTAGTTTAGTTTTTGAAAATGATGCATAAATTTGTGTATTTGTGAATTTTACCTCACAGATTAGTGTTATTACAGTATCTGATGCACAAATTATTGCTTTTTAGTGTTATTGCAGTATCTGATACACAAATTATTGCTTTTTAGTGTTATTAAGTGTAAATTATTACACTAAAAGTTAGGTCATTAGTTTAGTTTTTGAAAATGATGCATAAATTTGTGTATTTGTGAATTTTACCTCACAGATTAGTGTTATTACAGTATCTGATGCACAAATTATTGCTTTTTAGTGTTACTGCAGTATCTGATGCACAAAATATTGCTTTTTAGTGTTATTAAGTGTAAATTATTACACTAAAAGTTAGGTTATTAGTTTAGTTTTTGAAAATGATGCATAAATTTGTGTATTTGTGAAGTTTACCTCACAGATTAGTGTTATTAGAGTATCTGATGCACAAATTATTGCTTTTTAGTGTTATTGCAGTATCTGATGCACAAATTATTGCTTTTTAGTGTTATTGCAGTATTTGATGCACAAATTATTGCTTTTTAGTGTTATTAAGTGTAAATTATTACACTAAAAGTTAGGTTATTAGTTTAGTTTTTGAAAATGATGCATAAATTTGTGAATTTGTGAATTTTACCTCACAGATTAGTGTTATTACAGTATCTGATGCACAAATTATTGCTTTTTAGTGTTATTACAGTATCTGATGCACAAAGCAATGGTTTCATATAACATTGTTTTGTGCAGTAAAAATGGTTTCATATAACACTGTTTTGTGCAGTAAAAATGGTTTTATATAACACTGTTTTGTGCATTAAAAATGGTTTTATATAACACTGTTTTATATAACACTGTTTTGATATATGGTTTTTGTAGGTATAAGATGGTGTTTGTTCCATTTACTGGAATAGATAATCATCATCATATCATAGTGTAACTTTTGCTACCGCCTTGCTGTCAAAAGAAACATCTGAATCGTATGGTTGGTTATTAAGGGCTTTTAAGAAGGCTTTCGGTAGTGAACCTAAGGTTGTGGTTACAGATCAAGACCCCGCAATGAAGATAGCTATTGAGAAGGAGTTTAGCAATTCAAGACATCGTTTGTGTATGTGGCACATAATGGAAAAATTATCTACTAAGGTTGTACATTTCTTTTGTGCATTAATATTTCTGTTTTTGGTTGGGTTGGGTTGAAATGCAAGTGGCAGTTTTGTTCGAACTTCTATAGAAATTTATTGCAAAAAAATTGAACTAACAAACTATATTTGATAGTATAGCAATTTAGTAGTTTGTAGGCTGTTGTGGCTTGATATGCAGGTGCAAATTTTAGTAGTTGCATCGTACAAATTTTTTTATGTACACTTATTTACACTTCTGACCAATATAACAGGTAGGACCAGAGATTTGTAAAAATAAGACGTTCAAAAGGCGTATATGTGATATTGTATGGACCGATACCATTGAGCCATCTGAGTTTAAACGAGAATGGGAATCAATAATTAATGATTTCGAGCTTCAATCCAATAACTGGTTGAGAGACATGTTTGCTCTAAGGTATAACTGGATACCAGCATATTACAGAGACGAGCCAATGTCCGGTTTAATGCGCACGACGTCTTGGTCCGAGAGCGAAAATCACTTTTTTGGTCAGTAGACTAGTACCACACTGACTCTTGTTGAATTTGTCAGCCACTTCGAAACTGCAATGGATGTTCAGAGATATACTCATCGAACAAATCAACACAAAACTCGATACACCACACCTGATTTATTTACAGATTATGTTCTTGAAAAGCAGGCGTGTGAAATCTACACTAGGGCAATCTTTTATGATATACAAGATGAGATTTGTGCATCAATCACTGATTGCATGTCGATGAGTGTGATGGCGATAGATGGTTCGCACAAATTCCGCATCAAAGAGATAGGACCAGATGCTACTTCTCAAGGGTTATTTGAGGTATTATTCTAGTTAAATTCAATTCATTTATCATATATTGCTTATTTACATATTCGAACACACTTGACATAAAGTACTATTCTTTTTTTATATATTTATGTCTTTTCTCAATTGTAGGTTCTTTTCACTCCTTCTGATGTTACGTTTTCGTGTAGTTGTAAGCGGTTTGAGAGGTACGGTTTGCTGTGTCGACACTGTTTTTATGTACTCAGGATTTGTGGTGTTAATGAATTTCCAAGTACTTGAAGAAAAAATTTATCTGCAAAATAACATAATTTAAATTCAATAAATATTTTAATGTGCATATTGATCTAAATATAGTGTCTAAATATGTTGTTCTAATTCATACCAATTTCTTGAAGCTTTTTCCATATCTTTCCTTCAAATCAACTTCAGTCCCATTTTTACTGTTGTCTATTATTTCAATCTTTGGAGTTTTCAAATTGAAGACAACGAGATAATAATGAGATTTTTCCAAGAGCATAGGGAAGAATACCTGATTAATTATATGTTTGGTTACAACGGAAACATATATGATATAAAAACATATATAAAAAATATATATATTTTTGTACCAGATCAATGCTAGATAGCTTATCCACATTTTCACTCTTGAGAACAACATCCATGTTTTCAATAAATCCTAACAGGGAAGGCAACGAGAATTTTTCTTCCACCATTTTTTCAGTCTGAAAAATACCAGAGTGAATCAATAAAGCAATAAATGTATATTAAATATAGTATTATTTTCAAATAATGAAAGCTTATGCATATTTAGCCGAGTAATATGAAATTGAACTACCTGCAAGTTTTAAAGCTTTGTGTCTTAAAGCTCATTTTTTATGCACAAAACAGTGTATATCAAACCATGAATAATTTGTGTCTTAAAGATTTGTAGTTCAATTTAGCACATTTTTAATGCATAAAACAGTGTTATATAAAACCATTTTTAATGCACAAAACAGTGTTATATAAAACCATTTTTACTACACAAAACAGTGTTATATGAAACCATTAATAGTTTGTGTCTTAAAGCTATGTAGTTTAATTTAGCCCATTTATTATGCACAAAACATTAGACCCATATTAACAGAATCACAACCTGACGTATCAGTAACGCCGTTATCTATCTCCGGTACACAGTTAACTTCATTCTCAAACTTAACAGAACTTTCACCGTTAACTTCATTCATTTCAGTCATGTGGTTCTCACGTGATTCAAAGATTATAATATATAAAGTACTAAATTAGAGTAACACCAAAGATTAGATGCAAAGGTTCTAGCTAATTTTAATGCACAAAACACTCAAAGCACCTTCTAAACATAATTTTAGTGCACAAAACACACAAAAACCCTTCTAAAACTAAATTTAATGGCACAGAACAATCAAAGTGCCTTCTAAACCTAATTTTAGTGCACAAAACACACAAAGCCCCTTCTAAAACTTATTTTAATGCACAAAACACTCAAAGTGCCTTCTAAACATAACTTTAGTGCACAAAACATTCAAAGCCCCATCTAAAACTAATTTTAATGCACAAAACATTCAAAGCTCCTTCTAAACATAATTTTAGTGCACAAAACACACAAAGCCCCTTCTAAAACTAATTTTAATGCACAGAACAATCAAATGCCTTCTAAACCTAATTTTAGTGCACAAAGTACTCAAATATGGATTTAATCATTTATTTTAATGAACAAAACAATCAAATAATTTATATAAAAATACACTTAAATACATCAATACCTGAAGATTTTGATGTTTTTGAGGAACGATCATGAATCATCTTCCTCCGTTTATTAGCATTTGATTCTTCATTATCCGACAGAGATATATGTATTGATACTCTCCTACCACTACTTAACTCCGATTTTTGGCTGTTATTTTTACAAAAATAATTCATTAAAATTGAGCTACAGTAGGATAAAATTAGCAAAATTAGATTTATTTTACTTACCTTTGCGTTTCAACACCATTTTCTAGATGATTGATTGATCGGATTTTAAGAAGATGATCGGAATTTAATTTGATCGGAAGATGATCGGAGAGAGAATGTAGTTAGAAGAGAGAGAAACAAGATAGACGACTAATTTTTTTGAGAGAGAAAATGAGTTACGATAATTTTATATAATGTGTTTAGTATTTTTTCTAAATGACATTTTTGCCCTTCCAGGTTTAATTAAGTATATAGATTAATCTCATCCATTGATTCTTAATCAAAAGGTCTAAAATCCTTTTTATTCTTTTTACCAAAATCTTTCTTTTTATTTGATCTCATCCCTATATATATATATATATATATATATATATATATATATATATATATATATATATATATATATATATATATATATATATATAAATAATGTCATTTGTCTTTCTAAAAATTAAACCGTTATATTTATTCAAAAGAAAAGAAAAAGAAAAATTTTCTTTTATCCTCATATTACTTTACGGTTTTTGTTTGTCACATGTTCACTTTACGGGAAAGATGCCATATAGGCAAAGGAAAGAGGAAACATCACACTGTGCTTTACCGGAAAGAAAAAAAAAATCTTTACGAAACTCAAGTCTCGAACCAATTTAGAGAGTGAAAATTGATTTGTGTGAAGAGAGAGTGCATTTTATTAGTTATTGTGAGTGTATGTGTGTGTAATAAAGTTAATTTAAAATTGATAAAAAATATTAATGTAAAAAAAATAAGATGTTGCAATAGTTGATAGAAAATTGACAAAAAAGATTAAAAAATATTTTTTAATAATGTGAAGCTCATCTAGCAAGGCAAATCTCCCACCACAACCTCCGCCCTTAAAATTAGATACAAAGTATCGTAGACAGTTACACACTTACTTTAAAAGGAAGGTGTATAATAACGGACATCGTCTCATTCTTGCCCGTCATATTTGACTGAAGAGTGATTACGGGTCAACAACAATTATTTTGTAGTTATGCTTGAACTACAAGTCCACAATGACTCCACAGACCCAACTCCCAAGTAATTACCATTACCAATAAAACCAAAAACCAAGTCGTTAAACCACAAGCAAACAATAGCATTTTTTTATTTAACCTTAAGAAACATGTTCTAAACTTTTATAAGATACTTTAGTATATATGAATAGCTTGTCTTGTATCAATTCGACTTGCTCAGTGATCTAATTAATTAGGTTTTTCTTTTATGATTAGAAAATTAAATAATGATTGATTTTATATTTTATCATGGGTTCGACACGTTTAACTGTTAAATAAGGATTTTAATACAAAAATTGTCATCCTTCGTTCAGTTTTCACGAGATAAGGTTTTGTTGGCATGCTAGCAGCTAAAAAAGATAATACACCAAGCTAATACTTAACACAACAAGTATCAATGGCTTACACGCACTGTGAAGAAAAATACACTTTATTGAGCCGACGGTTTGGACTACCTCTAACTATAAATATCATTCATTTGGCATCGTACAAAGCATAGAGTCACCAACCTAAGTAACACAAATATACATTTCTCTATATAGAGTCGATCTTTTTCTTTGCCTTGAACTTTATGTTCTTGTACTACTGACTATTTTCAAGTTATCACAATTCTAAATATGGGAGCGGGTGGTCGGATGTCGGATTCCTCAGACCATGAGGTAAAAGATATTCTCAAACGTGTCCCAGTTGATCCACCGTTTTCGTTAAGTGATCTGAAGAAAGCAATTCCTGCTCATTGCTTTGAGCGATCTGTCATTCGTTCATCTTACTATGTTGTTCACGACCTCATTGTTACCTATGTCTTTTACTTCCTCGCAAACACTTATATTCCTCATCTTCCCACTCCTCTAGCTTACTTAGCTTGGCCGGTTTATTGGTTCTGCCAAGCTAGCATCCTGACTGGCTTATGGGTCATTGGTCATGAATGCGGACACCATGCCTTTAGTGAATACCAATGGATTGATGATACTGTTGGATTCATTCTCCATTCCGCACTCTTCACCCCTTATTTTTCTTGGAAATATAGTCATCGAAATCACCATGCTAACACAAATTCACTTGATAACGATGAAGTTTATATTCCTAAACGTAAGTCCAAAGTGAGAAGTTACTCAAAGATTCTTAACAACCCGCCTGGTCGAGTGTTCACTTTGGTTTTTAGGCTAACTCTTGGATTTCCTCTATACCTTTTAACTAATATCTCCGGCAAGAAATATGGAAGGTTTGCCAATCACTTTGATCCCTTAAGTCCAATTTTCACAGAGCGTGAACGAATTCAGGTTGTGGTATCGGATATTGGTATTCTTGCTCTTTTATATGCAATTAAGCTTCTTGTTGCCGCAAAAGGAGCAGCTTGGGTAGCGTGTATGTATGGAGTTCCCGTGCTAGGTGTACATATGTTTTTTGTTTTGATCACTTACTTGCATCACACTCATCTTTCATTGCCTCATTATGATTCAACTGAATGGAACTGGATCAGAGGGGCCTTATCCACGATTGATAGGGACTTTGGATTCCTAAATAGGGTTTTCCATGACGTTACACACACTCACGTCTTGCATCATTTGATCTCATACATTCCACATTATCATGCAAAAGAGGCTAGAGATGCAATCAAGCCTGTCTTGGGTGAGTTTTATAAGATCGATAGGACTCCAATCTTTAAAGCAATGTGGAGAGAGGCAAAGGAGTGCATCTACATCGAGCCAGATGAGGACAGTGAGCACAAAGGGACGTACTGGTACCACAAAATGTGATTAATCACAAAAGGCAATCATATAGTTAAGCTGCTCCATCGTCACCTTTGTTTTTCATGAAATTACCAAACTGTTGCTAGAACCATACAATATTGTGTATTTTACTGGCCAAGCTATGTCAATTATGTGAACTTGTATTTGTTACATTCTTCCCTATGTATTACTATTTAAAGTGATAAGTGTTTGTTCCCTTTTAATTGGTTACAATTATGAAAAAAAGTTAACTAACCAACTTCCATGCTAATGAAGTAAGTTTAAAAATCGTTTAACATAGATAAACATTAGAGAAAGATTTAGGCCTTGTTTGTTTTTTCAAAGAAGCTCTTTTTTCCTCTTATGTCTGCAGGCGCGCAGACAATTTACTTGAAGACCGTTTGTTTTTTTTCAGACATAAGAGGGTAAAATCACTTATTTCCTCTTCTACTATGCAGACATAAATTTCCTCTTTTTTCCACTTCTTTCAATCACTTCTTTTTTCCACTACTTCAATAGCACAAAAAACAAACGGTCTTCTTCTTGCAGATGAAGTGCTTAAATGTACCTCTTCTTCTGCAGACATGGTTTGCAGATGAAGAGGTAAAAACTCTGAAAAAACAAATGACACCTTAGACAAGTTATTTTCAAACGTTTAAATTCTTATTAGAAATGAATCAAAGAATTTACTAAGATAATAACAATCTAAGTTGAATAACAATATTTGATTATCTCCTCACTTAATTTAAACACAAGCCTGCAAAGTTAGAGTTTAAGAAAGAATTATGCTAACCATACTGAAAGTATTCATGGTCTTAGTTCTTATGCAGGAGAAAATGCTCTTTTAAACGTGTATCACATTAATTGCAAGTGGTTACATTTACTCCTTTGAAACATTCTCTTTTATAGGTAGAATACAAGGTGGTTACCCGTGGAGTAATAGGGACGTGTTAAGCATCTATAGTACAATGCTACCAAACGCATTAAATGCTTCTCTTCTTGAATGTTTTAAATCCCACTTTAAAAAACAATGTTAACGACTGTTCACACCTTTATACCAACTCTTGTACTTAATTTTTATTTATTATTATTATTATTATTATTATTATTATTATTATTATTATTATTATTATTATTATTATTATTATTATTATTATTATTATTATTATTATTATTATTATTATTTTATTTTATTTATTTTTTTATTTTTTTATTTTTATAAAAAACTCTTTTATTAAAAACTCATAGGATTACAAAAAATTAGTGGGGAGCCTCGAAACCAACTGAGCCCCACACCTCTAGCAATGGCAAAACCAATCCTATTAAAAATATGAACTGTTGCACGCGCTCTAATGTCCTGAGTCATAGAGAATCGTCGAATACGCTTAAGTAAGGTAACTGCATCTTTCTCAAGTTCTCCAAAAGAAGAAAAAGAGAAGGGGAGAAACCCATATCCAATATCCGCACATTTAGCATCGTACTTGACACGTTTAAGCAGTGCAGCATCACTGATCGCACGCCCTGGTATAAAATCAATCAACCCGAATTGCGTCAAAGGCGATGAACCCGTAAGATCAACACATACGTTACGTCCACTATCCCAAGAGTAGAGTAATATGTCAGCCGGTCGCAAGGATCTGTCCCCATCTCCAAAAAGCCCAATATACACCTCCTTACGAGCAGAAATCCCCGACCGAGAGCATATATCAACAAGAACATCACGCACAAGGTTATGCCGATGTTTAATGGCAACAATACCCGCGCATGAAACAGCGTGATCCCCGTAAATATCTCCAGGAAAAACCTTAGCGCAGGCAGAACACGGTACCTGAACAGTGAAAAGAGGAACACCCAAACGATAGCACAGTACACAACGATAAGCCCTGGCATTCATAGTTTGCCCCAGTCCAGATATCGGAGCCACCCTAAGCCAATCTATTTTATATTCTCAAAAAAGTTCCCACCTAATATATAAGACACTTAGATATTTTTAATTAAATATATAAGTGTATAATCCTCTTGATTATTGAGGAGATTAGGGGGAGACAGTGGGTTATTATCAGTACTCATTAACTTCATCATCATCATTTTCTTTCTGGTTCAGGGACTTAACTTGCAAAGTTTCGCCTTAGGACGTGGCGAGACTTTCTTTGTCTCTATGAACTCTCAAGATGAATCCTTGAATGTTTATTCATTCAAGGACTTCATTTACACTCAAGATATTTCATGTTCAAATCGTAGTCAAAGACCATTAGGCTCTAAATTTGCCTAACAATCTCCTCATATTTGGATATATAAATAGCCTGAGTGTTTATCAGTGTAAGTGAGCATAACAATTTCTTCATGCTAACCGAATTAAACTAAATTAATTAACCGATTCTAAGAAAAAATGAGACAAAATATTTCATTTTTATTCATTGGTTACAAAAATAACAAAAATACATAAGTTATGCTCAATCTTGTTTATTAGTTATCCCCATCAACTTTAGCTTCACTTTCTTTGTTAGGAGGAAGCGTTTGTCATCCCTCTTGTTGATTTTATCCTCTAAGATCTTCACAAGTTTGAGTCCTTCAGGGGTCTTTTCAGTTAGTGTTGGATTTTGAGGATGAAGAGAGTTTAGAAGGGGGGGGGGGTTGAATAGTTTTGCCGATTTTACGTTAGTTTCAAAAACTTTTAGATTCGTTAATATGTGAGATCTTATGGATGTATAGAAAGTATAGATCTAATGATAAAGCAAGTAAATAAAGTAAAGCGAAGGGAAAGAAAAGACACAACCGATGTATAGTGGTTCGGCTACAAGGACACCTTCCTTGCCCTACTCCACTCCCCGAGTCACCTACTCGAGAGTTCAAGCACTATGTCAACAAACTCCTTCACTTGGCGGAGAAGCCTTCACAATGTTGCTTACACTTTTTCCGGTACAAAGCTAAATACCGAGTCCGTAGCACGGTGGACTAAACCAACACGACTATTACACAACAAATATGTGAAATATCAAATACAAGATCTTTGCTACAGAAATCTTGCGGAGTGACAAATCAATCAATGACCCCTTGCTTGGATGACTTGTAGAATGTTCGTGATCTCGCCTTAAAGAAGGACCTATATGAGGATCACAAATAGAAAGAAAGAAGAACAACTCTCTAGATCAAGTGATCTATATGTTAGAAGAGAATGAGAGTGTATGAGAGATTTAGTAAGAAGAGGGGTGAGTTAGAATGAAGAAATGGCTCTCTATTTATAGGCAAAAATCTTCACTGTTCCCCGGATCCCACGGATCCCTTCCACTTGGGATCCGTCTAGTGTAATCCTAGGGATCCGTGGAACGCTCCTCTTTGCCCATGGGTTTTTTGGTTATGGGTCATGGGTTATGGGGTTGGTCCATGGGTTTTCTTTAGATTCAAAGTATCTAAGTATACATTGTATCTAGCCAACTTGGGTATGGGTTAAGATCCATGGGTTATGGTTTTTACCCATCCTAATAAACTATTACAACAAATGCTTAATTACTACATTTTTGTATTTAAATGGCTATATGTAAATGCTTTACAAAAATAACATGTATCCTTATAATTATACTTAAGATAACATTATATTTGTTATCAACAAAACACAAAGAGATCGCAAAATATTAATAAACGTTTTTACGGTTTATTTGTATTAACAATCTCCCCCTTTTTGTTGATGACAAAACATAATGTTATGATGTGTAAAACTTAAGAATAGATGTAATTTTTGAAAGCCCCTAAGTTTTACTTCTTCTCCCCCTTTTTGTCGAAACAAAAAGTTAACCCTTGGAAGAAATAAACGCTAACTCCCCCTTGACGGTAGCTCTCCCTTGTTTGGGGCGTCAAGTGAAGAAAAAAAATAAAAATCCTACAAAAAGAAAGGTTAGTAACATGCTTAAATAATCTTGTGATTGCCGAGAATCAAGATTGGGAGCCAAGGTATGTAAACAAGGCCTTGTAATAAAACAACAAATTGTAGTGGTATTTATGCCACGTACAAGCATGTAAAAATAAGAACAAGACTTGTTCTTGAAAATGACTTCAAAAAAAATACTAAAAATAGAAAATAGTAGTAGTGATTCCTTCCATGCTTGCATAAGGTTATGGATGGAGGTTTTGATGAGTGATGGTATTGATGCGATCAAGGATGAGGTTGAGTATGAAACGCATTTCTTCCCTAACTTCTATTGCGATTTCCCTAGTGGATTGGCAATGTTCACAATGTAAGTGATGTGGGTAATGAGTGCGGAAGTTTTTCGGGTTGTTTTGATTTGAGTTATGCGGAAGATGTGGTGGAAAAATAGGAAAATATGGATCAACATCCGGAATGTTTGTAAATGGTGGTGGAAAAGAACCTACATATTCTTGTAATGTGATCGGAGCTAATGGTGGTGATGTTTCAAGATCTTGAAAAATAGTATTTGGAGATGTGGGGGGTGTTGAAAAGACTATTTCTTTTTGTTTAGGTTGTTTAGATCTTGTTGGAGTCTTAAGGAGTTCCAAAAGAGTGACTTTAGGTGGTGATGAAGTTGGTGTACTTGTTGGTGATGAGGGAGGTGCTATAAAGGAAGCATCTTGTGGTGAGTTGTTTGGTGAGGATGAACCATTTGAGGTTGGTTTTGCTAAGCAACAAGATCGGATACTAATCCATGCGGATATCCTAGAGTTTGATTATGGTATTTTGGAGATGATTGTTTGTACTAGGTGATTCATCTAAAGGGTTTTTGGATGACATGGTGTATTGTGTTTGTGAGGATGAGATGGATTATGCAAGAATTTTGGGAGTTCTATATATAGAAAAACAAAGCATTGTAATGAATGCTTGACCCAAAATGTGGATTAAAATCTAATGATTAGATATGAATTCAAGGCATGTGATCATGAGAAAACAAGCATTAAAGAGCATACTCCTAAAAATGAAACAAATGTGGATTTTTCATCCAAAGTGAAAAAAAAAATAGAAGGTAAAAACAACTTCTGTTTCACGGATCCCACGGATCCTTCCCTTGAGGGATCCGTCCAGCATGAATGCTGGGATCCGTGGGTCTGGTGATTCAGGCAGCACAAAATTTTCCTTTTGGAAACATTTTTGCCTAGTGTGTGCCTATATGCAAACTATTTGGAGTTGCGGTTATCTCGACCCCTAAAAAGAAATAGAAAATAAACTAGAAGTTGAAAAAATATCCTATTGAGATAACCCGAAAACACATATTTAGTACATAAGTACGTAATTTAGTGTTATCAATGCTCCTAATTCATTGTTTCTTAAATGAATGTACCCGAAAACACATATTAGTTATGTGTCCCCTTTAGCATTTAAAAGACATAAGATGCAATGAAAACGGGTTTTTACTTTGTATTAATAATGAAAAAGCGGTTTGTCCTAAACGTGAGAAATTGCTTTTGTGAAATTGATACGGGAAGGTATCATCCATTTAGAAAACGTTTTGAAAAGAGGTTTTCTTTCAAAATATGTATGTGTTTGCAAAAAAAATAAGAAAGCTATAAGTGAAAAACTTATCTTGGGTTTTGAAAATTCCCGTATTGTTTGTGAGTTGTGCGTGAAATAGAGATCCTAGACTCAGAAAGAAGAAGGCTAGTGTTTACATACCTTGTAGAGTCAAATAAGTTACAACGTTTGTTCCATTAGACCAAGACCAAGACGAAGTAGGTTGAATTGTTCCCACTTCAATGGTTTGGTGAGGACGTCCGCTATGTTGTCTTCGGATGCTACCTTCTCAATAGAGATGTTCCCCTTTTGAACATTGTCTCTTAAGAAGTGATGACGAATCTCTATATGCTTTGTGCGAGAATGCAATACCGGATTCTTGCTTAAGTCTATGGCACCTTTGTTGTCACATAGGATGGCTATGTCGCTTAGATGAATGTCGTAGTCGACTAACGCTTGTTTCATCCATAGTGCTTGTTGGCATGCTTTGCCGGCGGAGACGTACTCGGCTTTCGGTTGTTGATATTGCTAGTGCCATTTGTTTCTTAGAAAACCAAGACGTTAAACAACATCCCATGAAAGTACACACCCCACTTGTACTTTTTCTATCAACGTAAGCACCTGCATGGTCAGAATCTGCATATACAATTGTTTCTACTCCCATGCCCTTAGGATACCATAATCCTAATTGTGTTGTACCCTTAATGTATCTAAATATCCTTTTTTACGGCTTCTAGGTGTGATGTTTTAGGGTCTTCTTGAAACCTAGCACATAAGCAAACACTAAACATGATATCCGACCTACTTGCCATGAGGTAGAGAAGGCTACCTATCATGCCACAATATTTAGTATTATCTATGGATTCGCCCTCTTCATCTTTTGTGAGTTTGGTGTCGGATGACATTGGTGTTCTAATTGGTTTCGACTCTTCTAGACCGAATTTCTTTAACATCTCCTTTATGTATTTAGATTGATTAAAGAAGATATCATCTTCTACTTGTTTAATTTGTAGACCAAAAAAGAAACTAAGTTCTCCCATCATACTCATCTCGAACTCGTCATGCATGATTTTAGAGAAATCATCACACATGTCTTGACAAGTGGATCCGAATATAATATCATCTACATATATTTGCACTATGATTATATGTGATTCTCTTTTCTTAGTAAAAAGTGTGTTGTCAACTAACCCCATGGTATAGTTGTGTTTAATTAAAAAGGACTTGAGTCTATCATACCAAGCTTTTGGAGCTTGTTTAAGACCATAAAGGGCTTTCTTTAATTTATATACATGTTTGGGTTTTTCAAAATCGATGAAGCCCGGAGGTTGAGCTACATATACTTCTTCATCAATGAAACCATTTAGAAAAGCGCTTTTGACATCCATTTGATAAAGCTTTAGATCATTAACACAAGCATACGCAAAAAGTATTCTTATAGACTCTAATCTAGCCACGGGGGCATAGGTCTCATCAAAGTCTATTCCTTCTTGTTGGTTATACCCTTGGGCAATGAGTCTAGCCTTGTTCCTAGACACTACTCCGTTTGCATCTAATTTGTTTTTATAAAACCCATTTTGTTCCTATTATGGTTTGATTACTAGGTGGAGGGACAAGCGTCCAAACATCATTAGAAACGAATTGATTTAGTTCTTCTTGCATAGCCATTACCCAACTCTCATCTTTTATGGCTTCTTTTGTATTCTTAGGTTCTATGGTTGAAACGAAACAAAACAAGCTACTTTGGTTTTGAACTTGAGACCTTAATGTTCGTTCGTTTAGCTTTCCTATGACTTTATCTACGGGGTGATCTTTGGATTCTTTAATGTTTATGATTTCATCATTTTAAGGTTCTTCTTCTTCATTTATATTTTTCTTTATTACTATAGCTTCACTTTCTATGATCTCGTCATCGACAAGAGGTGGAGAGGGTTTGGGTGGACTTTTATCAAATTTTATGTTTAATGACTCTTCTACCTTCATTGTTTCTTTGTTTAATATGACGTGAGCGTTGCTATTTGGCGAGTAACCTAGAAATATACCTTCGGTTGATTTAGGATCAAATTTTGTAAGGTAATATTTAGTGTTAAGAATAAAACATTTGCTTCCAAAGACTGTAAAGTGATTTAACGTAGGCTTTTTGCCTCAGAGTAACTCATATGGAGTTTTACCTAAGATTGGTCTAATTAAGACTCGATTGAGTATGTACGTTGAAGTATCAACGGCATTACACCAAAACTTTTGAGGTATGGATTGTTCATTAAGCATGGTTCGACTCATTTCCTGTAGGGTTCTATTCTTTCTTTCTACTACCCCATTCGATTGTGGAGTGCGTGGAGCCGAGAAGTTGTGAGTAATACCATTAGCGTCACAAAAGGCTCCAAATTGCACTTCATTATCGAATTCCCTACCATGATCCGTCCTAATGGACACTATAGGACTTCCTAGTTGTCTTTGGATCTTTTTGCTTAATATTTCAAAATAATTAAAGGTTTCCGTTTTGTTCTTTAAAAATTTTGTCCATGTATACCTAGAGTAGTCATCCACTATGACCAAAGTGTAGTAGTTGCCTCCATAACTTTCGATAGCGGATGGACCAAATAAATCCATATGTAGTAATTCTAGAAACCTAGTTGTTGACACCATGTTTTTAGATTTATGACTAGAATGAGCTTGTTTTCCTACATTACAAGCATCACAAAAATGATGTTCATATTTTAACTTAGGTAGATCTCTTACTAGATCTTTGGATGATAGCGATTGAAGAAGTCGCATGTTGGCGTGACCCAATCTTCGATGCCATAAGGTCGAAGTATCATCCATAGAGGAAAGACATAGTTTGTCTTTAGGTTCATTACCGATTTTAATGACATAGACTCCATGTTTCCTAATTCATCTTCCTATGGTTATGCCATTTTTTAGTATCTTACTACCGGTTTCGGTAAAAAGCACATCAATACCACTACATGTCTCGTATTAAACCTACATTAACTAAATTTCTCAAAACCTAAGTCACAATCATTCAGTAAATCCTCCTAACAAAATACCTACATTTACAATAAGACAACTTCAAATATCACTGGTGATATTTAAAACATCAAATTAAAACAACAATCAGACATAGAAATATCATTCTAATGTATTTAAAAGCCAAAATTCAACTAACAACATAAATAATAAGCAAAATTACATGAGAGGATAACAAGATTATCAAATATTTTTCACTCACACATTTCATCAAACACTTGGTGTGCATCCATGTATATAAAGTTTTCTAATCAAAGCTTGTACCTAATAACCTTAACTAACTCCAGATTCTTAAATAAATTCATCCATAACAACCTCATCATCAAAACACATATTCAACACGTTGATTAAGATAAAAAGAAACCATTACTGATTATTGATGATTGTGACCTGATGATTGTGACGAGGTTATGATCGGAATAATATGGAAGATTGTGACATGGTGAATGTGTAAAAATGATAGAAGAGAAAATGGAGGGAAGATAAGAGCAGGGAAGAGGTTGGGAGAAAACACACACGAAGTGTGTATTAAAAATGATGAGAATGAAAAAAAAAAAAAAAAAAAAAAAAAAAAAAAAAAAAAAAAAAAAACTTTATATAATTGGTGAAAAACTGGGTTTAAAAAATTAAATCTTAGGTTAATCTCCACCATTAGATCAAACTATATGAATGGTAGGGATTTGTTCCTTGGTAAACCCCAAAATAAGAGTAAGCAAAAGAAAATTTCTCATCAAACTTGATAAATTATAAAGATTTATACTTTGTTAAGCATCAAAATAATAGTAAGCATTTGAACTTTTTATAAATCGTAGTATTTCTTTTTACCTTAACGGGGACAAACTTTTTGATAGATGTTAGAATATCAGTGATGATCTGTCATCTGTTTGAATGTATTGGCGTATTTACAAAAGGTCATTGTTTTTACAATTTAAATACAAGAAAAGAAATAGATAAACCATATCAGAAGAGAGTCAAATATGAATAATTACGAATGCAAAGATTTTATTGATATCGTTGTTGCCATCCTCTACCAACAAAGAAAGAAAATATAAAACAATGCAAATCATAAATCTAACACCGCCACTGCTTTGGGCGGTTATTTCTTCTACGTAAATGGCTTAAATTACTTCATACATATCGTCGTCGGTTACAAAATCCCCTTATTTATGGGTTTTATCGTTTGTCCACTTTAGTTAAAATAAGAGAGCCAATTTGGGGACCCCTTTTTTTCTTATCTTTCTTCGCGTGCTTAACAACAATTTGAAAAATTATACTAGAAAACATTAAATCGGTTATTCAATAATTTGCTTATAAGAAAGAAAGTTACAATATTATTTATTTGTAAATTTTCAAATATGAATCTCAGACTAGTTACAATCTTCTTTAGTACATCGACACTTAAGCCAATTCTTGCACTTTCCATGAGAGTTTTTGTGAAAATCTCGTCTACATTTCATTTCGCACACTAGCTTAAAGCAAAACCCTGCAAATTCTTTATGGCATTGATCATTCGCTTCCTCGGGTATCACATCTCCTGCAATGATGCGCAAATCATATAATATGTTACATATTAAGTTACATGATTAATAAGAATAACTTAGGATATGTTTGTAAATAAATGAATATATATATATATATATATATATATAGAATCTAGATTAAATAAGATCAAACTTAAAGTTGATAAAATGAGATCTAATTAAAATTTGACAAGCGACACTCTTTTTACAACAAAAGTAAATTTTTTATTAACTACAACTAAAATTGTTGAAGTTTCGATAGATTTATTTTTAAAATTTACGAAACCTAGGTGATACACTTTGATTAGAAGTGTAATGTGTATCAGGTTTTTATATGTGTATCAGATTTTGAAATATTTATTAGTGTAATGTGTATCAGGTGTATCACTAATCCAAACTCATGTATCATTTGGTTATTAGTTGCTAAAATGTTAATTAATATTAAAATATTATTTTTATGTGTATTATTGCTAAAATTGTTATTTATAAATGTTTTAGTGGTTTTTCAGACTTGATCTTATTTTTACAACTTTAAGTTTGATCTCACGTTAACTCTCCCCTATATATATATATATATATATATATATATATATATATATATATATATATATATATATATATATATATATATATATATATATATATATATATATATATATATATATATATATATATATATATATATATATATATTTCACAAAAGAAACAAAAATACCTAAAGAAACGAACACATTTGCAAGAAGAAACAAGGCTAAAATGGATACAATCTTCATGGCAAGACCTTTTTAATAAACTTTCAATGAAGAAAAGTATTGTATGAATGACTTACTCTTGTGAAGAAGGTATATATATACAAGTTAATGTGACCTAGCTTTAAATGCATTTAATATTTATTAAGTAGTTGATAGATGGTAATCTTTAAATTTATTATGTCATATAGTACCAAGATTATTAGCGTAATATTAGCGTAATATTTAGAAAACATATATACGGAATAATGTTACTTTGAAAATTAATTACAGTATGATAATATCCTTTTCAATTTTCTTCACAATCACATTATCTCATCTAATCCTGAACAATTCTTAGCTATATAAGTCACAAAACAAAAATCCTTTTCTTTTTCATATATTTTGATGATATTGCATTCTACAATTAAAAGCCTTAAGCAAAATCATGGGACCAATTGTAGTGATTAGATATAAGCCACAATCACGAAATGTTAAGATTCAAACTACAAGGATCATCGCAAAGAAAATACATATGCAGATGAAACGTTAAGGTTTGAAAGATTCTGGATGTTCTCTTTTAGTATTCAAATTACGACTCACCAATTCTCACATTCTTATGGTAATCAACATATAAAATGTCGAAACATATACTCATTTGGTTTAACCAATCTTTAATTTGTTTCTAGAATTGGTAAAAGATCTTGACGACTGTAAACTTATTTGTGAATGTATGAAATTGAATTTACATGTAAAAGAACCTGTATTTTTCTTCTTGTTACTCTCCTCTATTAATATTGCTGCTTTCTAAGTATCTAAGTTTAGGATGTCTTGGTTTATTAAAGAGATCAAAGAGAACTCAGTGAGCTATTGTCATTAGTGACTAACCCCATCATTTTCTTCTTAATTCAAGGACTTCACAACCTGAGTTCTAACCCATCATTTTCTTCTTAATTCAAAGACTTCACAAGCTGAGTTGTACCACAGAAAGTGATAAAGTTTTTTTTAGACTCTTAAGAACTCAGAAGATCGACTCTAAAACTTTCAGGTATTTCAATTATATTGGGGGCGTTTGGTTGGAGTAATTTGAAATTCCGGAATTTTAAATTCTAGAAAATTTAAATTCTTGAAAATTTAAAATTCCGGAATTTAAAATACCTTCGCATGTTTGGTTGACAGAAATTCATAATTTTTTTTTTTTTTTTTTAATATAAATTTCATAAATATTCTACTAAAAAGTTTATAAAAAAAAGTAATAATTAGAGTTTATAAAAAATTTATAAAAAAAGTTTATAAAAAATTTATAAAAAAAAAGTTTATAAATAATTTATGAAAAAAGTTTATAAAAAATTTATAAAAAAAGTTTACAAAAAATTTATAAGAAATTTACAAAAAAAAAATTATAAAAAAAAGTTTATAAAAATTTATAAAAAAAGTTTATAAAAAATTTATAAGAAATTTATAAAAAATTTATAAAAAAAAAGTTTATAAAAAATTTATAAAAAAAGTTTATAAAAAATTTATAAGAAATTTATAAAAAATTTATAAAAAAAGTTAATAAAAAATTTATAAAAAAAGTTTATAAAAAATTTATAAAAAAAGTTTATAAAAATAATTCATAAATATTTTATCTAAAACTTTATAAAAAAACAATAAGAAAAAAAGTTTATAATTTTTTTTTTTCAAGCAAATTAAAATTTCTCACTTTTTGGAGGCATTTTGATTCTCTCCATTTTGGCAATTCGGAGAAATGTAAATGACTTCAAATGCTCACATTTGAGTTGCCAAACAAGACATTTGAAGGGAATTAAAATGCAAATGCCCCCAATATCCTCCAAATTGCCCCAACCAAACACCTCTTAAGGTATTTTCTATTCAAATTTTTGTCGATGATCATTTGTCTCGAATTAGCCCAAATTCTACCCCCATCATATTTGATTGAAGAGAGATTACGAGTCAACAACAATTATTTTGTAGTTATGCTTGAACAACAATTCCACAATGACTCCACTGACCCAACTCCCAACCAATTACCATTATCAATAAAAACAAAAACCAAGTCGTTAAAACACAAGCAAGCAATAGCATTTTAATATTTGAACTTAAGAAATATGTTTTAAACAAGATACTCTAATAAATATATATGAATAGCTTGTCTTGTATCAATTCGACTTGCTCGGTGATCCAATTAATTAGTTTTTATTATGAATAGAAAATAAAAATAAAGGTCGACTTTATATTTTTATCATAAATTTGACATGTTTATAGCTTTTTATAGAAAATAATACTACCTCTGTCTCATATTAAAATGCTTTTATTTTTTAATTCTTTCTTTTTCAACTTTGACCTTAAATATTTTTATTTGTGTTATATAATATTTGATGAAAATTATACAAATGAAAAATACGTTTAAAACACAATCTATTCATATATTTTGCATCAAGTATTGTATAACACAAACAAAAATATTTAAAGTCAAAGTTAAAAAAAATAATTTTAAAAAATCAAAGTGTACATTTAATATGAGACGGAGAAATCTTCGTTCAGTTTTCACTGAATAAAGTTTTGTTGGCACGCTAGCTGCTCAAAATAAAAATAAAATAAACATACATACCGTGAAGAAAAATACACTATATTCAGCCGACGGTTTGGACTACCTCTAATTATAAATATCATTCATTTGGCATAACAAAGCATAGAGTCACCAACCTAAGTAACCACAAACATACATTTCTCTTTAAAGTCGATCTTTTTTATGTTCTCCAACTATTACTAACTATTTCCAGGTTTCCACATTTCAAAATATGGGAGCGGGTGGTCGGATGTCGGATTCCTCAGACCATGAGGTAAAAGATATTCTCAAACGTGTCCCGGTTGATCCACCGTTTTCGTTAAGTGATCTGAAGAAAGCAATTCCTGCTCATTGCTTTGAGCGATCTGCCATTCGTTCATCTTACTATGTTGTTCATGATCTCATTGTTACCTATGTCTTTTACTTCCTCGCAAACACTTATATTCCTCTTCTTCCAACCCCTCTAGCTTACTTAGCGTGGCCGGTTTACTGGTTTTGCCAAGCTAGCATCCTCACTGGCCTATGGGTTATTGGTCACGAATGTGGTCACCATGCTTTTAGTGAATACCAATGGATTGATGATACGGTTGGATTCATCCTCCATTCCGCACTCTTCACCCCTTATTTTTCTTGGAAATATAGTCATCGAAACCACCATGCTAACACAAACTCACTTGATAACGATGAAGTTTATATTCCTAAGCGTAAGTCTAAAGTAACGTATTACTCAAAGATTCTTAACAACCCGCCTGGTCGAGTTTTCACTTTGGTTTTTAGGTTGACTCTTGGATTCCCTTTATACCTTTTAACTAACATTTCTGGCAAGAAATATGGAAGGTTTGCCAATCACTTTGATCCCTTAAGTCCAATTTTCACTGAGCGTGAACGAATTCAGGTCGTGGTATCGGATATTGGCATTGTTGCCCTATTATACGCAATTAAGCTTCTTGTAGCCGCAAAAGGAGCAACATGGGTAGCGTGCATGTATGGAGTTCCCGTGCTAGGTGTACATATGTTTTTTGTTTTGATCACTTATTTGCATCACACTCATCTATCATTGCCTCACTATGATTCAACTGAATGGAAATGGATCCGTGGGGCATTATCAACTATCGATAGAGATTTTGGATTCCTAAACAGGGTTTTCCATGACGTTACACACACTCACGTCTTGCATCATTTGATCTCATACATTCCACATTATCACGCAAAGGAGGCAAGAGATGCAATCAAGCCTGTCTTGGGTGAGTTTTATAAGATCGATAGGACTCCAATCTTTAAAGCAATGTGGAGAGAGGCAAAGGAGTGCATCTACATCGAGCCAGATGAGGACAGTGAGCACAAAGGCACATACTGGTACCATAAATTGTGATCAATGGCACAATGCAATATATTGGAATCTCAAGCTGCTTACTTTGTTTACCTAGAAAGTTTATCAAGTTGTACTTGTAACACAGAACCATTAATAATGTGTATCTCATGCCCTACATCATATACGTGAAATGTTTCTTTAATTTATTACAATATTCTCTACACAATACTATCTAATACTTGTTTCACTAATGATTGTTGGATTCTAACCTAGCTTTCAAAGAGTTTTGCATCTACTGAGACAAAGCATGTGATGTAAAATTTTATTTTCTCTTCAATAGAAAAATGAACAAACAACTATAATTCTATAGGGTTTAATATTACAGGTAAGCACATCTTGTACAAAGGTGTCTTCCTGAAATGTGATACTCCTTTATTAAACCATCGTAAAACACTTATATATGATAATTCAAAACCTTTTAAATGTCGTTTAATTGAAATCGGTGAGACTTTATTTGTGGAAATGTAATACAGTAATACCAATATATCATGTACAGCAACCCGATGATAAGGATGTATAATCGTATTAGCTAGAGAAAGGCATGCAATTGTGAGCATACAAGAAAATGGGAAGTAATTTATTGACCTTTAACCTCATAAGATTTGAACAAACTAAGGTCTAATGTTTACGTAAAAAAGATTCATAAGATCACCATTTTGGATTCAGGATCTGATTCAATGTTATTGTCAATTGCATTTTGATAAGATCATTTTGATAAAAGATTCATATAAATTACCTTTCCTAATACCTTTTCCGATGGTCTTTCCATCCTTTAGGATTTCACTACCATCTTCAGAAAAGATTACCTTGCATTTATTATCACATATTTGACTAATGCTAAGTAAGTTAAAGCCTAAATTATCTACATGCTTGACATTTGAAATATTAAGAGAGTTGTGAGAGATCGTACCTTTGCCAATGATGTAACCCTTAAGATTACTACCAAAAGTGACATTACCTCCATTGCACGGATGATATGATGAGAAGATCTTTCGATTACCCGTCATGTGATTCGTGCATCCACTATCTTTAATCCATTCATCGGGAATTCCCAAGCATATCTAATGATATCACAAAACAACTCAAATATATGATCCCCAATATCTCATGGGTCCAAAATTGTTAGCATTGAACATCCTATGCATTTGCCTCATTTGGCTTGGATGTGGAGGTGAGTAGTATCCGAATGGCATAAAATCATTGTTCCATGGCATGGGATACATGTTTGGATAACTTTGTTTTCTTGGTTGTGTTGTTTTCCTTGGAGTTTCACTAGTTCTTCTAGGTGGTGTAGTTTTTGATCTCATCATTGACTTGTTAAAAACTACTTTGGATGGCGATGATGGTTTATAAAAGTGTTTAACTTCACTCATACTAGCAATGGGTACTTTAGTGTTCATTATTGTTAAATGTTTTGGAGCTTGACCTAAAATAGATTTTGGAGAGGTAGAAAATCTACGTTCTGGGGGCAATCCTTTATCTCCCTGGCGGTCCTCCAAAGATATTGGACCGTCCTCTTGAATTAGGGGACTGCCGTCAGAAGACTTGATTCTTAGAGGATTTACAAATTTGACCTGTTTTGTTTTACTTGTTGATGCTTCAGAAAAGTAATATCCAAAACCCGTTTTATCCTCGGAGAATTTTTGAGCACTTAGTATTTTATCAAGAGAATGTGTACTCTTTTCAAATTTGGTTAATTTTGAGGCTTCCTCTTTAAGTTCCTCATTTTTGAGTTTTAGGTTATGACATGTTTTACACTTTATCTCAACACCTTTACCTTTCTCAAGTCTAGATAATTTATCTTTTAATTCAAAAGTTTATTTCTCTAGTTTGGATTTGATAGATTTTAGAGATTTATTTTTGAAAATTATCTTTTGACTCATTTTGAAAAGACGATTATACTCATCATCTATTTCTAAAGAATCAATAAAAGATGTATCATAATGTTCGGTTTCGAAGTGTACCTCTTTTGAAGTTCCCGGCTTCCCGCCATCAAGCAAGTTTCATCTTTTGTTTCTTCTTCGCTATCACTCCAAGCACCGCCAATGTACGCCCTTTGATTCTTTTCTTTGTTAGGACATTCTCCTATAAGATGTCTTGTGTCTCCGCATCTAAAACATCTTCTTTCGCCTTTGCTATTATTATCGTCACGATTCTTTGGAGGAGTTTTCTTTTCATCTCGTGGTTGTCTCACGTATCTACCTCTTCGTTTGAAGAACTTCTTGAAGTCTCTAACCGCCATGGCATATTCTTCGTCTTCACTATCCGAACTTGAGCTCTCATGGTCACTAGATTCCTTCTTCACCTTTAAAGCAAGAGATCTCCTTTCTACTTTGCTTTTTACTATCTCAGAATCATTTTTGATGATGACTTCATGAACCTTTAAGTTTCCGATGAGCTCATCAAGCTATATCGATCCTAGATCTTTAGATTCTTCTATTGTCATGACTTTAGTTCTCCACTTGGGATGTAATGCCCTAAGAAATTTTCTTACACAACTCTTGACAGAAAAACCTTCATCAAGTGCCTTTAGGCTAGTAATAATAGTATTAAACCTAGCAAATGCACTATCTATTGATTCGTCTTCGGGATTGACGAATTGTTCATGTTGTTGTACAAGAAGATCAATCTTGTTATCTTTGACTTGATTATTACCTTGATGAGTGACTAATAAGGTTTTCCAAATCTCTTTAGCCGTATTACACATAAAAATTCTTTGAAATTCCTTTTTAGGTAAAGCGTTATAAATTACCATTTTGGCTTCATCATTTTTAGCCATTTTCTTTTTAAGAGCTTCACTTTGTTTTTCATAAGGAACAATTTCATCAACTTTAGTTTGCGGATTATGTTCAATAGGTTTAAAGTCACCCTTTGTAATAATAAGCCAAAGATCAAGATCTTTTGATTTCACATAAGTTTCAAATCTAGTTTTTTCAATAAATGAAGCAATCGGCTTCGAAAAGTGGTGGTATTTGCATAGATGGCCCTTCTTGATATTTGTCAAAATCCATTAATCGATTTCAAGTTTTTAAAATACAATTTAATTTAAAACTCTTGTGACATGGCTTTGATACCAATTGTATACTAGAAGGGGGGTTGAATAGTTTCACATTTTAATGTGTTTTACAAAATCTTTTCGAAGTGTTTTATAAAAGCCTTTTAGATTTGAATCTTATATGAAATCACGACAACAATATATGAACAAAATATCTAATTAAAGAATGATGAAGTAAAGAATGAGAGGAGATAAGGAAAGGAAAGATCAAACGAAGACACGGCGATATATAGTGGTTCGGCACGAAGCTCACTCTTCGCCCTACTTCACTCCTTGAGTACCACACTCGAGAGTTTCAAAATCACTATGTCAACACACTCTCTTTTGGCGGAGCAAACCATACACCACGCTTATACCAATTAGCGACACTAAGCGGAATGTCGAGTCCTAATCCTAGCTAGAACCAATCTACACACCAAAGCACAATCCTATGCGATCTAACAACACCTTAACTTGGATCCTCACCCAATCCAACCTAACACACGAAACACCTTGAGCTATCACTTAGCTCAATGCACCTTAAGAACCTAGATTCCAAACTTACACACAATTTGGATTTACACACTTATGCAAGAATCAATATGAAGAGATTTAGATGAGAATAGAAATGTAACACTTGTTACGTTGTGAGTGACTTGGCTTCAACAACTCGTTCCTTAATGAACACGAGAGTTCTTCTCTTTGCACTTTTGGAGGAGGTGAGATTGGATCACTTTGAAACAACTTACAAACTTGTTAATGTGATCAAAGAAAGGTTTAGAGAGGGTGAAAGAAAGACAGAGATTTTTAGTGCTGAAATAGGTGGTTAATTCTGAGAAATGGGTCAGTATTTATAGGCACGAGGAGTAGCTGTGTGCGGTCCCTTAAATACCAGACGGTCCCTTATATATTAAGGAATGTCGACCTATAAAGGACCGTCCACTAGACTCCGCGCCCTTTTTTGTCTTTTAGTGGGAAATGTTTATCTGGTGAAAATTTATCTGATTTTGGGCGGGAAAAATGGCTGTTTGAAATTTTCGAAATTCAAATTCATTTTTCTTAATAAAACATTTTATAATAAATAGAAAATAATTTGTAAGATTTATTTTGTAATGTTACATTTGTAAAAATGTAAGTTTTATGGACAAAATAAAATCTTTGATCACTTGGCAATGTCGGTAAGTTGTTTGTACATACCTGAAGTGATGTCGTGGTCGAGACGAGTTTTCTTATTTAAAAACTTATCAAATGGATTTTACGTAACATGTTCTTACGTTTTGTGATTATCAAAACATAAAGAGATTGAATAATCCAAACAATGTTTTTGACATTATTTGTATTAACATACATGACTACCATTCCATGTGTTGTCATCATAACCGTGAGCACATCACCTTACTTAGGGAAAAAGTCAACATGATGTTTGCTTACATCCAACACCATTTCCATGCTCCACCCCCACCTTCAATAAACCCACCAAACTAGGCATCGGCTTGTCAAGCCACTAGTATGATTAGGACTATCTTATTTTTCTTTCTTAGTTATTTTACTATTTTTCTTGTGTCATTGACCATATGGTCCAATTTTACCTTGTTTTCGTTAATAAAATGAGGTTATTTAGTTGGTGTGTTCTTGTGACTTGCGGTGATCTCACTGCTTGTTTGTTATGCTGTGGTTGTGACTTGTGATTGTTTATTTTTGTTTCAACATTGTCATTGTGATGTCGTGGCTATTATCAAACTCGTGCATGTACACTAACTTTGTTTTGTAGCACAAATCCATAGCTCGATTCCTTGGTGCCCCAAGCTAAGGGGAGCATACACCAAGGGGAGCATTTGCATAAGCTTGATAGCTTCCGTCACGTTACTCTACACTTTTTGTTTCGGAAAAAAGAGGGAGAAATAAGTAAACTCACAACTTAAGAACTTGCAAACCAAAACTTTTACAAGCATGAGTTTATACTTTTACAAGCATGAGTTTATCAAGTTGTACTTGTAACACAGAACTATTAATAATGTGTATCTCATGGCCTACATCAAATATGTGAAATGTTTCTTTAATTTATTACAATATTCTCTATATAATACTATATATATCTAATACCTGTTTCACTAATGATTGTTGGATTCTAACCTAGCTTTCAAAGAGTTTGGTGACTTTAAAGGTGATTCACCTCAATATTTTGCATCTACTGAGACAAAGCATGTGATGTAAAATTACAGGTAAGCACATCTTGTACAAAGGTGTCTTCCTGAAACGTGATACTCTTTTATTAAACCATCGTAAAACACTTATAGATGATAATTCAAAACCTTTTAATTGCGTTTAATTGAAATCGGTGAGACTTTATTTGTGGAAATGAAATACAGTAATACCAATATTTCATGTACAACAACGATGATAAAGATGTGTATAAGCGTATTAGCTAGAGAAGGACATGCAATTGTACGTGAGCATACAAGAAAATGGGAAGTAATTTATTGACCTTTAACCTCATAAGATTTGAACAAACTAAGGTCTAATGTTTACGTAAAAAAGATTCACAGGATCACCATTTTGGATTCAGGATCTGATTCAATGTTATTGTCAATTGCATTTTGATAAGATCATTTGGAACTACAGTCTACAATGGTGATCTTCATTCTGCATTCTGACATGGTTCCTGGTAATATCATTGAGAGTAGAACAGCCAGAAAGTGCCATGGTTAGTTCAAGTTCATCCTTCAACATTTCAATCACTCTTCGAACTCCATACTCCCCCTTTGCAGCCAGACCGTAAAGAATCGGACGTCCAATCTGCAATATCAGATACGAGGTTGATAATCAGAAAATCAATACGACTTTGATCTAGTTTGTAGGTGTTACTAAGATATTACCAAAACAGCATGTGCACCGAGAGCTAAAGCCTTGAATATATCGGTTCCTCGTCTTATTCCTCCATCAAGGAGAACTGGTATTCGTCCTTGTACTGCAAGTACAACCTGCATAGTCGATAAAATTATCAATAATTTGGCATTTTCTGCTTTCTGTCGCTGGTATAAAAGTGATTACAGATATAGATAATTACCTCTTCAAGAGCATCAATGGTCGCCGGAACTCCATCTAGTTGACGACCTCCATGATTTGAGACTATGATTCCTTCAACTCCTACTTCCACAGCTTTAATGGCTGCAAAGAAACGTAACCTTAAAGATTATCGACACATTAACGTAAGGAACTCGCGTGCTTACCATCCTCACGAGTGAGTACACCCTTTATCAATATTGGCAACTTTGTAATAGACTTTAACCACGAAATATCCTGCAAATAAAATCAGAGTTATGAGTTACCCACTTTAGCAAACTATAAAACGTATCATCAAAAGACCCAACGGATCTTAATTGTTTTCAAGTTCAGGATGTCGAATACAGAGTATTAAAAGTCCCATTAGCTAAAGATCCTCATGAATATAGAAGAATAAAGAGATGTCAAGTAATGCTTTTACACCTTCCAAGAAAAAGAAGCATCAGAGTGTGTGGAAGATAAAGCTGCAAGTTTTGAACCATCAGTCTGCAAAACACATATACTCGATTATTACAATGAATGCCTAATCGATAATAATGCACCCCCAAAAAGCTAAACGAAGATAGCGATTTCACTTGCATCATCAATTTCAGTGGACATAAGTCCTTCAAAGTTCTTCAGCTGGGGTGCAATCATTCTACATAAGTTACAGCAAGAAGTCAACGTTTTTTTCTAATATAAGAGAACAATCTTTAAAGATTAAATAGAAATTTTTTCAGAATAGTAATATTCGGGATAACAGTTACTTGTTCTTTATGTCAGCTTCCCTCCGTCCGAGTCTAGGAGTATCAACAGTGAGAAGAATAGCCTTGAATCCATTTGTTTCAGCTCTTTTCACCATCAGCGCGGATATATCACGTCTGTTGAGGATCTAACAACAGATGCAAAACATTACGATATATATTCCACAAGGAAAAATCTTTATGAGGATTGTGAAAATGGAGTCATGAGGACCACATACATACAACTGAAAGAATCGAACAGCATTGCAACTTGAAGCAACCTCCTCAATTGTGCATGTAGACATGAAAGATAACCCCTGAAACAGACACGGCAAAATAAAGATAAAAGTGAACACGAGCAAAGTATAGCATTTAATAATAGCTCTTTTTATACCATTATGATGTTACATGCTGCCGCAGCTTTAGCTGTCAAGATCTCTCCTGCAAAATACAATAAATAATTACACATACAAACACAAAATAATGATAGTTGCTAGGAACGTATAGCAAATACGTATTTTGCTCGGTTTAGTACTTTGTGTACACAAAGTGTCTACCTCCAGGATGTGCCAATTTATGCATAGCTATTGGAGCAATGATGATGGGCGCTGAAGTTTTGTAGCCCAATATTTCCGTTGACATATCTATTTTGCTCACATCCACTAGAATCCTTGGCCATAGACTGACAATGAGGTAATGTGAACTAGCGAACGTAATATGATAACAAAATCTTAAGGAAAAACAGGTTTTAACGTATTACGTAATTCGTTGAAATGCTTCAATATTCTCTCTGAGTGTGTGCTCATTGTCGGATCCCCCAGCAAAGTAGTCATAATACATCTTTGGAAGGGTACTTCTTGCTAATTCTTGATATTCCTTCACATTTACTGGGTCATCACCCATCCTTACGTAAATCAGATTCTGGAGCGAAGATTTAGGATCAGCTAGCTTCTTTATCAAGGACATAGTATGTTCAGGTACTAAATTATTATGTTCAAGAATTACTAATTTAACATTAGTTAAGCTTCTTTATCAAGGACTTACAATCTTCATGTTTGACTACGAGTCAAAATACTATTTAGTAAACTCTACTGAAAACCATATTTTCGTAGATATATTAACTAGCAAGTGCAAAATGCTTGTTCAATCAATAAGATTGGGCAACACATGTTTGGCTTAGTGGTTTTTTAAGTGGTCCACCAACTAAGAGGTTTTAGGTTTAAGTCCTAGTAGCAAACTAGCAACTGTGTGCGAGTATTTTAGAAAGAGGGTCAACGCCTTTTAGATCGTACCTTCATGCTAACCAAATCAAGAACATGAAATAAGATCGTACCTTTAACTGGTGTTGACGTGAGGGGAAGAATGCGTGCGTATGCAAAAAAGGGTCAACGCCTTTTAGAAAGCTTGTGCCGTAACTTCAAGTGTTGAGGCCATTGTGTTGGGCAAAACTATATGGGATCCATATTGGAATACCAGACAAACATATACCTTTTCTGAGTAGCATCCACAGTTCGGACAAAAGGATACGTGCACATAAATATCATCAAGTTGTCATTGTCATCATTAAAATTAAATACACTGCCTGCAACCAAATAATTGCTTATTCATTCGTATGCAAGTAACATCAAAAGTAACGACTCGTTGGCTTTTAGCCAGTAAGAATCTCAAAAGAGATTTTCATCATCTTCATATACCAAAACCAAATAAATCGACACAAAAATTAAATCAGAATCATGAATAAATAAAGAAAAGCTGTTGTGAAGTGGTACAACTGGATGATTCTGTATATTACATCGTCCTCGGTTCTACGCTGAGAACGAGTTACTTCTTGAAATAGAGAACACCAACATTGTAAAAACAGTAAGCATCCTTCTGTCATTGGACTACAGTCATAATCACCACATACAATGGAATTCATTACCTCAAATGATTGGACAATTTAAGGTTCTAAGTTTACATATCCGAGATCAATAAGATCAGAACTATGGATCTGTGTTCCGAACTTTATTTTATCTAGTAAATTATACTTCAAATGCTTCTTGATAGAATAATTAGAAACTACATTCTACTTTGGTGGTTATCACTCTGTGTCCTGACATGGTTCCTGGTAATATCACTGAGAGTAGGACAACCAGAAAGAGCCATGGTGAGCTCGAGTTCATCTTTTAACATCTCAATCACTCTTCTAGCTCCATATTCTCCCTTTGCTGCCAACCCAAACACAACCGGACGTCCCACCTGAAAAATATTTGATTACAAGAGGAGGAATACTAGAGGAGCTCATTTCTATCCTTATACTACAAAAATGGGTCATTTCGGGTAATGTTTTATCTCTAACGAGTCAAACACTCAATCGGATAAACATAAAATATCTAGAATACATTACATATATGGTCCGGTGATATATGTGAAATTACGGATTTGGTTCGTAACTTTTGGGAATTACATGGAATGTTTTTAGAATTCTATAACATAAACAGTCCATAAAAAGGACAGTTTTACCGACATCCATTTTAGGGACTATTTGGGTGACAAGTTTCACATAAAATTTCCAAATTTAAGAGTTAAGTCCGTAGATTTATATATGCCATAGGGATCATTTAGGTAATTTACTAAAAAAAATTATTCTAAATGGAAACGGGCCAAATGGGTCAAACAGTCAAAGCTGCCCAATGCGTATTTCTGAAGTATAAGACCTCCTATATCATTGTATTCATAAGATTAGATGACTATTGCAATCATATCAATTTTTTAATCATAATTCACTGACTATTTTTTATACAATTTTGGGGTTTAGTGTTTTGGTTCAACCAACTCAGCCTAACCAGTTTTGACCCGTTAGCTGTAATGTCCAGTAATAATCAGAAAGCAATATTACCAGAACAGCTTGTGCCCCGAGAGCTAAAGCTTTGAATACATCCGTCCCTCGCCTTATTCCTCCATCAAAGAGAACTGGTATTCGTCCTTGAACTGCAAGTACCACCTGCATTCCAAATATTTTCCTAATGAACTGGTACTTTTTGTGTATTGTAACTGGTAAGTGATAACTATATACAGTATGTATTATCACCTCTTCGAGAGCATTAATGGTGGCCGGGACGTAATCAAGCTGGCGAGCTCCATGATTAGAGACTATGATTCCGTCAACTCCTACTTCCATACCTTTCACCGCTGCCAAGAAACATAAACTAAGATTCAATGTAAACAATATCTACACGTGAACATAAAGAACTCATGACCTTACCATCCTCGCGAGTGAGTACACCCTTTATCAAAACTGGCAACTTTGTAATGGATTTTAACCAAGCAATGTCCTACAAAACAAACTAGTTGTCAAGAAAGTTTACACATAAGCTGCATGGGAGTAGAAGAACAAGCTGTCGCGTGACAGTTTATACCTTCCATGAGAAAGAAGGGTCAAAGCTCCTGGCTGCAAAAGCTTCAAGATTTGAACCATCACTCTGCAAAACACAGATACTTTATCATAACAATACATGCGTCATAACTAATAGCGCATGCCAGAGAAGAAAAAACAAAGAAAAAGATATATAGTGATATCACTTACATCATCAACTTCAGTCGACACAAGACCTTCAAAATTCTTCAGCTGGGGTGCAATCATCCTACATCAGTCCGAATGCATCTGTTATGAAAGAATAATCTTTTATGTAAAAAGTACTATTATTCGAACAATTGTTACTTGTTCTTTATGTCCGCTTCCCTACGACCAAGTTTAGGAGTATCAACAGTAAGAAGAATAGCCTTGAATCCATTTGCTTCAGCTCTTTTAACCATCAGAGCGGATATTTCGCGTCTCTTGTAGACCTAACAACAGAGGCGAAATAATATTACAGATCATATGAGGAAAAAAAAAAAAAACACTTTTATCTAGGATGCATATATGGATTCACTAGGATTGCATACATATAATTGAAAGAATTGAACAGCGTCACAACTGGAAGCAACCTCCTCAATTGTGCATGTAGACATGAAAGATAACCCCTGCCACAGAGAAACGGAAAATAAATGGAGGGTTGCATACTTGCATATACATCAAAGCAAGGTTTATTTTCATAAAAGTATTTTGGTATATTAGTAGCACTTAAAGTTATTAACATTAGCACTTAAATTACCATTATGACATCACACGCTGCAGCTGCTTTGGCTGTCAAGACCTCTCCTGCAAAAGAAGACTGATAATTACAACAAACAAAATAAAAGTTGCTTGAGAGAAATATTAGAAGTTATATGGCGTACACAAATTAGCTACCTTCAGGATGTGCCAATTTATGCATAGCAGTTGGGGCGATCATAATGGGTGCTGATGTTTTGTAGCCCAATATTGTCGTTGACATGTCTATTTTGCTTACATCCACAAGAATCCTTGGCCTAAGACTGTTAACAGCGTGCTGTAATATAGCATACTTATATGATAACAAAGTGAATCTGAAATGCGTGATTAACTTAATGTATTACGTAATCCGTTGGAATGCTGCAACATTCTCTCTAAGTGTATGCTGATCTTCGGATCCGCCAGCAAAGTAGTCATAATACATCTTTGGAAGGGCTTGTTTTGCCAATATTTGATATTCCTTCACATTGACCGGCTCGTCACCCATTCTTTCTGGTATCAATAATTAGGATTCTATTATAAACCTGAGATGAACATAAGCATCTAGAAACATATTTCTAAACAAAATTAAAAGGCCCAAGTGGAATTTGACCATCCATAGAAAACTAGATATTTCGGTCTTAAAGACGAGCATATTGGACTTGACTTCTATTTTGTTAATGAACTTGAGGTTTTTCCCTATTCAGGTTACCCGGGGAGGGCGAGTCTTTTTAACTCAGATGTACGTGGCCTCACCGGGTTAATCTCGGGACCCGTTTCCGCCCCTTCCATGGCAACCCCTAAATGTACACACCTACCGCAGTTTGAACCTTTGACCTCTTGTGAGGAAACCAATGACCTTACCACTAGGCCATTTCGTGGTGGTTTGTTCAACTTAAAAAAACGTTATAAATTTTGGAAACTATGAGAGTTTAGAATGTTTTCTAACCATCCCACATTGGTGGAGTTTGTAACCAAAGGTGGATATATAAGTACTGGTATACACATTAGATTTATTTAGACTGAAATCAATTTTAGTCTCTTGACTTGGTATAGTGTGTACTTTAACTACATGTACACACTTCAGCAAGTTCGGAACTAAAATTTATTTCGTCTTTAATTTATCCATTTTTCAGAAGATAATAAAAATTTCATTGATTAATTCAAAAACAATATCTATATTATAAATAAAATTAGTAGTGTAAGTAAAACAGAACTGCTTATTAGAACTGCTGATTCTTATTTCACACAATAAGCATCTCAGTAAAACACTCTCAAACACCCTCAAAATTATTCACACCAAACACCCCTTTAAGTGATCGTTAAAACTTTAAGTACTAACTTAAACACATGCAGGTTGGGTTCTAACATAATAAGCTGTTAACCAAACCGAGAATATATATATATACATCTTATAAGTTATAAGTATAAAATTAGAGAAAAAATATACCTTTTTTTTAATTGAATTGGTTTGCAGAGGATGAGTATACTATTTGAGGGTCAAAGCCGTGTGAGCAAGCTCAAATGAATCATGTTAAATGAGTTTTGTTTTTAAGGTAAGCTTTTTGGACCCGCATGAAAGAACAAGACAAATATGTTCAGAATTGCATATATACCCACAAAAACTCAAAAACTTACATATTTCTTAATAATACAAGTTTTTAATACATAATGTACAATGCAACTTAAGCATGTTTTGAGTATATATGCAAATAAGCAAGTTTTAGTGGGTATATATGCAATTGCCCCTTCAGTTTAAATCATTGTCACCGAGTGTATTATATTACATTGTTGTCTTGTGACTTTGAGCTAATGCAATTTGGTACAAAAACATTACTTTGGACCTTTGGTTCACGATCCGGTCACTTTCAAGTCTGTCTTTTCATTTTGGTCATTCTCAACTACTGATTTCACTCATTTTATGATACGTGTCTAGTGCATGTACAAGTTTTAGGTGAAATTATCCCTTGTTTTATTATAAATACACCCTTATGTTTTATTACCTGTAATTCTTTAAATTACTTGTATCTTATGTTTTGTTACAAGTACTTTGTGTGTTTATACGTGTTCTTTGTACATTTGGCATCATAATTTGTACATTACCAAAGCAAAAAAAGAGCATCTTTCATTTTTAATTATCAAGGCATAAATTGAAATGTTATGTTCATTTTACAATCCGAGCATTTCTTTTGTAATACAAGCAGAGCATCTTTCCCTTTTAATTCTCTAGGCATTAAAGTTTGGATAAACTTTATTGTTGGCGGATCATGCTTGGTGCCGTGGAAATAAGAAACATTAAAATTTATCCAAAAATATATACAATATATTTATCCAAAAATATAAACACTTTCAAAGGAGTTTAGCAAAATTGATACTTTAGGCGAGCAAACTATTTGCTCTCCAATTCATTTCAGCAACATATTCTCACTATAAAACAAAGAACATAGAGAGCAAATATTTTGTTCACCCTCCCAATTGCTCTCCGCCTCACTACAAGACAAAGAACATAGAGAGCAAATGTTTTGCTCTCCCTTCCAATTACTCTCTGCCTCGCTACAAGACAAAGAAAATGGAGAGCAAATGCTTTGCTCTCCCCTCCAATTGCTCTCCGCCTAGCTGCAAGACAAAGAACATGGAGAGCAAATGCTTGCTCGCCCAAAGTGTAGATTTTGGTAAAACAGGTTTAGATGGTTCATTTTGGTAAAAGTGAAAGTAAAGTGTTTATTTAAAAAAAATCTGGCCGTATAAGAAATCACCTCTTAAGCTGCTTAAGCTGAATTCTACCATCAATCCCTCATTTTTGAGTAAAACAAAAAAAAACTTAATACTTGAATCTTAGAGAAGAGCAAATTAGACATGACTCGAATAGTCATCCAACTTTAAGAAGACGTTATATATGTTGTAGCTTATGAGAGTTTGGAACGGGTTTTCAAATGTCCCACATTGGTGGAGTTTGCAACAAAATGTTGGTATATAATCAGGACCATACACATGATACCAGTTTCAACTTGAATGAATTTTAGGGTGCGTGTGGTATGTTGTCATGAATGACAATGGGTATGTGTTTGATAGTAGTGGCGGGTCCCTAACCAATGAAAGTTCCATTCCTACCTCTTTAAATGTATATGAAGTATAGATTATATCTATCATTCATTACGATAGTGGTGGGCCCCCTCATCTTATACAAACATCTTTAATCACTTTCATAATCATAGTGTCATTCCCATAGTATGGGATACGAAACACACCCTTAATATCACAACATGGTTGAATGAATTTTAATTCCTCTCTTCTTCTCCTCCCCCATTTCCTATCAAATCTTTGGATGCTTATTAATTTTTCAATGCCTCGTTTTCATCATTTCTTCATTCTGTGTCGATGGATGATGAAAGATGCAAATCAAAATTTTCCTCATATGCAGTTCCGAGCAGTAAACCTTTTCAATATGGAGCACCTTTTTAACATATGCCTCAAAGATTGATCCTATTAGACTCGATCAAATTTCCATGCAAAATTACACCGATGGGAATAGCTTATTAGTGAATTAGTATCCATTTGTTATGTCTTGGCCGACATGTATATTTGTCTTGGGTAGATGTTAGCAGGTTTGCATGTACATACTCTTTTTATCTATTTGCCAGGGCTACCTGGTAATTTTATTATGTGTTAAGAGAAATTTATGTATGTTATGAACAATTAATTGGTAAGATGATATTGTTGTGAAGTCGCCACTTGAATTTAGCTGTCTTTAGTTATTTATATGATAAAAAATGGGATGAGAATGGAGCCATGGCTTAATCGACTATTGCTCACACACCCAGCCAGTTCTTCTTTTATCTCCGCCTCCATCCACCATGAACTCTAATAACTTGACACGTGTTTACCTTGAAGTCTCATCTACATCTCCACCTCCATCTACCACCTGGACTCCAATAACTTAACACGTGTTTTCCTTGAAGTCTCCATCCATCTACATCATTCACTTAATCACTTACTCACCGAAATCAAGAACCCTCCCATTATATAATTCCAGAACATCTCATTCATATTCTCTATCTAAAAAACCCATCTCACTCATCTTTTCTGACGACCCCAACTTTCCATCTATTTTCAAAAGGAAACAATTTCCATTTAAAGTTTGTTATGCAATGACAATAAATAAGAGCGAGGGGCAATGTTCCTCTAAAGAAGATTGTGGTCTATTTGCCGGAACCGATATTCATGCATAGACAGTTATACGTCGCATTATCGAGGGCAACATCATCTCATGGACTAAAAATACTTATCAGTCAGCAAGAAAATAAGCCACCAAATGCTCTAAAAATTGTAGTCTATATTTTTGACAAAAATTCAAAACACACATGTTTCTTTATAAATAGGTTTTCATTCACTTTTATTATCTAGTTAAACTTGGATCACTATTGTAAGTATTGTTGGACTCTTTTTTAACATCTCATTCATATTCTCTATCTAAAAAAACTCATCAAATTCATCTTCTGTATACACTCCAACCTGTCATTTATTTTCAAAGGGAAACAATTTCCAGATAACTTTGTTATGCAATGACGATAAACAGCACAGCGTGTTCGCCACCACACTGGCTGGCCTGGTGCATTGCCCCTTTAAGTGAAGAAGAGAAGGGCTTTGGATAGACAATCCTCTTTCGCCATGTTCGTCGCCCTACCCTAGATTTCACTTCATTCTACTGATTGGTTCTAGCTCAAAAGAACATATACATGGAGCTATGTCGACTTACGTACGTCTCGTTGACTAAACGATCAGGTATATACCACGCCTCGGAAAGTCCGCGAAGTTAAGGTTTTGTATGTATTATATCCTTTCGATCGAGCTACAACTTCTAAGGAAGGTCTTCATTCCCCTTTGAAAGAAGTCAAAAAAATTGTGAAAATCCCGATTACATTACTGCAGGCCAAAATGCAATTTTGAAAAGCAAGCCAGAGAAAAGCATCGTTGAGATAATACTTTTGACGATAAACAAAATCCAGGGTATTGACATTAGTAAAAAAGAGTCGCAACAATAGTTACAACACTGATCCAAGTTCCATGATGCATTATCATATAAAAAAATACTTACCATATTAATTGGATTATAAAGTAAATGAAACCTATTTATAAAGAAACCTGTGTTTTGAATTTTTGTCAAGAGTCTTTATAGGCTATATTTTTTGTTGCATTCGATGGCTTATTTTTTTGCCGGCTGATAAGTATCTTTAATCCATGAGGGTGATGTTACCCTGGATAATGCGACGTATAACTGTCCATGCCCGAACATCGGTTCCGGCAAATAGACCCCAATCTTATTGAGAGAGTGAACGAGTACAACACTAACAGATACAAACACTCCGCCGCAACGCGCGGATTAAAATCCTCGTTTCTACTAAGAACGAAATGCCTTCTGAAAAAGTGAAAACACATACCACACCTGTGTTCCACAATAGTCTTAAACATCTCATTCGATAAGGAAGTGGTTACATCAAAAGATTTGGGCATTTTAAGGTCCAATAATTACATATCGGAGACCAACAAGACATCAATTATGACTACAGATCTGTTTCAATGTCATTGGACTTTATTTTATCTAGTAAATTATTGTCCAACTGCCTCTTGATAAAATATTTGGAAATTACATTCTACAATGGCGATTATCACTCTGCGTCCTAACATGGTTTCTGGTAATATCACTGAGAGTTGGACAGCCAGAAAGAGCCATAGTAAGCTCGAGCTCATCTTTTAACATCTCAATCACTCTTCTAGCTCCATATTCTCCTTTTGCTGCCAACCCAAACACAACCGGACGTCCTACCTGAGAATATTTGATTACCTGAGGATGAATACTAAAGGAGCTCTTTTCTATCTGTATACTACTAAAATGTGTCAATTCGGGCAATGTTTTATCTCTAACGAGTCAAATACTAAATCAGGTAAATTCAAAATATCTAGAACATTAACATTACGGATTTGGATCTTAACTTTCCGGAAGTTACATGGAATGTTTTTAGAATTCCATAACATTAACAATACATAAAAAGGACAGTTTTACCGACATCCATTTTAGGGACCGTTTTGGTGACAAGTTTCAAAAGTAGATATCTATAAAATTTCCAAATTTAAGAGTGAAGTCTGTAGATTTATATATGCCACAGGGATCATTTACTAAAAAATTTAGCCTAAATGGAAACGGGCCAAATGGGTCGAACGGTCAAAGCTGTAATGCGTATTTCTTAAGTATAAGACCTCCTATATCATTGTATTCATAAAATTCGCCGACTATTTTTTATACGACTTTGGGGTCTAGTATTTTGGTTCAACCAACTCAGCCTAGCCAGTTTTGACCCGTTAGCTATAATGTCCAGTAATAATCAAAAATCAATTTACCATAACAGCTTGTGCCCCGAGAGCTAAAGCTTTGAATACATCTGTCCCTCGCCTTATTCCTCCATCAAATAGAACTGGTACTCGTCCTTGAACTGCAAGTACCACCTGCATTCCAAAGATTTTTCTAATGAACTGGTACTTTTGGTGTATTTTAATTTAATTGGTAATGATAATTATATTGTATTATCACCTCTTCAAGAGCATTAATGGTGGCCGGGACATAATCAAGCTGGCGAGCTCCATGATTAGAGACTATGATTCCTTCAACTCCTACTTCCATAGCTTTCACCGCTGCCAAGGAACATTAGCTAAGATTCAATGTAAACAATATCTACACGTGAACATAAAGAGCTCATGACCTTACCATCCTCGCGAGTGAGTACACCCTTTATCAAAACTGGCAACTTTGTAATGGACTTTAACCAAGCAATGTCCTACAAAACAAACTAGTTTGTCAAGACAGTTTACACATACGCTTCGTGGGAGTAGAAGATCAAGACGTCATGTGACAGTTTATACCTTCCATGATAAAGAAGGGTCAAAGCTCCTGGCTGCAAAAGCTTCAAGTTTTGAACCTTCACTCTGCAAAACACAGATATTCTATCACTATAGTACATGCGTTATAGTTAATAGAAAAGAAAAACATAGAAAACGATATTTAGTGATATCACTTACATCATCAACTTCAGTCGACATGTCAAAATTCTTCAGCTGGGGTGCAATCATCCTACATCAACAAGTCAAAATGTATCTATTATAAAAGAATAATCTTTTATGTAATAAGTATAATAATTCGGACGATTGTTACTTGTTCTTTATGTCCGCTTCCCTACGACCAACTCTAGGAGTATCAACAGTAAGAAGAATAGCCTTAAATCCATTTGATTCAGCTTTTTTAACCATCATGGCGGATATTTCGCGTCTCTTAAAGACCTAACATCGCATGCATAACAATATGATACTCCGATGGTAAGAAAAAAAATACTTTATGTGAGATGCAAAAATGGAGTCACTAGGATTGCATACATATAATTGAAAGAATCGAACGGCGTTGCAACTGGAAGCAACCTGCTCGATTGTGCATGTAGGCATGAAAGATAACCCCTGAAACAAGGGTTATTTTGCATAAAAGTATGTTGGTATAGTAACACTTAAAGTTATTAACAGTAGCCGTTAAATTACCATTATGACATCACACGCTGCAGCTGCTTTGGCTGTCAAGACCTCTCCTGCAAAAGAAGACTGATAATTACAACACACGAAATAAAAGTTGCTTGAGAGAAATATTAGAAGTTATATGGCGTACACAAATTAGCTACCTTCAGGATGTGCCAACTTATGCATACCAGTTGGGGCGATCATAATGGGTGCTGATGTTTTGTAACCCAATATTGTCGTTGACATGTCTATTTTGCTTACATCCACAAGTATCCTTGGCCTAAGACTGTTAATAGCATGTTGTAATATAGCATACTTATATGATAACAAACTGAATCTGAAATGCGTGATTAACTTAATGTATTACGTAATCCGTTGGAATGCTGCTACATTCTCTCTAAGTGTATGCTGATCTTCGGATCCACCAGCAAAGTAGTCATAATACATCTTTGGAAGGGCTTGTTTTGCCAATATTTGATATTCCTTCACATTGACCGGCTCGTCACCCATTCTTTCTGGTATCAATAATTATGATTCTATTAAGCTTAATTATTATGTTCGCACATTAGCATTACATAAATGAGTCATTTCTTGTTCAATATAAACTTGAGATGAACATAACCATCTGGTAACATATTCCAAAAAAAATAAAAAGGCCTCAGTGGAATTCGACCACACAAAACTAGATATTTCAGTCTTAAAGAAGAGCATATTGGACTTGACTCCTATTTTTGTTAATGAAAAGTTGTCCAACTTCAAAAACGGGTAAACGGATGAGGTTTTTTCCTATTCAGGTTAATCCGAGGACGGTTTTCGACTAGTCCTTTGCCACCCCAAGTGTACACAACTAACGAGGTTTGAACCCTTGACTTCTTTTGAGAAAACCAAATACCTTCCCAATAGACCATTTGGTGGTGATTTGTCCAATAGAATTTTGGAAAGGGAGTTGCTACTTCCACTATATTTTTTGATGCAAATACCATTTTCCACAAATTATAAAGCTCACAGTACGACACTGTAATGCACAGTTGTGGTATTTGCATAAAAAATGTGGTGGGAGTATCAACTCCCTTTCGGAAACTATGAGAGTTTAGAATGTTTTCTAATAATCCCACATTGGTGCAGTTTGTAGCCAAAGGTAGATATATAAAATTTATTATGTTTGACTTGGTATACTATGACTTGGAAACTATGAGAGTTTAGAACTAAAATTTATTTCGTCTTTAATTTATCCATTATTCAGAAGATAATTATATTTTCATCGATTAATTCAAACAAAATCTAAATCATATAATGCAAAAGAAAATGAAATTTGCACCATATTTGCAAAAAACTCACATATATATACATCTTATAGTATAAAGATTAAAGAACAGAAAATACCTTTTTAATGGAATTATCTTGCAGAGGGATGAGTATACTATTTGAGGGTCAAAGCCTTGTGATCGAGCAAGCTCAAATGAGCCATGTTAAAAAAAATTTGAGGCAAGTTTTTTGGACAAATATGGTTAGTTTAAATAATTGTCACCGGTCGGATTACATTGTTGCCTATGTGTGAATATACTTTCCTGTTGTCGGATCATGGTTGGTGATGTGGTCATGTGGACATAACAAACACTGAAATTTATCCAAAAATATATATTTTTTCTTTTACTTGATAAATAATAATGCGAGTGAGGATCAAATGAGAAGTAAAATTAAAATGAGAATGGTGAGAAGAAACCACAGCTGCACATTTCAGATGCACCTAAAGAAATAGATGCATCTCCTCCTAAATTTCTCCTCCTTATTTAAAATGCGTGGCTCAAATTTCTTCTTATTCTTTTTATTTCAATTTCTCTTCTCACTAGATCTCTTCCCTAAACTCTAATCCAAAGATAGATAAACGAAGGGAATAAAACCCAAACACGAGAAAAAACTCTAAAACACATACGGAATAGTTTAATAATAATTAAAAGCTAAATTACATTGATAACGAGCCTTATATTTATACGGAAGTTAAACTTGTAGAGAAAGTAACATATTTAGAGTAAAAAATAAATTAAACATAAAACGAAGATTTTGGAATTTGATGTCTCTACGGCATAGAGAGATGTTTCCCACTATGGTATATAGAATTTAAGCCTCAAATAAAATCCTATTTGAGAGCTCTATGTATTTCGATCTTGAATCTTGCCCCATCATCCCCCTCACTTGAGAAGATCTCGCCCTCGAGTTCTCACTACCTTCAATCAACGAGCGAACGAACAATGTCTTTAAATCCGATGGTCGCGTATCATTGCGAAGAATAGCTATGTTCTTTTGATACCAATTAAACACATAAAAATTCTTCTTACCCCTATGTATAACATCTACATCATGTTGCCATGATCTTTCTAGCAAAACATGACTAGCTCCTAAGTCAACGACATCACAAGAAATCACATTGTGATAAGAACTTCCAATAACAATTGGAATTTTGAAAATCTCATTCACTTTCACCTGGGGGTATTTCTTTATCCAATCTAACTTATACGGATTATGATGTTGTTCTGTTGGTAACTTAAAAGTCTTCATTAACTCTTTAGAAACTAGATTTTCATAATTTCCGCCATCAATAACGAACAAACATTGTCTTCAATTAAACACTTAGTTTCAAAAATCTTGTTTCTTTGTGAAAAATCTTTAATCTTCATTGAACATAAAATGTGTTGTACTATCAAATTCACAACCTTTCCTTCAACTTGAGAAAATCGATCAATGTTTTCCAAATCATCACCAAAATCAAGCTCCTTTATTCCTTCATGAATCTCCCCAACATAGGCATTCAACTTCCTATCAGAATATGTATTCGACCTGTGACCCGGTAAACCACACCTAAAACACTTAGGTGGTATAGGTTTGTCATACGGATTGGAATCCGTCTTAACAATAATCGGTTTTATCACGCCACTACTACTAGCCAAAACTGGAGACGTCAAACTTGAAAATATATTAGTTCCCATAGTTAATTGAGTTTGATTAGATCGATTTACCTTAGTAGAATTCAAATAAGAATTCTCTTCCAATGTTTCTCCAAAGTTCAAAGCTCGTTTAGACATTGACCTCTCTACCTTCATAGCTAAAGTTTGAACTTGATCAACGGTCCAAAGTGACAACAAACTTAACTCCTCTTAGACTGATTGATTCAACCCACTAACATACCTAGCGGCAGTCTATTCTTTAGATTCCTTCAAGTCACACCTAGCTTGTAATCTTAAAAACTCACTCGTGGTAACCTTTCTCAAATTATGATGTTATTACTTGATTATTTACGTCAATTAATATTATTATTTTCAGTAAATTTACACTTACGAGAAATCATATTAGTTAAATCGCGTACAAAGATAAATGTAACTTAACTCGTAACCAACCCTAGACTATTTATAGTCCACATGATTCATACGTTAAATTTTCCTTACGTAAATGTTTTACGAGTTACATTTTCAATTTTTTCATTTTACAGAAACCTTATATGATTTACGTTTTATGTATTCCTAGACCTACGTTTCTAGGTTTTATCAACGTTTACATGTTCCGTGAAACTTATCACCCAATTAATATACTAAGATTTAGTATATTGATAAGTTATATGAATCTGATATTTTTTTACCATATCCAGTTTTAAGTTTCGTAATTTAATTACTAAACATTAAAAATTACCGGGATCAAATTGTACCACAACAAATCATTACTTAAGCACCAAGTAAAGAAGATATATATGTTTCTTGTTTCCACCTCATCACCCTTAGTGGGGAGTTTCTTGGTGAATCACCAAGACACATTTGTGTCTTGGTAATATGTCACAATACACATAAACCACTAATAACCTCAAACTTAGCCACCAAGTCTATGAGAAATATCTCATACACACCTCACCATACTGAGTCATGCAAACGACTCACTAGGACACTTTGTCTTGTTATGTTCAATCTAACACAAGATCAAGACACCTATACTTCCTTAGTTAGGAAGATACATCCTAGACCTTATCTTATCATCTCCTTAGATAACTAAAGGCACTTATAAAACCCCCCTCCCCTCCTTCCTTTGTCGTCCACACCCACCATCACACCACCACCATCCTTTGAATTTTAACATCAAGTTTACACAACAAGATTTAAGCCACCAAAGATCTCTACCAAGTCCTTGCTTTGTTTTGATGATTCTTTGGATTAATAAGAAGCTACACAAGGTGATATGAGCTGAGATCAAGGGGTTCATTGCACAAGTCTAAAGGGTTTAAGTGTTGATTGGTTTTGAGTAATCTTGTGCTTGTTTTCCATTTCCAACACCAAAATTTGTAAGAGAGATTTGTGCTCCTCATCATTTCTATGTTTTCCTACTCATTATAAGTTATGTATGTTTGTTATATCGATTCCCTATTGTACAAAACCTAAAAACATAAGTTAAACAAGTATCTACACTTACTTGGACAAACTAGTGAAACAAGTAATCTTATGCAAGTAAATGACACAAACTATGTATCCATGACCTTGAATAAACTCATGTAGTTATAGAGGATATCAAAACAAAATCATGGCCTTTTGAATCGGCTAAAACGGACTTGTGAATCAAAAGTTACGGTCGTTTGAATTTTACCAAAACCGGAAGTACCACAGACCATGTTTAGCCGCACGGCTGTGTGCACAACCACAAGGCTAAAAGCCTTTCGGGGTCACGAATACCATTTATCCGTGTGACAGTCGTGGCTGTGCAAGACTAAAAGGCCCTTCGTCATACCCAAAGGCAAATAGCCACTGCATAGGCACGGCTAAAAGCCTTTCGTCGTACCCAAATGCAAATAGTTGCGGCATAGCCATGGCTAAAATCCTTTGGGCGTACCAAATAGCCGCGGCTAATCACCACATAAACCATTTAGCCATGCGATTAAGTTCACTGTCGCGGCTAAATGAGTTTCATCACCCGGTTTCTGTTTTTCCAATCTTTTTCTCATTTGACTTATTTCCCGAACTTGTTATCATACCAAACTTTCTAGATTTCATCATTAACTTATAAATATCATTTTTTTATCAGATAACATTATTCACATGACCTTTGGAATAGTGTTTTTCATAGTTAACGAGAATTATGACTAGTTTGACCCATTATCATGACTAATAACTCTTATAAACTTTCGTAACACACTAAACTTGTCCAAAACCATTAAACGGAACATAACCAACTGATTTCATAAACCACGTGGCCCGTTTTAACCCTTATTTCATATAAACAAATGTTCAAATTATACTTTTTAAATACTAAAGTACTATGTTAGTACGGAATTTCATGTGAGGGGCCTCTCCGGGGTAAGCGTATCGACGAGTTGTTGGATTTACGATTTAAAGTTTCCTAGATCCTCATGCATTTACTGCATGAGCTCTGAATTATGATAGCCCGAACAATGGTACAATATTAGCCAAACACGTTTTATAAACTATTAAACTGTTTCTATATGGACATACACGATCACTATAAACTACTATGTAGAACATTATGATCAATGTAATAAACTTATATAGACTTGTTTACATTTCCACCATGTTACTTTAGAGCCTAAGACGCGATATCACATTTTAGGTTGCTCATAGCGGTTTTCACGGCACATCCATCATTTTCGTTACATACTTAACATCATTTAATCATAGTGAGTTCATGGCCCCATTTTCTACCGTTTAACTATTTTACAAACCCTTGGAGGAGATACATGTTATTTTTACTCGAACACAATTACTTTGAAACTGTATGCTTATCTGAATGTTTTATTGGCACTAAGTACCACTATTGCCAAACTTAAGTCCCTACATCAAGAGCCACTAATCACTAGTGAGTGAGTGCGAATAATGTGGATAGGCCTATTGGGATTGACGAATCCCGTTTGTTTTGACCAAGTCCAGAAAACAAACGCACTAAATTTAAAAACTCTATGTATAACGACAAATTACCTACTAGGGCCACTGTTACTATTATATCAATTTCTATTGACACACCGTTAATGTTTTGGTTGTCATGAGCTTAGTACAATAATAATTGTTTTATTTTTCAACCATGGGTGCATAATAATGTAACCCACACTGAAATCTTGTGTTCAGCTGTTCAACTATAAACCTATGGATTTCACTCAACCTTTGTGTTGACGTTTTAAGCATGTTTTATCTCAGGTCCATAAGGTACGTGCCGAAGAAGCACGAATATTTAGAAGGCTATATTTTGTAATATCATTCGAAAAACTTATTTGATGTAATATGTAGTAGTGAAACTACTGGGACATCTCTTTTGTAAACTCTGATATTCGAATGATAAATGTTTTAAAATAACTCAACTAGAGTTCGTTTTCTATTATTATAATTGTTGTACCATGAAGTAACACCCAATTTGAATTTTGCTGCTATCACGAAATTAGGGGTGTTACAGATTGGAATCAGAAGTAATAGAGAAACGGGTCTAATTGATACCTAAACTATAACCACTTTTATACTAAAATATTTTAGAGTTAACTACATTTTTGGTCCTTGTGGTTGTATCAGGATTTCAATTTTGGTCCATTTGTTCAAAAAGTTGCGATTTTAATCCAAAATGCATAGTTTGGTTCCATTTTTGGTCCAATTTTTTAACGAAGTTAGTTCAGTTAGTTAAGTCTAATTGTAAAGTGGCAACATTAGTCCTTTAACCTAACGGTCGTTTGCAACGTTAGTCCTTTATACCAAAGATCGTTTGCAACGTTAGTCCTTTCAGTTAGTTAGTCCTTTAAAAAAAATATTTTAAAAAAATGTTTTTTTGTCGAAAATTTTTTTTCCAAAAAAATAATTCGAATTTTTTTTTAAGAAAAAAATTTTCAATTTTTTTTTTCTAATAAAATTTTTCTTAAAAAATTCGAAAAAAAAAATTCTAAAAAAATTTTTTTTTGTGAAAAAACTATTTTTCCTAAAAACAAAATTCGGAATTTTTTTTTATTTTAAATTTTCTATTTTTTTTTCTAAAATAAAATTAGAAAAAAATTCGAAAAAAAATTCTAAAAAAATTCTAAAAAAAATTCTAAAATTTTTAAAAATGTATATACATTGAAAAAACGTATATACATTGCAAAAATGTGTGTAAAATATATATACATTTTAAAAAAAAAAATACCAAAGATCACACACGTTTTTTTTTTTAGAATTTTTTCCGAATTTTTTAAGAAAATTTTTATTAGAAAAAAAAAATTGAAATTTTTTTTCTTAAAAAAAAATTGAAAATTTTTTTCTTAAAAAAAAAATTTTCGAATAATTTTTTTTGGAAAAAAAAATTTCGACAAAATTTTTTTTTTCGAATTATTTTTTTTGGAAAAAAAAATCGACAAAAAAACATTTTTTTCAAATTATTTTTTTTATTTTTTTTAAATGATTAACTAACAAAAAGGACTAACGTTGCAAACAATTTTTGATATAAATGACTAACGTTGTAAACGACCGTTAGGTTAAAGGGCTAATGTTGCCACTTTACAATTAGACTTAATTAACTGAACTAACTTCGTTAAAAATTAGACCAAAAGTGGAACCAAACTATGCATTTTGAACTAAAATCGCAACTTTTTGAACAAATGGACCAAAAGTGAAATCCAGGTACAACCACAAGGACCAAAAATGTAGTTAACTCAATATTTTATAGCCTTAGGCTCTCCGTGCCTTACACCATCCGAACAATTTTGTGATTTTTAGACATTTTATGCTACACGTATATACCAGTATATTAATATATACACACGCGACATACTTTCGATCACTTTATATAAACATTTGATTTGTTTTTGACATCATATACCTTCTTGTAGACATCATGTCTGTACCCGCATCTCCCGATCATGTTCCCGCAATACTCGATCAATTACCAGTATTTCCACTTCTCTTGAACTTGCACCAAACCCTCCTGAACTAGACGATGACTATCTTGATGCCGTCGATTATGACGACAAAGAAGATCCCGAGGAAGACCCTAAAGAAAACTTAGATGTAGAGTTAGAGGATGTGGAGGAAGAAGAACCACTTTCTATGGATGTGATACCTGTCGCATCCCCACCTCCATTATCACCAGTAAACCCACCTCCAGTTTCAGAATCCTCATCTGATCCTGATACTCCTGTTACTACTGCTACTTCTGTGGGTAGACCTTTTTTTTATAGGGGGCTGCTATCTATATTTAAGGTCGGAGGGTCCTCATCGGCACGTCCTGCCCCACCATACTCTGCCAGATACGAGCTAGGCTGTCTGAGAACAGATGCCTCAGGACTCAATGCAGTGTTCAGCATTTTACCCGAAGTATGGGTACACGCCGAACCGAGATTGCTGAAGCTCACAGTGAGGCTGTCAGAGCACGCAATAGTCTAGACTTGTTCATTCTGGATGTGGCTTTATTGATGAGCATGTGACATCACTACTGTATGGCTCAACGGCTACGGAGAATATATTGAAGAAACTTGAGCAGGACCGCGACAGAGACAGACTGGATATTGTAATACTGAAGCATCAGTTAGTGTCTAATGGGTTCGGAAGAATCGATCATGATAGGCTTGAAAAAGAGCTACACTAGGTACGAGCGTGGATTATGGACATACATCCTGAGATGTTCAGGAAGGATATGGACGAGGCTTGCCCCACGGAAAGTATTGACGTGCTAGCTGTGTATGGGGACACACGATCATCAGAGCTGCAAGAACCACCAGGCTCACAGCAGATTAGCATAGTAGTAGCAATCTTTTGTACTTACTAAACTGAGTATAGTCAAAGTCGTAGCCTTGGGAGCAAGCTCAAATGAGTCGTGTTAAACGGGTTTTGTTTTTAGGGTAAGTTTTATGGAACCAGACAAATATGTCCAGTTTAAAAACATGTGGATTACGTTGTTGTCTTGTGAATAAACTTTCTTGTTTTCGGATCATGGTTAATGATGTGGATATATCAAAATATATATATATATATATATATCTATACTATATAAAATGGAAAAATGGTCAAAGTGGAAAAAGTGAAAAATGTTGAAAGTTGAATGTTGAAAACATGGTCAATGGAGAGAGAAATAAATAATATAATTAATACTCTTATTAAAACACCCCATTACTTAAAAGTACAATAATTTATTCACATTGTACATCCAATTAAAAGCACATCTACCAAATTAAAAACAATCAATTGAAACCGATACCGGGTTGACCCGGGACGCTTCAAACCCGGCGGGCTGACCCGGTTTAATTTGACATTTTTTTGACCCAACCTATCGGTTTGACTCGGTTTAATTCGATATGTTTTTTTATCGGAACGGTTCAACCAGTTGAACCACCCGGGTGAAATCGGGTTTCAAATTTGACAAAATTATATGAGAAATGATGAAGTAGTTGTGGAACCCGTGACAATTTTTTTTAAATGAGAGACCAAGTAATTGTAGTTTTTGGTTTATTTTGCTTTGACACATGTAATTTATTTTAAAAAATGTTGCTCTTGCACCATTTAAGGGACTAGCATATATGAATAGTCGTTTAAAAGTTAATATATATTGTATAGCCCTTTGTCCAGTGTATCAATAATGTTATGTAAGTTTATTAAAATCACAAAAAATAAATAGTATTGTTATCTTTAGCGATAATTATTTGTACCTCAAACAAATAGCTTTGAACAATACATAAATATCTATACAAATTGATAGTACAAAATAATCTTATATGATGATATCCAATTTGCAAAGTTACAATTTTAAAAGCCACACACCAAATGATAAACGCTACACATGTAAAAAAAAAAATAGTTATCACTTACTGACAAAACAAGAAAAAGCGGTCACACATGTTGGCTATACCTCTAAACTACAATATAATATTGCCAACTACATAATACCGTCGCTTTTTGTAATGCTTGAATCTATTATTACTAAAAATTTTAATAACTTAAAACAATCCTATTAGAAAATATACTCACACACTTGGATCGACTCCACATAATTTTTTTAAAAACTATATATTTATGCTGCTATGCAACCACGCATCAGAATTGTAGTTATTCGAAAACGATTCTCTAATGCTACAAATACAGTTTGTTGAAAGAAACTTATGTGTCGTCGGAACTTTGCAGAAAACTAGACATCGCTGCCGCTAGGCGCGGGTACTCGTCTAGTATATATATATATATATATATATATATATATATATATATATATATATATATATATATATATATATATATATATATATATATATATATATATATATATATATATATATATATATATCCTTTTACTTGAGAAAACTGGTTATTGTTTGTTACTTTTTAAAACAAAAATACTTGCACAAATTAATGTATGTCAAACTAAGAACTTTACAACAACCTTCTTCAGTTTCATACCACATTACAACTTCTGTCCACGGTCGTCTTGGGAATTTTCATTGTTTTCGGCGATACATAAATAAGGCCTTTTAGTGTCCAAAGTTTAGATATATGAAAAAGTTCATCAATACTCCAAGAAATGTTAGTCCAAAAATATTAACACAACGAGCAATATGTTATTTGAATTGTATTTTTCTCCAATCATTTTTATAAGTGAAGTCAGGTATTGACTCTTTATAATCAACTAACATTGAACATACAAACAAGACAGCTTACTAGAAATCGGTACGCAGACATACTAACTTCAGTTGACGTCACAACCAAAGTAATAATAAACAGATATTCTTAATAAGATAGTTTGTTATTTTAAATATAGAATAAATGTGATGATGTTGAATTGTTGGTGAATATGAAATGTATTGTAGAGGGTATATTTGTGTTATCTTGCCTTCATTTATATATTTTGAATGAGATTATGTATTGACTATTGAGAGGCCACTCATCTATAAATTTTTCTTTTTTAAATCACACATTTATCAAAACTAACTTATAAGTCACCCATTTATAAGTTTGCTTTTGTTTATACTAATTTAAAATGGGTCTGGGTTTTAGAAAAGGCTTTATATGAACATATACATATAGTGGGCTCTAAACAAGATGGTGTCCCACCAGCCCAGCTTGCTCTGGCCCAAATCCAGACCTACTTATACTTTTACGGTGTGTAGAATTCTCGTTTCAACCACAAAAATCGAAGATCGAAATCGAACCCAAAAAAAAAAAAAAAAAAAAAACAAATTACATAAATAAATAAATTATTTGTATATTTATATTTGAAAAAAAACATTAAAACTCTTTCTAGTATAAATATAACATTTTTTAATCTTGAATCTTTTTTGTGTAAAAAATCTATATAATTAAATAAATAAATAAAATTTGTAATTCCGATTATTTGGGTTGTTTGTTCGGTTTTCAGCTTGATTTTAATCCATTTTGAATTTGGTTTGGTTCAGTTTTTTGTTTTACCCAAAAATTATTTTTAACCTAACCGACTAAACCAAACAACCGACTATATATGCATCATTGTTTTTGAATGACCAACTTCCTCACACTAGAATGAACTTATCTCATTTGTTATAAGACTGAAATTTAGACATAGAATGATCTTCTTTACACAATAATACCAAAACTCGTATTGTTTATCCAGTTGTCTAAACTGACTTGCGAGCTAGTTTCCAACCGATAAAAAGGCTAGAACATTTGGTTTTATGATACCAAATCATTCCTCATCATTATCATACCTTTGCTATAACTTAATCAACATTGTTCTCAACTATGTGTTTGTAGTCATAATGATTTATGGTTGAGTATTGACTAATATTGCTCAACTTCGAGCAAAAGTGTGTGTATCGACATTGTAAATTGGAGTATCTAAACACGAATTTTACATTGATCCCTCATTTTACAAAAGAGCAACATCAATTTTGTTTTGGTCAATGAAGTTAAAAAGTCGACCAATTTTAAAATTACATTACAATTGTTGGAAGTTGGAACTTATGTGAGTTTGAAAAGAGTTTTTAGATGTCTCATACTGGTGGAGGTTGTAACTAAAAGTGAGTATATATGTCTGGGCATATATAAGATATCAATTTAAAATATAATGAATTGTAGTGACTCTAGACTTTAGTTGTGGTACTAGTGAAAAATACCGCAACAACAGTTGAGAGGTACTAAAATACATGTCTCTCTAACTTTTTCCTAACAAGATTTATGTTTTATTAACAATCAATAGTTCACAATACTAGTAATGAGACCAAACGATTCAACCACGACAACGCTAACTCAGCTTTTTCTCTTTTAAACGAAACACAAACCAAACCCTCGTAGTAAGGAGACCGCAATCACAACAAAAAATAACTCCACAAAAATAAATTAAAATAAAAAGCACACACAAAAAACTTCTCTATTCATTTGGTCAACTAACAGACCAAAATAAGGATTCATTCATGTCCTCATGTTTTCTTTTTCTTTTTTTTTTTTGAACGACAACTTTATAACAAAACAAAAAAAACACTAGCAAGGAGCTAGAGAGTTACAAAGAGAGTAAATATGGATGTTGTAACCACCTATCCCAACTAAACGCCTTATTACATCTAGCATGACACCAAATAAAAGAGCGAGTAACTATATCATCAAAAATGGTATCTTTCCGAGGAGGATGAGCTGCAAAGAGAATGCTATTTCGATAACTCCAAACGTGCCACCAAGACACATAGAAAACGCCTTCCCAAATACACTTGAGCGTAGACCCTAACCGAATATCCTTAAACCAAATCCACCATTCCTCATAAGAACTTAAGGAAGACCACGTCAAATTCCACCAACGGCATATAAGTTTATGAACATCAGTGGCCAACACGCAGGAAAAGAAAAGATGCGAAACATCTTCCTCGCCCTCTTTACAAACCGCACACGACTGATCTTGGACATAAATGTTCCGGTGGCAAAGATTCATGCGAGTAGGGAGGCGGTCCAAAGAAATTTTCCAAGCAAACACATTAATCTTGATAGGAATAAATTTAACCCAACGAGTAGCCACCGAATCTTTAGGAAGGAAATACTCATCAAGCAAACCACGAATGAATTTGACATGGAAGGACCCATCTCCACTCAGGTTACAAACCCAACGGTCACCAGAATTCGAAAGCATGTACGTACCTACAAGGTCTTGAAGACGCGTAAGTTGTTGAGATTCTGATCCACCTCTAGCTGGACGACGAAAAGAATCCGAAAGCTGACCTTGAAGTTTATCTGCTACCGTAATATCGCCATTCAAATCAAGCGAAAACATACGAGGGAAGAGAACACTTAGAGGCGCATCGCCAATCCAATGGTCCTTCCAGAATTTCGTCTGAATACCATTTCCCACCCGAATGCGGCAGAACGAAAGTAAATCCACCCCCTGAGATTTAATCGCTTGAACTTCACGAATTATAATACCCCAAACAGACCTGTACCGCGGGGCACGCAAAATAGAGTCTGGCCCATGAATGGCATGAATCACACGAGACCATAAAGATTTGTCAAAGGATATAAACCTCCAAACCCATTTGAATAACAAAGCCCTATTTAGAGCGAAAAAACTAGACACCCCAAGACCCCCGTATTCTTTAGCTGCTAGAACTTTAGTCCATTTTACCCATGCAATCTTCTTATCATTACCATGAATACCATAGAAAAAATCACGCCTCAGAGATTCCATCACATTGAGAACAGCTTTAGGCGCCTTATATAACGATAATGTGTATATAGGAGAAGCTCCTAAGACCGACTTGAGAAGCGTTAGTCTTCCGCCAATGGACAAAGTGTTACACTTCCATTTCAATAACCTAGATTTAAGTTTTCCAATAATCTCGAACCAAGCATTAACCAACGACATGTTTCCGCCTACCATAACCCCTAAATACTTGAAAGGAGTCTTCATGACCTCACATCCAAGAGAAACTGAAGCTTCATTCACCTTATCACCAGGAACACCAAACCCTAAGAGATGGCTCTTTTTGATATTGATCTTTAAACCGGATGTAAGAGAAAAGCAATGTAAAACGTGAAGAATGAGCTTGATGTTATTATCCGACCATTCACCAATGAAAACGGCATCATCCGCGTAAAATAAGTGAGAGATCGTAGTAGTAGGATCAATCTTAATACCCTTAAACAAACCCGCAGCAACCACCCTAGAGAATGATAGGTGAAAGGACTCCATAATGAGGATAAAAAGATAAGGGGCTAGAGGATCACCCTGCTTAAGACCACAATGAAATTTAAATTCCGCAGTCGGACTACCATTGATGAGAATAGATGCCATACCAGAAGATAAGCTACCAATCACCCATGAGCGCCATTTGGAACCAAACCCAAACGCAGCAAGAACATCTTCCAAAAAATCCCAACGAACTGAATCGTATGCCTTGGCAAAGTCGACCTTGAACACCATTGCCTGCTTCTTCTTAAATTTACACCAAGAAAGAACTTCATTGACAATGAAAGGACCATCTAAAATCTGCCGATTGGGAAGAAAGGTTGTTTGAACATCTGCAACTAAATTAGAGATCACGTTTGCTAAGCGATTAGCTAAAATTTTAGTAACCACTTTATACAAGCACCCAATCAAACAAATAGGTCTAAATTCACTGACAAACTTAGCATCTGGAGCTTTAGGAATGAGAGCGATGAATGACGAGTTACAGCCCTTAGCAAAAGAACTATGAGCAAAGAACCAATCATCCGCAGCGCAAAAATCCGGACCGATAACGCTCCAAAATTTTCGAAAGAACTCAAATGAAAAACCATCAGGGCCCGGGGATTTGTTATCCCCAAAACTCCAAACAGCACTGCGTATTTCATCATGAGAGATCGTATTTTCCAATTCAGCAGCTTGATCCGTGTTAAGACGGTTAGGGAATTGAAAATTAATACGACTACGAACATCTCCCGGAGCTTGGAACCTATTAGCAAAATGAGTACGAAACTCTTCTTTGACCAAAGAAGGGTCATCCAACCAAATGCCATCCACCATAACACCTTTAATAGATAACTGAGAACGTTTCCGATTAATAATACCATGGAAGAACTTAGTGTTTTCGTCACCCTCAATTGCCCATTGAACCTTAGCCTTTTGAGCACAGTCACGAGCTTCAGACGATTGAAGAGTCTGAATATTTTTTACCAACTCCTTCCTCTGAATCAACAAACTATCATTCACACCTCCTTTGTCAAGAATCTCATCGATATCACGAAGTTGTTTTTTGAAATCATCAACATCTCTATTCTGATCCTTCTTAAAATTAAACACCCACTGCCTAATCTCCTTCTTAAGAAGCTGAAGCTTTTTCTTGAATCTGATCATATCATTACTGTCGTCTAGAGTTAAACCATTCCAAGCAGTGATAACCATCTGGTCAAAACCTTTGAAATCAAGCCAAGATTGGTAAAAACGAAACGGAGTGGCACCATAATCAGTTTCAACTTGTCTAAGTAAAATGGGACGATGATCAGACAGGTGTTTGTCAAGACAAATAGCCGATGAATGCGGGAATAAAGACAGAAACCCTTCAGAAACCAAAAAACGATCAAGTTTACTCATGTTATCGGCCGAAGGATGTGACCAAGTGAAAGAATATCCTTCAAGCTGGACATCAACAACTCCCGCAGAAGCAATAAAATTATTAAAGTCTCTAGCTCCGCAAACATTAAAAACAGAACCCATTCTTTCCTCCGCAATACGAACCACATTAAAATCCCCCATAACGACACATTCATGTCCTCATGTAGCACTTGATATATGCCTTATGTAGGAAGTGGTTAGCTAAGCTTATCTAACATACTTATAGCTTATTGTATTCTTCTAATATAATGAGATCGATTATTCAACACACTTTAAAATTTGCTTAATAGCTTTACTAAAGTATTAAAATTTTATGATTAAACCGTAAGCTATCATTTTTTCGAAGCTTAACAAAACATCCTCTTGGTTACAGTTTTGGAAGAGCATTGTAAGATATATTACATGAACTTCGTTTGGGATGTGTCGTAGGCACAAGCCGCACAACTATAGATATACCTGAAATATTAAATTTAACAACCGGTTGCTATCTACTCATCTCACTTTCTAAGCAATTCAGGAAAACAATCTCAAACACCCCAAAAGTACTCGCTCTAAACATCACTTTAAGTAATTGTAACTAAACTAGAGGATACATACTTATGATAAACAAAAAAGATAGAAAAAAAAGAGCATAACTTTAAATGGTTTTGGTTTTGGGGGCACGTTTTTATGAACCCGCTTGAAACAATCAGACAAATATTGTTTTTATCTTGATAATTTTGTCATGGTTTGTTACTTTTTAAATGAAAAATACTTACACAAGTTTATCCATGTCAACACTTCGAATCCGTAACTACCAACTAGTTTGATACCACTTTCGTTATATGAAAGCAAAAATTGTTTTAATTAATTATTTTTGAAGGAAAGCAAAGCATAATGTCACGCGAGAGTCGTTCATCGATGTTTCAACATTACTCACCATTTATGCTCTCTACACCGTAGTCGAAACTAGTCGACATGTTAGTGACACGGAACCATTACTACTGGATCAACAAACTCAATAACAACATGTCATGATCTTCACCCATTTTTCTTAGGGTTAATAACCTATTAAAGCATCATACTTGTCACAAAAATCAGTTCGACGTATCAAATTAAAAAAATACCTCTTTTGGCTATTTGACCCGATTATTTTATCTTTTATACGCATTATACCACTTACATAACCGGTACCCGGTTATGTTCATCCTCGTTGTTACCAACTCATCTCCCACGCTGGAATCCTCGTACATAGACATGAGATAAACACACGTTCACCTCGTTCCTGCACACGTGGAAGTTGCCGTACGACGAGGTACGAGGTTTACATTAAACAAGGACGATTTCAAGATTACAAGTACATCCAAAGTGGATTTCCTTATCCATTATAAGGATTGACACTTACAGTTTATCCAAGATCCCCAAAACACTTTTGAAACCCTAATCCACACACATTTATCAATTGCTTGTCTCTTTCCCCAAATTGGGTAGACAAAAGGTATATTGCTCTTCATATTTAATGTTTTATTACCCGATTTGTGCTAGGTTTTAATAAAAAACTATTTCTTATTTAGGGCTTATTCCAATTAGGGTTTTTTAATTTTTTTTCAAGTTATACTGGTTTCATGGAAGTACCACAAGATGTGGTCTTCAAAATACACTATAATGGTGTATTTATGTTTGACCCTTTAAGGTACGATTATGGTAGGGAGATTATAATGGAGGCCTCATCAAAAGATAGGATTAAGTGTAGCCCTCTGTTAGATATCTTAGTTGAAAAGATTAAGAATAACATATGGGCTCTATACATGTGCATTCCTACATTAGACATAGACATTGGTGGTTTAAAGATAATTGAAAGGGATGCAGATGTTGTGTATTTATATGAGCAAGCTAAACAATTTCAGACAGTCGAGTTGTTTGTTGCTCATTCCCCACAAAACTTAGCACCATATTACCACGGAAACCTAAGACTAGATAGTTCAGACTCAGAAGTTACGTCAAAAAGAAAGAAACATAATAAGATGAAAAAAGATGCTGGGAATATGTCTTGTGAGGAGTTGGTTGCGTGGGCTGAGGAAGAAGCACAGTCACCTTATTTAAGGTCTCCTCCGGTAAAAGACAGACCACTTAGAAAGGATTTTGACGGTAAGGTTACCTTCACTAGAGTTTATAATGCGGACGATGACTTTACGTATGATTATCCTATGCTAACTGAAGAAGAGGTCTATAGGGAGTACAACGTTGTAGTTGATAAAGTAGTCGAAAACGTTGGTGTTGAAACAGGTATGTCGTTGGAGAATGAGGGTTGTCATAAGCATATGGAAACTAGTATACCTGTCAGTGTTGAGGAGATTGATATGGCTTTGGACACTAATAGGTATCGGTGAATACACGTTGTTATAATATTGTTTTGTTTTTATTATATATTGTATGCCTACTAATGATTTATGTTGTTACACTTTTGTAAGGCCTGACGATAATCAAATGGTTGGCGACACTGACATCAATGTGGACGACGAAATACTTCCGGAGACTAATACAGCCGCGGGTAATGATACATATGGGTTGCAAATGGATGGTGCGTCAGATGGTGACTTATCAGATGATGTGCTTGCAAGGCAGAAGAAACTTGATAAGGGTAAGTCTGTCATGACACGCCAAAAAAAAATTGCAAAGAAGACTGCCTATACCCGTGCCAGTATCCGTGCAACCAAAGGTATAGTCATTACAGAGAACATGAATCCGTCTGCTTCATCAGATTCTGAAGGTGACACCGACGTTGATGAATACTATGACACTAACTCAGAAGGTGAAAGTGCAAAAAACAAGGGTAACTCTGCACATTATTCTTCTGCGTATGAGTCTTACGAGTCTGAGGTGGAATCTGATAAGTCGTACGATTACTTGAGCAATGGAGAGGACGAGGTTATTAACCTAAGAAAGATGCGACAAAATTCCAATAATCTTTCTTCTGACGAGCAGAACGACCAAGATGTGGACGAAGAAAATGAGGATGATGCCGATCAAACAGAACAAGATCATGTGCTTGGAGATGGCCCAACTGGTTTAGGACCGTTGGTTCGTGAACATGAAAAGTATATGGCACACTTGTTGAAGGACATTAAAGGCAAAGGTGCTGGAATAACCGACTCCTTTGCAGCTCTACAGAAGCCTAACAAGGATGACAAGTACCCAATTTACGATTCCGAGACACACTGGAGATTGAAAAAACCAACTGTAATCCATTTCAATATACCTTTTCACTTTTACGTTTATGAAAGATTACCATTTCAGTATGTTTATGTTGCTTATAACTAATTACAATTTATGTTTGCAGCTTGGGCAACAATTTCCGGATGCTGATAGTTTCAAGGAGTGCCTAACATACTACGCAGTTGCTAATGGTTTCTCACTTTGGTTCGAGAGGAGCACGAAGACAAAGGTTATAGCAAAATGTGGACAACGAAAGGAGACTCTAAGGGATCCGTCGGTAGGAAAACAGACTTCGTACAACAAGTACCCTTCAGAGAAGGCTGGGAATTGTGACTGCCCGTGGAGGTGTTACGGCAAGATGCTCAAATCAGAGAAGACATTTCAGGTGATATCTTTGGTAGATAATCACACTTGTGTTCGTAGCTTCCATTACGGTAGGTTGGTTAACTTTAAGTGGATAGGTAGGCAGTTTGGAGATAAGATTAGGATGAATCCAAATATTACAATCACTAACTTACAAGAACTGGTCTTAAGAAAATATAAGTGCCACGTTAGCCGTACCCAATGTCGTAATGCTAGGACATATGCTCTTAATGAGAGGGACGCAACTATCCAGGACCATTATGGTTTACTAAGATCATATGCTAAGGCTTTGGTGGACTCAAATGTAGGTAGTACGGTTAAGGTAGGAGTCACAGTAAATCCTGATGAAAAGACATACTTTGACCGGTTTTATGTGTGTTTTAGTGGGTTGAAAGAAGGGTGGAAAATAGGATGTAGAAGGATTTTGGCGTTAAATGGTTGTTTTTTAAAGAAACCAAACATAGGGGAGATTCTAACTGCGGTGGGTAGGGACGGTAATAACCACATATTCCCCGTTGCTTGGGCTGTGGTAACAGTAGAAAATAAAGACAACTGGAGCTGGTTTTTACAACTGTTGGGTGACGACTTGGATATTCCACTTGGTCAAGGGTTAACACTGATGTCGGACCAACATAAGGTGCGTGTTAGTTTTACTCATCCAGTTTCATCTTTTGTTATTTGATGCCTTGCATACTTATCAATGTTTATTAATAATTGGATCAGGGGCTAATTGAAGCGGTGAAGGAGGTCATGCCACTTGCAAAGCATAGACAATGTGCCCGTCATATTTACGAAGGGTTCCGGAAAAAGTTTCCTGGTGTTGAGTATCGACAACTATTTTGGGCAGCCTCAAAAGCATCGTACACAGCTTTACACAACAAGGTGATGGATAAGATAAAAAGAGCTAATCCAAGAGCCCATGATTACTTGATGAAAAAAGAGCCGAAGCCATGGTCAAGGGCTTTTTTCAAAGAAGGTGTATGCTGTGAGGCTGTGGAGAATGGGTTTAGCGAGTGCTTCAATGCTGTTTTGGTAAGCATAAGACACAAACCGATTATAACTATGTTGGAGTCCATGAGAGTAATTGTTATGGAGAGGATGCATACCATGCGGCTGCTAATGGATAAATGGAATGGTGATATTTGCCCCAACATTCAGAGTATACTTGAACACTCAAAAGATCAACAAAGGTAAATAAATTCTTTAATAATACCTATAAACAAATGCTTATATTTGGCTCTAAATTGAGACTGTACTTGCCGTCAATAACATTTGGGTAATTGTCGTAATAGGTTCTGGCATGTAGTCTCTTGTGGGGGTAACATCTTTGAAGTGAGGAAAGGATATGAAGCATTCAAGGTTGATGAGCCAAATCGAACATGCTCTTGCAGAATGTGGCAGGTATCAGGTTTGCCCTGCTGCCACGCTATAGCATGTATATTTAAACTCCGTAGGATGGTAGAGGAGTATGTACCTGATTGTTTTAGGAAGGAAAAATACATGTCTACCTATAGTCAGTATATGAAACCAGTTGGTGGGATAGACTTTTGGCCCGATGTTAGTAATCTTTCAAGGATTTTAGGCCCCATTCCTAAGACTATGCCTGGTAGGCCTAAGAGAAAGAGGGTTAGGGCTTCACATGAAAAAAAATCAACAACTAAGATTACTCGAGCAGGAATCGTTATGACCTGTCAGAACTGTGGTGAAACAGATCATAATAGAAAGGGATGCTCAAATCCACCAAAACCACCAGTTACTAAGGAAAAAGGAAAGCCTGGTAGGCCATTTAAGGAAAAGAATGTTGAACCAGAGTTAGTAGATGACCATGACATTCCAAGGTTTGTTAACAATGACTTGAATGAGTATGAAATGGGAGCTTCAAACATTACATGGGTGTTAGGAGATGGTCGACTTTTTTATTTAGGAAAACAAAGAAACAAAAGAGGAGGAAGTTCAAATAGGGGTCACTTGAAGATGAGAGGAGGGAAAACCCGGAGTGGAAGACTAATTCCAGCGCAGAGAGTTGCAAGAATGGGAACTTGGTTGGCTGTCGATCCTGCAAGTTCTGATACGATTGAGGAACAACAAAATATGAACTCGGGTATGCCTGGCAGAACTGAAACAGCTAGTAATCAAGCTAACATACCAGGTACATTTGATGTCACATTACTTTGTAATGGGTTTGTTTAGTTAGTAGTGTCGATTTGACAAACATTTTACATTGTTTATAGTAATTTGCTTCTGCGTGACTGAAGTACAGTTTATCTGTATATGTTCATAGGTACACAAGAATCACAAGTTGGAGGACCTAGTATAATTCCCAGACCTGTTTTGACAAGAGCTAGGAGATTAGCTCAATCAGAGATTGTGGAAACAAGAAGAATGACAGGAGGATGTAGGGGTCGAAGAGGATCAACGATTGCTAAAGGTGCTTGCTCGGAGGGTGGACGAACGACTAAGGTTGTTGAAAGACAAACAAGATCTGCTGACGCAAACCAAATGGAACAACCACGACAAAAAGGCAAAGCTGCAATGCTACCACCAAGGTTGCCAAGTCAAAGAATCTTGGGTAAAAAATTAGCTACACCAGCTACAGGACCAGGTTCAAGTGTGGACAATGAAATTGTCCTAGAGTAGAACCTTCAAACTCCTACAAACAATCAATGTGTATGTATAATTAGCTAGCCCTATTTTGTTCACTGAAGGGCCTACTTTTATTAGCAACTGAAACTTATATAGTGCTGCACTCATTGCCACTATAAACTTGTGTAAGATAGTTCATGTAGTGCTGCTGTTGATGCCACTACATAGCCCTATTTTTTGTCTTGAAGGGCATTGTAAAGAACTTTGCATGCAAGTGTTCTGGTTGTAACAATGTATGCTGCTGTTGCAGATACATTATCTTATGTTATGAAAGAACACCATTTATGCACATCCTTGTTTGTTCACATGAAAAAGGCCATTCGGTAAGTAAATGTTGTAAAAAAACCATTTGGTGCAGTAACTGGACACCAATGACATATCAGTGACAAAGATACAAGCATGATGCCCACAAACAGATAAGTAATACAATATGCCCAAAGTCTGTAATTATCAAAGAAGCAACCATCAAGTGAAAATACATTTAACATTAACAAAGAATAACTAATAGCATATGGCCAATGTCAGTCATACAAAACCACTTAACTTTTGTTCACCATGACCATGAGAATATTACAATAAGGCAATATTTGTCAAGAACGTGCAACAACACAACCTCGATGCTAATTCCTAACGGACACAAGAACAATAACAACAACGAAGATGAAAACTAGAACCATGAAACAAACACAACCAACCAAATACATGTCGTAAACTTTGGCCTTCAACTTGAGTTCCTTCAATTCTTGGTAAATAGCTTCCATTGGAAAGTCATCTTGACGCTTGTTTGAAACCACCTTTTCGGAATCATCTTGCGGTGTTAAAGCGTCAATGTTGGACTCAAGCTTCTTGTTGTCCATATGAAGATTGAACATGAGGTCTTTGTAGTACTCCGATGGCAACTCATCATCAAGGAATCCATATACCTCACATTTCTTGTCTTTATTCTTTAGAAAAACATAAACACTTGTAAATATACAGTCAATATACAATACTCAACAAAACAAAATGGATTTGTGTATTACAACTTACACGGGTGGGACAAGCTTTGAATCTTCTTCCGGGATTCTCAGGAGTCCATGAAACCTGCTCATAGATTGGGAACTTACAAATACAATGCGTCATACGAGCAATTTCTTCTTTGGAATATCTCATTCGATTATAACGGGAGGACGAGGACGAGGCCGCCATTCACGTAAAATAAAAGGGATTACAAGTATGAGTTACTAATTGAAGCTCAATTGTCGTGCGTCATTTTTAGGGTTCTTAAGGTTTTGATTTGGGGAAGAAGATTTGGGTTTGGGAAGAACATTTGGGTTTGGGGAAGAAATAAATAATGTGGTGTATATGTATTTGCTTGGTCCTACGTGGAATGAGAAAAGACAAAAAAAAATGATGTGGAAGGAATATGTGGCAAAGAAACCGGTGATGTGGCAGAACCCGGCCATCAAAGGTAATTAATGCCTATAAAGGACAAAATAGTCGGGTCAAATAGCCAAAAGAGGTATTTTTTTAGTTTGATACGTCGAACTGATTTTTGAGACAAGTATGATGCTTTATTAGGTTATTAACCCTTTTTCTTATATACATTAAGCTTCATCCAACTAGTCGAAGACGTTATATATGTTGTAGCTTATGAGAGTTTGGAAAGGGTTTTCCAATGTCCCACATTGGTGGAGTTTTGTAACAAACAGTTGGTATATAAGTAGGAGCAACATATTAGATTAGTTTCAAATTGAATGAATTTTAGTATCAAGTCGTGGTTGACTAAGTACTCTTACTAGCTACCCTGATCGGCAAACATGTTTCGGTACGAAAATACATTTGATCGGTGAGTGTTTAACAAAATACTTTTAATATATAAATATTAATTAATACTAATATTTATCTTCATCCTTGCTTCTTATAAAGTATCTATTCAACTTACACACTTGCTTTTTATTGAATTGTTTTACAACATGTTAATGCAATAGGGTATTTATCTCCAATATTTTTATAAGTAGAGTCGGGTATATTGACTCTACATACTAACAAGAGAGCTTACTAGAAGTCAATATGCAGACATACTAACTTCAGTAGACGTCACAACCAAAGTAATATTATATTATATTAAACAAGAATACACTGTAAAGGGTATATCTGTGTTATGTTGCCTTCATTAGTATATTGAGTGGTATATATTGAATTTAACAACTGACCTTAAATTTGATCATGAGCCTAATATTGGGCTCTAAACAAAATGGTGCCCCTCTAAAATTTGGTGCCTTGTGCATTTGCCCAGCCCGCCCTGGCCCATATAGGGGCCTGCTTCTGCCTTCTATCAATATGTATGCATCGTTTTGGGGATACCTGGATTTTTGACTGGATATTACGAGCCGACTAATCCCAAGGCGACTATCTTTTTGGATATGCCTTCTATCAATAATTAAGATCTCCACATCTTAAACACAAAAGGGGTGTTTGGGCACAATATGTTATAATGTGTTTTCAGGCCAGTTTGGACATAGTGAGTTTTATGGGCTGTTTGGCCATGATTATAAAGCAAATTAAACGCATAAATTCAAGACAACTAAAGAAGATTTATAACAATCTACTCACAAAACTATGCATATATAATCCAGACAGAAACATGGTGATGCATGAATTGTGAACACTTTTCTGTATAAATTGGTTATATGTATTGTATCTTTTATGGTTAAACAAAGTCAGATAAATCTGTTTTAAGATTGTAGGGATAGCATACGATAATCAGATATAACAATAATGATACAATACATGAAAAGACAGAAATTTTAAATTAAAGTTACAAACATAAGCATAAACAAAAAAATCAAAGAGATTAGATAGAACCGATTCAAGAACATGATCGAGGCACGTGTTAGACACGCTTCCCTTAAAACAGATTCACCGTCCATTAGGCGTCTATTTCTCAGGGTACAACGATCGGAACAATACGTTGTATTGCTGGATGTGACCTATGCCTGAAATTCTCATCGGACAAGAGTGTATCTCGTATGAAAACGAAAGTACACGTTTTCTGTGTGGTTACTTCGTGTGTAGTTTTCTTTCGTGTGTATTCTTAGTCTTCTCTAGAACAACAAGAAGGTTAGTATAAATACTACCAAATAGTACCAAATGGTTTAATGGCAGGCATTAATTCTGTTTAATGGCCATAAACACCCATCAACCAAATAATTGACTAGTTAATTGTTCTAATGACCATTAACCATGCAATTAATTTGGTGTTACAAGTTTATCTCATGCAAATGAAATTCATAACTTGTTCTAAACACGTCACTTTGAGAATAGATATCAAATTTACACCAAAATCCAACAGCCGGAGCTATTTTTGGTAGAGTGGACAATGGCTGGTGTCAAAAGGCACCCGAAATCAGAGTGTTCCCGTCAACCTACACCTTTTTGTGGAAACTAGAAGATACATACTTATGATAAAGACGAGTAATAAAAATGGAAGAAAAAAAAAAAGAGCATGCCTTTAAATGGTTTTGGTTTTGGGGGCACGTTTTTATGGACCCACTTGAAATAATCAGACAAATATTGTTTTTATCTTGATAATTTTGTCATGGTTTCTTACTTTTTAAATGAAAAATACTTGCACAAATTTATCCATGTCAAAGCTTGGAACCAGCAACTACCAACTAGTCTGATACCACTTTCGTTATGAAAGCAAAAATTGTTTTAATTATTTTTTGAGAAAAGCAAAGCATGATATCACGCGATACTAGTCCATCGATGTTTAGAATGACCAACTTCAAGTCGTCACACTCGGATGAGTTGATGTCATGTGTAGTAAGATTGCATTTAGACATATGTTTCGTTTCAACATTACTCACCCTTTATGCTCTTTACACAGTGGTCGACTGATCGACTTGTTAGTGGCACGGAACCATTACTACTCAATCAACATCCCTTTTAGCCAGTTATTTACAAACATAAAAACTGCAAGTCATAAACTTTAACCCATATTTTTTGCTGTTAATAATCACGATTAATTTAAGATTCATTATCACGATCAAGCATTAGCATTACACAACCAGTGGCGGATCCAGGATTTATAAGTGTGTGTGGCACAATTTGCTCGCTCTGCTTCGCAGATAGATTTATATTTTGTTGCTTATTAGTGGAAATATGCAATTTTCCAAATTCCAATCACCGGCAAGCAAAAAAAAAATAAATAAAAACAAAATTTAAACCGTAATAATATAAGTTGGAAGTTGCCACTTACTTGCAACCTGAGCTAACATTTAAAACCAAATATATCTTGTCATCTAATTTGCTAGTTCATTTAGCTGTTTTTCTCTATAAAAATGGTTGACTATGTTTCTTTTATATAAATTATAATTCTTTTGCTTTTTAATAATTATGCTTACTAATATATGGACTTATTCACGACAATTCCGTTAATTTTGAAAGCCATGTGCCATCATATCAAAATAACCATTGACATAGCGTCCATTAACTCATTTATATTTCGGTGTCACTATGTTGTGCCATAATAAAATGTTGATAGAAATTACAAGTGCATATATAGTAAAAGAAAGTACCAAAACCAAATTTTCGAACTTCTCATTATTTATCACACTGAAATACCTTTAAAACATTTTAGACAATATAAAAGTATTAAAATTTTTAAAATATATATTGTGAGATCATTTGGCAGTAAGTTTTCAAAAAGGGTTGAAAATGTCAATTCTACAACCTTTTTCACAAAATAACAATAGCTAGTTTGGTCAAAAGTGTAGAATACTACAAACATTAAGGGTAAAAAAAGCATATAACCTAAAGTTTGTCATCTTCTTCCTCACATTTAACCAGTGCCCTATTTCTACCTATTTTTTTTTTTGAATCAGGTGAAATTGATTAATACATATTTTCTTGAATCAAATGAAAACCCATAGCAAAAAAACTACAGTTCATCCATCCAATCCATGTGTGGCACGTGCCACAGGTGGCCAACACCTGCATCCGCCCCTGTACACAACGAGGAACTTCTTGTTCAATATGAACTTGAGATGAATATACACGTTTAGAAACATTTCTTCAAAACCGTATATGAAATCTCCTCTTAAGCTTAAGTGGAATTCTACCATAAATCCCTCATTTTATAGTAAACAAAAAACCATATACTTGAATCTTAAAGAAGAGCAAATTGGACATAACTTCTATATTTGTCGATCAATAAACTCGAAAATTTATCCAACTATAAGAAGACGTAATGAATGGTGGAACTTATGAGAGTTTAGAAATGGTTTTAAATGTCCCACATTGACTGAGATTGTAACCCAAAGAGGGTATTTATAGAGGAGCCTTTTGACAAAGATAGTTTAGAATAAAATGATCTTTATTACCGGTGGACTTGGTTGCTTAGGTGCTAGCAGTAAGGCCCCTATCAACAATGTCTCTCGATAATAAAATACATTTCAGTCTTCATTTTTTACTTTTTAAACAAATTAAAACTTTTTTTTTTTTTACATAATACTAACAACAGTTTATTATCTACTTTAAGTGATATTGATATGCAAAGGATGAGCATTTTAGGGTCGAAGCCTCGACAGCAAACGCATGTAAAATGCTTTTGGTTTTGGGGCAAGTTTCATGGACCAACAGCGAAGAACCAGACAAATGTGTTCAGTTTTAGTCACCGACTTTCTAACATTGTTGTTTTTTGAATATTCTTTCTTGTTGTCGGATCATCATTGGCGATTTGGACCAAATAAGCACTAGATTTTGTCTTAATATATATAGATTTTGAATGTAAGATTTCTGCATATATTTATCTATGGTAAAACTGAACCCATAACCACCAACCAGTCCAGTACGATACAACTAAAATTTTAGTATATACTTTGTGGGATTGTATTTAATACACATTAAGTAAACTTACAAATTACCATAATTAAATCTAATTTGTAATTTAATAAATTCAAACTTTCCTTTTTTAAGCATTTAAAACCTTGCCCTAAGGGCACACATAACACATTAGACAAACCCATTTTGTATTACTCCTTTGCTTCTGTTAATATATATTTTGGCTTTCCAAAAAATAAAAAATTGCATAAATGAGGGACTTGATGTTCAGCACGACCCGAAGATGAATATACACGAAATACATCAATCTTAAGGACGATCAAATTGGACATGACTTCTATTTTAGTTGATGAACTCAAACAGTTATTCAACCTTGTAAAAAATGTTGACACTACAACAAAACCGGGCTATTGGGACCTTTCCATGGGACCCTTTTTACTTGAGGGTCCTAATAACTAATTTATTAGGACGCGCTAGTTTTTTAGTCCTTTTACGATCAAATTAATAATACACAAAATAAATTGGTTCTATTAGAGAACACTTTTAGGACCCTTGTTCGCTAAGGTCTTATATAATAGATCTTAATAGGACACTTCACTTGTATGTCCTATTACATCCAGTATTACAGGACATTTATTCGTTGGGGTCCTTTTAGAATAAAACCAAATAGGACACTCGATATGTTGGTCTTATTACATTTTATTTTATAGGACTTTTATCTATAAAGGTCCTATTTTGAGAGAAACTAATAAGTCACCTCATACACATGTCCTATCAAATTAAGTTTTATAGGACACTTGGTACACACGTGGTCTTATTACCTGTTACATTGTCACGCTTTCAAATGTTACACTAAACAAAGACAGATGATCAAATACTCGGTGTAATGTGTGCAAGACATTCCCAAATGTTATTTTTGGATACGGAAATACATCTCGCTCTCTTGTTACACAAAAAGTTTAATTTAAAAGACTTTAATACACTTTAACCAAAATGTTGACAACATAGCAAATTTTGACCTATCAACATGTATATTATTTTTTTCATACTTTGCCATAGTTTTGTATAAAAATTTACCAACTTTGTTCAATGATATAATAAGGCTTATTGGGTTAACCAAAGCCCGATTAATCCACTCCTAAATAGCTTGAACCCTTATTAGGGTCGTGTACGGGTAATAGTTTTCAAATCGCACTTACACCACCTACTATCTCACATTATTATTGTAAAATTTTAAAAGAGACTTGAAATTACAACCTCTTTATATCTTTTAGGTATCTAAAGTGGTTAAAGATAACATATATGTCTTTTTGTAGGTTCTTTAAGAATTTTTCGTTCTTACACATAATATTGAGTAGTGATTAAACTGTTCAATAAGGCATACCCTGTTCGTAACAGTTATGCATAAATATGCACACATACTGATCATAAATATATTCTAGATACATACAACATCCTCATACAGACACACATATGGGTGGATGGAGAGAGATCATTGTTCAGGATACTTAAGAAATGTCGAGTTTTTATTTTAGCTTTGATGTACGTGATCTAACTGCTATTTCAACAACCGTTTTTGGGTTTTTTTTTATGACTATCCTAAATGTTAACCCAATGTGATTCAAACTAAAATTATTGTGAGACAATCATGGCGGTGTTATTATTAGGCTTTTTGGAAGATAAATTAAAAACAAATATTGTTTACAAAAATAAACCTCTTTAATCGATTGATACTGGTAGATATCATGAGCAGTGTTCTGAAAAACCGGACAATACACGGTTCAACTGGTTGAATCAAACACTGTTGGTCGGAATTGGTCGATTAAACTAGGAAGAAACCAACAACCGTTTGAAAAACCAGTTTGATTTCCAGTGTGTTTTTAAAACCATAATCAAGAACGATGTATTAGACAATGTTGATTATAATATCGCCAAATTTTACGACAAAAACTTCTACACATATACACATATTTAATTTTTTTCTACATATATTATATATAAAGCATGAATAATTTTTCTTAAAACTTAAAGCTTAAAAGTGAGTATTATACCTAATATACTCTCGATTAAAAATGGTAACAACATCTATCACTAAATCAATTGTATTAATATTGTTCAATCCTCAAACTTTTATAATTTTCGTTTCTAGAACACAGACTCTTTCTTCTCTCGCAATAACTATAAATTGAACCCTAAGGCGTTTGGTTCACAGAATGTTTTTGAAGGAATTGTAATCTTTGGAAGGAATTGTAATTTGATGTAATTGTAATTTAAAGAATTGGAAAGTGTTGTAATTGTAATGTATTGTAATTGTAATTGATGAAATCTGCCAATGTGTTTGGTTGACTCGCAACGTAATATAATTTAATTTTTTTTATAAAACTTAAAAAGTTAATATAATAACAATAATAATAATAATAATAATAAAATAATAATATAATAATAGTAATAATAATAATATTAAAAATAAATAATAATAATAATAATAATAAATATATATATATATTAATAATAAAAATATAATAATAAAATAATGATAATAATAATAATAATATAATAATAATAAAAATAAAATAATAATAATATAATAATAATAATTATTATAATAATAAAATAATAATAATAATAATAATAATAATAATAATAATAAATAGTAATAATAATAAAAAAAGATAATTAATAATTAATAATAATAATATTAAAAATAAATAATAAAATAATAATAATACATTATTATTTTTATTATTATTATTATAATAATAATAATAATAATAATAATAATAATAATAATAATAAATAGTAATAATAATAAAAAATGATAATTAATAATTAAAAATAATAATATTAAAAATAAATAATAAAATAATAATAATACATTATTATTATTATTATTATTATTATTATTATTACTGATATATTAATTATTATTGTTAATTAATATAATAGTAATAATAAATAATAAATAATATCAATATTATTATTATTATTATTATTATTATTATTATTATTATTATTATTATTATTTATTATTATTATTTATTTTTAATATTATTATTATTAATTATTAATTATCATTTATTATTATTATTTTATTTTTATTATTAATATTATATTTTTATTATTTTATAATTATTATTATTTATTATTATTATTATAATTATTTTATTATATTATTATTAGTATTATTATTATTTTTATTTTTATTATTATTATTTTTTATTATAATTATTTTAATATTATTAATGATTATTATTATTAATTTATTATTATTATTATTATTATTATTATTAGTTTAATTATTATTATTAAAGTAAATAAATATATAAAATTATTATAATTATAATAATAATAATTATTATTATTACTATTACTTTTATTATGGGAAAATTCTAAGAATGCATTTTTCGCTCAAGGTGTCATCACTTTTTAGGAAAAAAGTTTGGGTATTTCCAAAATAGACTTTGAGACTTGCGACTTTATCCTTCCAATTTAATAGTGACACGTGTCCTGACAGTTTTCAAAGTCCAATCATTTTCGTACCTATGAATTTTAGTCGACTAATATCCGACGACTTTTTAAGATTCGCGCGATTTTTTTTTTGATATTTTCGAGAAAAAAGTCAAACTTTAAAAAGTAATATTTTATTCCTTTTGCTCCTTCCCAATGTCGAGCGACTTAAGCGAATTAATTTTAGCGGTTTTTGGCCAAATAGTATTTTTGTACTTTTTCCCAATTTTTTCACCACGGTAAAAATACTTTTTACTTATCACATATCTTTCCTAACCAATGAATTAGAATAACACATACATTACACCCCCATTACAAAATTACTCCTACAAGTCAAGAACATCGTCTTCTCGAAATCCTGCAAAAAAAATGTTTCGTATTCGGGTATGTTTTTTTATGTTTATATATATAAATTGTTCGTATATTTGTTTTTCCCCTTATTTATTTGAAATTAATCATGTTTAATAGTAGTTTTGCAACAACAATTATGTTTAGGTTACAAAATTGTGTTTGGGTTTGTAATTTATCTGGTGTCTGAGATGTGATTCTTTGTTGTTCTACCTTTTTGAAAGTATACTTGGCATTTGTTACAAAATTGTAGTGTGAGGCTTGGATGACTGAATGCAGTTTTGTTACTCCCCTTATATGTTATTAAGTAGAGTATTTTTTATTTTATTTTATTTATTTATTTATTTATTTATTTATTTTATTTTTTCATTTGTAGGAATATGAGGCGAAAATCTTCATCAGAAGTAAACCAAACTACTTTTCTTTAATAAAATCCAAGTTGGATAAAAATCGAAGGAAGTTGTTTAGGGAAACTTGTTTCGGTAAATGGTTGGACCTTTCTTATTTTGACCACGAAGCACATATGATAGATTATGTTTTACAAAAACAATGTTATCCGAATGAAAACCATTATGATATGCCGATTGTATATTATATTGATGACCGTCCCCTTCATTTCGGTCGTCCAGAGTTTTCGCTTATCACTGGTTTTAATTTTGGAAAAGTAAGTTTTGAAAAATATGGATCTGGACACATCAATTTTATGTCAAGGGTTTTCCCAAAACATTCAGGTTCAAAAATTACAAACTTAGATATTCTTGGCCTAATTGAGGATGAAGAGGCATTTGGTATCATATGCGACGAAGATGCAGTACGTCTTTGTCTATTGTTAGCTTTGGAGGTTATCTTCATGGACAGATTATTGGTTCAGGAAGTTGATGTTTCTCTCATGCGATTAGTTGAAAACCTAGATGATTGGGATGCCTTTCCATGGGGAGAGCATATTTGGAGGCATTTGTTTGATGAAATTTTGGATGTTGCAGATAAACACAAGTGGGATTTCCTTCAAGGTATTAACAAAGACCACAAATTTGTTCCAACCTATACACTGTCAGGATTCGTTTGGGCTTTCAAGGTTAATATTTTATATATCAATATAAACTGGATTTATGTTGTGTATCAATATTTTATGCTATTATTTTTTATTGAAATTCCAAAATCCGTATAGATTTGGATACTGGAGTCTTTTGAAAGAAGCATTCTATGGTGGAATAAAGTTCCTGATATTATGCCAAGAGGAGTAGCGTGGTCAAAGAATACACCCTTCAAAAGATCTGATTATAAGTTTCTTTTTGGAAAGGTAAAAGTAATATATAAAATTTTCTTATTAATGCAATCTTTTTTTCTACATTAATGCAATCTTTTATTGAACATTATTATTTGTTTTTTAAGGATTCGAATCCTGTTAAAGAACTGACACCGACAATTGCTGAGAGGAGATCTGATTGGTATATAAAGTTTACGGCATTTTTCCATGATTACATACCTAGAACTCCACCAGTGAAAACAACACATCTCTACGACGAGTGGTTGAAGAAGATGGCCGCAGCACGCAAACGTGGCAAGACTGAAAGGAAACATTTACCTATTATACGCAGGAGTGAGAGCAGTATAATAGAGATCAGCATAACACAGGATCGTGTTATTACAGAGTTAAATAAGCGTTTGTTCAAACTTGAGACAATTATTCAGGTTATTTAAGCATTTGTTCAAACTCATATACCCATCAATAATCACACGAATACTGATAATAATATACGTCCTTTTTTTCAGGTTCTTGCTCGAGAAAGAAATGGGGTAATATATCCTTCTCTTTTTATCGTATATATACTTTGACATTATCAGGAAGCTGCTAGCAGTGGATTGAAAACCACTAGCAGTGCTTTCATATACTCTAGCAGTGGATACACGAAATTTACAAAAACAGCCCTTCAAGTATTATCAGGAAGCTGTTAGCAGTGGATTGAAAACCTCTAGCAAGGGTTTCATATACTCTAGCAGTGGATACACGAACTTTACAAAAACTGCCCTTCAAGTATTATAAGGAAGCTGCTAGCAGTTGATTGAAAACCACTAGCAGTGGTTTCATATACGCTAGCAGTGGATACACGAAATTTACAAAAACTGCCCTTCAAGTATTATCAGGAACCTGCTAGCAGTGGATTGAAAACCTCTAGCAGTGGTTTCATATACTCTAGCAGTGGATACACTAAATTTACAAAAACAGCCCTTCAAGTATCCATTATCTTTCGTATATATCCTTTTTATAAATACTTATTTTCATTCTTAGGAGAAATTGGAGTTATGTAATGATCTACGGCATCTTAGTGCACAGTTTTGTGATGAGCTTAATCATGATTTTCTTGACTTGTTTGAGTCAAGTCAGTCAAGCATTGATACTAGTTCATCAGCGCGGCTAGATGAATTTTCTGATGACGATCTTGCAAAGGTAATGTACAAAATCAGTAAACAAGTGTAAAACTCTTTCCGTAGCATAACATATCATAATGATAGGTTATTTATAAACGCTGACAGGAATTTATTATCCAAGAAGAATTAATGTTGCGACATGAAGAATTAGAAAGTGCCCGGTTAAAAGAGCAGCAGTTGATGCAACAAGAGAAGAGGTTGAGGATGGAAGAGGACAAGTTGATAATGAGGGAAGAGGAAAAGAGGTTGCAGTATGAAAATGAACGAAAGAAAAGGGGAGAAGCAATCATGAACTCAGATCATATGAAAGCCAGTAGAGCGCGTTTTGCAGTTTCCAAGAGGAGTGAACAACGTTCGGGTGAAGCTAATTCGTATTATTGGACCAATGCATATGCTGAAAAGAAAAGACGATGCTCTAGCTTACCTGATCCAGATATGAGTGAAAAACTTAAATTTGTCACGCCTTGGGTTGAGGTATGAAAAATACTTCTTGACAACCTTTTAAAATATATCTTGTTAATGACAAATGATTATAAGTTTAATCGTTTCATATACTAGGATCTTGCACGTTGCACCAATGCTGTCAACAGAGTTCATTTTACAAATGAATTTGATGAATTTCTTGGACAAATAGGACCACTTAACTGCAAGTTTCCTTGGTGTGACGATGTGTGTGTGGATAGAAGGTTTTGGGAAAGTTTGGTTTGCTTAGACCCGCCTAGGAAAGGTTGGCTAAGGGATGAGGCAAGTACTCATACAACTGTACATACAGAAATGATTTCTTATAAAGTTTATCACACTCATTCATGTTTCAAAATTTACAGCACATAGAGTTGTGGGTTAATTACCTTTGGCATGTTAGGCCCGATACGGCTAATTGGGCGATGGTTAGTGGCTATTTTGTTCAGCTTCTGTTACAAAATTCTTTGCCGTTGTGGTATGCTAATGGTGAAAGATACTCTATTCCATGGTCTGACGTTAAGCACGTAAGTAACGATATATATATACATGCCGATTAATAATGCTGATTAGCTTTTGCTATATATTGATATTATGTTTGTGACCCAAACGTTGTAGGTTTTCATGCCGATTAATGAAACTGACGCTCATTGGTTTCTTGCCCGTTTGGAGATAGACACTGGCATTGTTACCTTTTATGATAGCGGTCAAACTTTTGAAGAGGAATGGCGAGAGTTTTATATCAAACTGAGGGAGTGTTTACAGGTTTGGCTATTTATTCATATGTCATAAGAATTAATACATAACCGTTTAACCAGCTTTTAAAACATTAGTTTTTTTAAGACAGTGCTACTTTTGTCCACAGCTACAATTACCTGAGGTCCTAGCACAAGCGCAAGTATTTGAGAAGAAAGGCATTGATCCGGCTAGTTATTTCATTACATTTACTATCGCTGAACAAGTACCGAAGCAGGCCGGGATATTTGGTGATTGTGGTATTTGGGTATGTATTTTTTTATACCGCTTGGCTTTTGGTCTACCATTGGATGTGAAGGATCGTATTCAGGCTGCGCTTTCATACCGTGAACAAATGGCTAGTTTTTTTTTTAAACACCGTGTTTGTGTTTAGCTATGTTCTATTTTTGTTGATGTATTACTTGAAACAAATTGATAACCATATGCTCCCTTGAATGGTTTTGTATTGAACATGTTGCATTATACTTGTGTTCAAGCTAAGGTAGTGACGTTGCAAATTTGTTTACTAGTAATATTTTTCTATAAAAATAAGCAAAAAAATATTAAACACACACCAAATTATATATATACAAAGTAGGCCAAACCCATGCATGCTAGTTTACAAGTACTGTCCATTCGGTATGCGTTACTCAACATTACACACTAGGCGACTTTTTTTGGGAGAGTTTGACTATATCTTAGATATATCATTTGAGTATGGCTGTAATGTACTTTTTAGACACTTTTTAACTGTTCAATATTTTGTACCTTTTGTATATTTTGTACCTACTAACCAAAACTACCCCATATTTTATCTTACATATATTTTCTGTTTTTCAGACTTCTACTAAATATGGCATCAGAAAACACAGAATCAAAGGGCTGTTATGAATTATGGTATCAAGAATGGCTGTAAGTTTGTCCATTTACTTTTTCTCTATTAAATTTTATTCAACAAGGATTTTGTTTTGCTGAATTATATCCATTGTTACACAGAATGTCTGAAAATAGTCAAGATCTTGGGTTTGATGTTTATCATGGCAGTCAGTTTTTTTTTACCCCTTAAGTTATTTAGGTGGAGATGTTTTACATTTGAGGTTACCTAGGTTGAGTAGGTTATCGTATTCTCAAATATGTGACATGCTGTTGAAAGAAATTAAGGAGGATATTTGGGCTTGGTATTTTTGTCTTCCAAGTAGTAGTCTGGAGCAAGGGTTGACCCTTGTAGAAGATGATAATGATGTCAAGAAACTGTATGACATGGCTGAGCTCCATGGTCTAGTTGAGATCTATGTTTGTCATCAGCCACAGGTTCATTTAGTTACTTACTATCACAAGAACTTGTCTTTTGATTCCTCAGACGATGATCTGACGTTTAAAATTAAAAGTCACGAAAAGAAAAAAAAAGATGTCGACTGTCTGTCGTTTGAAGAACTAATGGCATGGGAAGAAGAGGAAAAAAATTCACCAGCCTACCTTAGGACACCTTATATCAAGCCTTTTGTTGAAGCTAGTTTATTCAGAGGAAAGTCTGAATTTGGTGGTAATAATGACCTTGAATACATTCCTCCTTGTTTAAGGACTACAGTCCGACCTTATGTGTCGGATGACTTTGAAGATTCTTGGACACAGAACTCCACTGTTACCGAGTGTTTGTCAAACGAACGTGGGTTCGAGGTTAGTCCGTTAAGAGGTAAGAACCTTTTGAACGACTTTGAGGCTGCTGATAATCATGACCTTCAGGATCCACATTCTACTAGTTTACTCCCATCTATTCAAAACAGCCCTTTAAAGTGTAAGAGGTTTTTTAATGACATTGATGGCCTTCCTACAGTTGGAAGCTCAACTGTAGTTCAATATGTGTCCAAGAAAAGTCGTTTTGAAACTGGTACCTTGAAATCTAGGAGATTATTTGATGAATTTGAAGAAGTTGGTAGTAATCAATCTGATGATATGAAGGGTGATGAGGCAATCAGTTTGGTTAATGATCAAGTGATAGTTGCAGATTCCACAGCTGATGGTTCCATGTCATACCCAGCCTCTTCTGATCCAAGTAATTCGAAGGTATTATGAAGGCTACCATGTGGTAGTTATTTGATCTTCCAGGGTGGTATGTACCCTGTTAAACAATTTGCATGATGACTAGTTAGTGTATGTTACAAACTACACTAACTAGTCATCATGATGAAACAATTTATTTTCAGTATGTGGTGAAGGCTTGTTAGTGTATGTTACAAACTAGTATGTGATGATGCTTCTACTACCATGTGTATGTTACATTGCAATTATTATGATTAAATATGCTGATGTCTATCAGCACAACTATCTCGATAACAAAACTACAACAGTCATCTCAATAAATTGTTTCATAGATAAGATTTTCCACACAACCATTACATTGTTAAAATTTAGACTCATAACATTTATTATTGAACTATTACATCCATTCAAACAGTACTGCTAGAACCACATCCTTCTTCAGTTGATTTCCTTTCCTTGAGTTTTTCAAAGTACTCTTCCAGTTCTTTAATCCTTTTTGCCACTGCCCTAACTTTTTCTGGTGTAATGCCATCTTGGTTCTCCTTACACGTAATATCACCATCTAGTTTTTGCTTCTCAGAAAAATCTAAAGCCATTGTGGATTGTTGTATGTGTGCCATCAAATTGTCATCAGCATCCTCTTTCCTGTTTGGCACTTGTTCACAATTAGCTTTTCCAGATAAGTTCAAAGCCATTGTGGATTGTTGTATGTGTGCTATCAAATTGTCATCAGCATCCTCTTTCTTGTTTGGCACTTGTTCACAATTACCTTTTCCAGATAAGTTCAAAGCCATTGTGAATTGTTGTATGTGGACTATAGAATTGACTGTATTTATGCTTATTTTGTTGACTTGTGTTTAGGCGGGAAAATTATTTTGGCGGGATAATAGATAAGCGTATTTTTGACCATATAGTATGAGCGACTTTTTTAAAGCGATTTATGAAACACTAAAACCTTATCTTTTAGCTATTTTGGGCAACTGTCAAGGTTCGTGATCCTTTATTGTGATGGTCCCCCATATCAATATTGACTGTCTTTTATGTTTGAATATTCATCATCAAAATTTTAGCATTAACTAACCTTTACATGGCCATCGAGTTTGTGGTGCGACCAAACAGAAATTTTTACCCTGGGTTTCTTGAGCTTCCTCGATTTGCTGACCATGCTTTCAATGGGAATCGTCATTTCTATTTAACTGGAATACAAAGACAACGGAAGAAAGTAAGGATTATTGGTCAGTTAGGAGGTCCCATTAGGATTGTAGGTAACAAATGGGTAGAATTTGTTCATGAAAACATGTATACGGATGTTCAAATGTTACACTTTGTTCAAGAAGGTGATGACTCTTTTTACGTTACTGGCTATGATTCTAAAGGGTTGGAAGTTGAGGATTATGCTGGTGTAGAAAGTCGTCATATAAGGTTTCAGAGTTCTCGGCTGCCATACCCTCAATTTCCACAGGTTATTTATAACAACTCATTTTTTGTTTACGTTTATTTAAGAATACGTGTATTTTGGTACTGTGTATGTTATAATTGTTAATCAGCAGATGGTGTTTCAGACATTGCCCGGTAATTTTCTAGATGGTATTGGGTTGCGTGGTACTGTTGTTGTTGTTGTTGAAGGAATGGAGTTTAATGTGGATGTTACTTGGGGCTATGAACGAGGTCATGATCCTCGTGTTTTGTATGTTATGGATGATGAGATGTGGTCGACTGCTCTTCAATATTCCGATATTGAATTTGGCGATGTTATTGTTTTTACTAAATTGGCAAAGAATAGGTTGAATATAACCGTGTTTGGTTTCGAAGGTGGGGCAAAGATACAGGGGCAGTTTCTTGGTGTGACGCAATTGTTTTTTCCACAAAATGATCTTGATAACGAAGATGGAGGTAGGCTTGAAATCTCATAATCATATTCAATAATATCATAGCATTTATCTTTAAGATTTATTTTGGTATTTTTGAAACAGGTGATGAGCGAATGCAACACATTTGCCAATGGATTGGTCACCTTGATCATTTTGGTGAGCGAACTGATGTCTTTTACAGAAGGTCTACTGAAATTCTTCCGTTATGTAAACTTGTAAGTTTGTGTTTTGTGTGCACTTTGTTGTCTATGCATTTATGTAATTATATATAATTTTTGTAATTGTTGCACACCAGGATATTCCAAACCATTTTCTTCAGAATCATCCTATGCATTTTTATCAAAATGCACTTTTTAGGAATGATGAAGTCGAATACATGATGCAAATTCAGATTGAGTATCATAGAGACAATCCATTCCGGGTGAATCATGTTAATGCATTAGGTGATTGGACCTACTTTTTTGAAGATTGTGAGTTTGAGCATGGAAAGATGATAAGGTTTAAGTTCATGTATGTAGAGTCTTATGATGGTTTGGTGTATCCTGTTTTCCATATTTGTTAGGAAATCAGATAAGGTTAAATTTAATGTATGTAGATTGTTATGACATTTTCTCTATATATTTTGTTGGGTTACATGAACAAACTTTTCAGTGGTTAAAGAGTGTATATACTTGTATTCGATTGGACTGTTTAGACTGTTACAAATTTTAACACTTTATGGTAAGTAGGACTTTCACAACACAACCATTATGTTGTAATCCTTCATATTAGTTCATAATATCACTATTTTTCCACTACTTTTGGTAGACGTAATCTTGGTCAACAGATTGGAGTGTCGTTGGTGTATCCACTGCTAGGACATTTCAAACCACTGCTAGAGTTGATGAAACCACTGCCAGAAGAATGATACCAATGCTTGAATTAAACCACTGCTAGAGTTGAAGAAACACTGCTAGAGTTGATGAAACCACTGCCAGAAGAATGAATCCAATGCTTGGATTAAACCACTGCTAGAATTAAACCACTGCTAATACTGTTGTTTAACCACTGTTTGTTTTAAAATCATTTATTTTAAAATCATTTTTAACATAAACTAAAATTTCACTAATAATTAAAATGTTACAATGCTAAATAAAAACAATCCGAAATACGTAAATCATAAATCTAATCAGAATGCTCCCCGCATGCAGAGTCATACGACGGAGTACGAGAACGAGCAAATCCCTCCAACCGAGCCAAATCTTCCTCGTCTACAGCATCGTCTACACCATCGTCTTTGTTCTCCCGATAGCTCCAACTTATTTTGGTGCTGGCGTTGTTCGTTATATTGGAAACACACCGCCACAAGTTGTCAGCAACCTCGCGATCTTTGCGTGCTTGATCTTTCAAAAATTTGTCGATGACAGCTTTTCTTTCAATGGTAATGTCGTTGCAAATCTGGTAGTTTTGTCTCATTTGTTCCTTTTCCCCCTTTGTCTGGTCAAACAATTTGATGACGCTTATAATAGCGTTTTTTCGAGCCGCATCGTCGATATTGCATTGATTTTGAACGTACACTTGCATATCTTCAACAGAATGGGGGAGACGGCAAGCCATATTAAATCTTGTGGGAAGTATTTTGATCTTCAATTGTTTGAAATTGTGTGTTAAAAAATGTGTTTCAGGTGAAGTTGGTATTTATAGAGCGGTAAAAATTGTTTTGAAAATGTTTATTTTTGTTTGTTTGTTTTTTTTTTTTTTTTTTTTTTTTTTTATATATTTATTGACCAAACGGTTGTTGCTTTTAGGGGAAATATTTATTGCATACATTTATACGACAACTGTAATGTACTAGCACATATCCCAAAATATTCTGAGCAACTTTTTAAAAGCGCCTTTTTCAATTTAGCGATTTATGATACGCTAATAGTTTGTCTTTTATCTTTTTGTTCCCACATTCACTTCCTACCGACCAGAACCCTATCTTCTTAATAATCTAATACAACTGTCGTTTTCGTTCGATTATTAAAATTGAATTGTGCGAAAGGTTCGTCATACTTTATTGTCATGGTCCCCCATATCAATTTTGCCTATATTTAATGTTTCAATATTCGAACCTAATTAGGGTTTACATTTCAAATTATTTTTACTTTTTAAAGTATTGTATTTTACGTCTTCCTGTAACAGGATGGCACCTATTTGGAGTTCAGATCCTCGTTACCTGTTTGACGTTCATCTTTTGGGGGAGTTTTATTTCCAACCGTTGAGGTATGAAAATGGGGGTGTTTTTTATTGGAGTTTGTCCAAGGATAGGAAGGTGGACTATAATAGTATGTGCCAGTTTCTGAAAGAACATACTGAGCTAAATTTCCATTCGTTGTGGATACATCATATTTACAAAACAGCCCCCCAAGTATATATTATCAGAAAAACCATTGGCAGTGCATTGACAACCAAAGGCAGTGGTTTCATAGACGCTAGCAGTGGATATCTAAAATTTACAAAACAGCCCCCCATGTGGTACATTAAGAGGAAGCTGCTAGCAGCGGGTTGAAAACAACTAGCAGGGGTTTCATAGACGCTAGCAGCGGATGCATCAAATTTACAAAACAGCCCCCCAAGTATACATTATCAGGTCACACAAACCAAATGTATGCATCATGTCAAGTACTTTCACTCTACATTTAGGGCCCCTACATTTATTTACAAGTCAAATGCAAATCTTTACCGCTTTGAGGAGTGTAAAAAAGTATTGTCACACAAACCAATGTATGCATCATGTCAAGTACTTTCACATAAACCGATGAATTCCAAGCGACCTTATTAACGCGCCATTTTCATCTTACCAACTTAAATCGAGTAGACAAACATATTTGTTTTAGTAACCAAAAATTGGATACAAGGAATTATGAGGTTGATATTTTATTTGATGTTTTTATTTTAATTATGTCGATTATGCGATATAATTTTGCTTTTTTAATTCAACGTCAATGTAGGTTGTTTTGTAAAACACAAATACAAATTAGACTAAGATTGACAACGTCATAAACAAAAGTAGTTACACTTAACTAGTACACACATAACCCACCATAACTAACCTAAACAAAACATAAACCCTAACATGAAGGCTTCACAAATTCAAAGGACCATTGACTCAAGATGTTCAATGAAGGATAACAAAGAAGAAACGCGAGCACGCCTTTCTAAGATGGAGGTCTGCTTCCTTACAATCTCAGCCCTATCTTCAATTTGCATCCTTCTCATGTGCCGAACAGACGCAACAGACGAGTTAGTTGGACCCACAACCAACAACTCTCCAATAAGCACATCCCTACGTTGTACACGAGCGGTTAGCTCGTCAATCTTCTCTTGCAGATCTAATTCATCCCGAACAGTATCCCTAACTTCTCCCCAATATTCCACAATCATCATAGCCTTGACAGATCGACAGTTTGCTGTACGGGATAGTTGATCCAAGAGGGGAAGAGGGGGGTTGGACATTGTTGTTGTTGGTTGAGATGTTTTTTTTTTTTTTTTTAGAGAGGATTAAAAATAGAGTGTGGAAATATAGAGTGATAACCACAAAATGTGTTGCTAGTTGTGATAGGAGTAGTTGTTAAATAGAGTGGAATTATAGTAGTTTTAAAATAGAAGTGTAAACCGTATATTATTTACAAGGAAAAAAATGTATACTGTTTAGAAGTTATCATCATATATGTTTTGACTGTTAATAGATATTTGTATATAGTTTAGAAGTTATCATCATATACGTTTTTGTTTTGTCACAACAACACAAGTTCGCTAAACATAATTTCTTATATAAGCATAAATCGATAACATAAAATGTGTTTCCAAAATCACCAATGGTCCAAAAACTGTACATAAGCTACATATAACAAAATGTTCAAAAACTATACCTATAATCCATTTAGCGGTAATCCTAACCAAGTTATTCTCTACAAACATATAATAACACATAGGGCGCGAACTCGTGTTAACCAGGGTCTTTTGTCAGTAGACTTCCGCTATCTCCTGCTTCTTCGAGTTTGACCAAAGCTTAACCTGCGTATTTTAAATAGCTTAGGGTTTTAAGTAATGAGAACTATCCAACCATCGGGTATCAAAAAGACCCTTTAAACCATTAAGCTCGAGTGGGTCATTTTAACAATTAGGGTAGGAGGGTAGGATGGTGGGTTTTTTGAGACATAAACCAAGTTCTTGGCAGGGTGTTGGGGTCCAACCCCTTTCATGTGTAATAGCACTTTAACAAGGATAATGAGATTATGTTGTGTTCATATGCCTGTGATACACGAAATTTTATCGTGTTTGCATACGACTATTTGAACAGTGTGTATATGGTTGAAGGGTCCTGAAAACAAAGGAATGATGTTAGTGTGTCTGCTTAAAGTTATATTATACCATTGCCCGACACCATTTCCTTATCCTTTTTACAATGATCACCCCCAAAAGAAACCAAGAATTCTCTACTATATTATGAACCAACAAAATTGTAGTGTGCGTGTATGACACGTGGCTTCTTTGATGGTTCACGGCGACGAGGTACACGGTTTCTTGGTCCAGTAGATACGGGAAAGTGTACAACACGTTTCTTGTTACGGTTTGTAATGGTTACCTGATGATGAGAGTTGAATCTTGAAGGGTAGAAAGGTAGTGCAAAGTGGTTTAGCCATGCGTATAGAGTTCATAACTGTGCTTGTGTGTGTTTTTAGTGTCTGTTTTTTGTAGAGAAACTCCATGTTTCTGTGTAACAAAGAGATGTCAGAGATTATAAGAAATAGATGACATGGTTTTGTAATGATAGTGATGGCGAGTGAAGTGGAGTTAATGAGGCACCCTCAAAAACACTCATATCGCTCCCCACCATTATATATCATTACCAACCATTTCATCTATCTTGTTATCATCTATGATCTCATACCACACGGAAACATGGACTTGGTCACCAAAAAAGACACCACTAAAAAAACACACTCAGTTAAACAATCTCAAAGCAAGCTAAACCCTTTTGCACCACCTTTCTACACTTCATGATTCAACCCTCTTCATCAGGTAACTTGTACATACTGTAACAATAAAAGGCTTTACACTTTCCGGTATCTACTGGACCAAGAAACCGTGTACCTCCTCGTCGTATACCATCAGAGAAGCCACGTGTCATGGCTGTTTGACTTCAATATTGTTGTTTGATAATATAGGAGAGAATTGTTGGTGAGTTTTTGGGAAGATCATTGTAAAAAGGAGAATGAAATGGTGTTGGGCAATGGTATAATAGCACTGTAAGCATACCCACTAACAGCATTCTTTTGTTTTCAAGAACCCTCAACCATATACACACTGTTCAAATAGTCGTCCGCAAACACGATCAAATCTTTTGTATCACAAGCATAAGAACACAACATGATCTCAATATCCTTGTTAAAGTTCTATTACACATGAAAGGGGTTGGACCCCAACACCCTGCCAATAACTTGGTTTATGTCACAAAAAAACCACCATCCTACACTCAGACCCTAATTGTAAAATGACCCACTCGAGCTTAGTGGTTTAAAGGGTCTTTTTGAAACACGATGCTTGGATAGTTCTCGTTACTTAAAACCCTAAGCTATTTAAAATACACAACGACATATCTTACCTTTTGGCATCGACTGCTGTCACGGCTTGGTCTCGGATTGGAACCCGTGACACCTAATCAATTTGAAGCAAGTATAAAAGCAAATCATATATTCCTACAACTAATCAATTGCATATAACATACTATATAACAATACCTAATAAACAAGAGATACCCAGCTAAGATTACAACTATCTAACAAAAACCCATGAAGCTTTTTACGGTCAGTCAAGAGTATTTATAAAAAGTAGTAAACGATACCTGCTCGGTGATGTAGTGGTGGTGGAGGCGGCGCTATGATGTAGTGGTGGTGCAGTGATGAAGATGAAGATGAAGAAGTTGAGGTGAAAGCAGTTGAGGTTAATAATTGGGGTATGTGTGATATGGGTAGTATCTGAGTTATAGGTTCTTAAATAGAAGTTAAGTGTTTGGTTATAAGTTGTTGAGGAGTAAATTAAGTGGTTGACTTTGGTTTCATTAAGTGTTTGGTTATTTGACACGTTGCAAATTATTTTAAAAAATCGTATATTACAAATTATTTTAAAAAATCACAAAACGAGAGAGTTTTTGACCAAATAATGGTTTTTTTTTAAATTATTTACCAATGTATGGCATCTTCAATAATATTGACTATTATATGGTGTTTTATTATTTTTCACTTTTAGTTTTAATCCATTTATTTTAAGCCAATATGATATATGCTCGAGTATTAAAGGTAACCGAAGTCGACTCTTTTTATTATCAAAAAAGGCGGTTGTGCTAGACCATTGATATGTTCACTGCAATTGAAGTTAACAAATTACAATAATCTATTTCTAACGCAATTAAAAAATCCTACTTCTAGGCAAAATATATATAAGAAATAAAAGGAACGTACAACAAAACAATAGATTCACCCATATGATTAATGGGTTATAGATGCAGTTCTCCAATGATTCTTACAAAAAAATAATCAAAAGATAAAAAAAAAGGTAAATCAGTCCCAAAAACACGATAACCAAATAAATTCAAATAATAGTTCTTGCCAAATGAAAATATTCCCAAGTTGTTTGTAGCATCAATTCTTCATTAACTTATCGTTCCTAGCATCATTCAATCACCCCCAAAATGTTGATAAGCAAAGAACAAAATGAAAAACATTTAAAGACCGAACAAGATGTAGAAAATAACAAACTTAAGTAATTATCGAATTAATAAAAAATAATCAAATTAAATACCTTAATAGTTTAAGGATCAACGTCCATTCTTCTAAGTCTCCAAGGATTTAAACAACTATAATTAAAGTCATAAACAACAATAATACATCAACTAAATAAGCATGAAACTATAACATACTCGCAGACTACATTAAATAATATGTTTCTTAACTCAAAAATGAAATCAACATGAAACAAAAATTAAACGAAACACTAATTGATTATACAAACCTATCCTATATACCAATGTAATCCGAGTCCAAGAAGTAAACATGTGGTCACAATCATAATACTACAAACACAATTACCAGAGAATTAACTAAACAAGATATATAAATAATAACCTAGGTATAATCAATATACATAAATATTAAACTATACATTTAAGAGATTTTTTTTCAGACTCGGAGGTAGATGATGAATAAGCGGGTCAAAGTAGGATCAGTAGGGTTTTCGTGTTCTTTATTTACAGTTTGTTAATTGTATTATTAATGGATTTAGAATAGGCTATATAATTCAATTTGGTAACTAATGCCATACAATTGATAATACTTTTGAACATGCCATAGAATAGTAATTATGTTCTTAAAAAGCTATTAGTTAGTAAAAAACTCCAAAACGAGACACGTATATTACAAATTATTTTAAAAAATTGTAAGTCGTAAATACAAACACGTGATTTTCCATCTTTCTTGTACTTGACCTGATAATGTATACTTGGGGGGCTGTTTTGTAAATTTGATGTATCCGCTGCTAGCGTCTATGAAACCCCTGCTAGTTGTTTTCAACCCGCTGCTAGCAGCTTCCTCTTAATGTACCACTTGGGGGGCTGTTTTGTAAATTTTAGGTATCCACTGCTAGCGTCTATGAAACCCCTGCTATTGTCTATCAAACCACTGCCTTTGGTTGTCAATGCACTGCCAGTGGTTTTTATGATAATATATACTTGGGGGGCTGTTTTGTAAATATGATGTATCCACTGCTATACTTTATCAAACCACTTCTAGTGGTTTGAAATCTACTGCTAGCAATTTCATGGTAATGCATACTTCAAGGGTGTGTTTTGTAAATTTGATGCAAACTTATTTTTTCCCCCAAATCACTGCCAGTTGAAGTAATTGATCTTCAAATCACTTCCAATTGACGCTCCACATAAACCCTAACCAATCCAAACTGGTAATTTCAAAATCCCACATCTTTTTCCAAACCAACTCACAATGCCTTCGCAGTATTCCAACACCCATAACCTAGTTGCTTACTTAAAAAAAAATAATCAATCAGATGGTTTTCATGAGATGATTGATTTTATCAACCACAGTAAAATTCAGTTTGCATTAACTGTAGCACCCACAATTCTCAAAGACTATATACATGATTTTTGGGGTAAAGCTGAGATACAGGAGCGAGATGGATTTGAGGTGTTTAGGACTGTGGTGGATGATAATGAGATTTTGGTGGATGAGGAAGTCATTAGAGGTACGTTGAAACTCAATGATGCTAATGGAGTAGTTAATCTTTCTGATAATGATATATTTTTAGGTTTAGAAAGATTAGGTTATACAAGAAGGGGAGACAGGGTAAAATTTTTGAAATGTATGTTTTCTCCCGAATGGAAGTTTTTAATTCACACCTTGCTGATGTGTCTGAGTAGTAAGACCACTGGCTTTAATGAATTTCCCTCCAAAATTGCAACTGCTTTAATTTGTCTATCTGAAGGGAGGGAATTCAATTGGTCTAGCATGATTTTTGAAGGGTTTTTGCAGAATATTAGGAAGAAAGGTAAATATTACTTGTATCCTAGGTTTGTTCAACTTATTGTGGGTAGCCAAATAGCAGAACCTGTTGAACATAATACAAAGTATGAGGTGCATTATATGCATCATAAGGTTTTTGCTCATATGAGGAAACAAAATCCAAATTTAACAATCCCAAATGTTCCATTGTTCCCGCATATGATTAATTTACCTGTCATTCGTGAGTTTGATGATGTAAATGAACCCCAATTGACTGAACCTGAACCCACTGACACCGTAGTTCCACCCACTATTAGTCAGACTGTAACCACTGCAACCAACCTTGATGCTATGATAAGTTCACCACGCGCACCAGATAACACAGGTCGAACTCAGGAAGGTATCTTGGAACATGAACATGAATGGACGTATAATGATGAACATCAACATGATGCCTTTTCGAATGAACGACCAGTTAACACAGGTCGAGTTGGGGATGAAAATCGTGAACGATTAAATGAATTGACGGTTTAAATGTACAAAAATGGAGAATACGATCAGAGAATTGAAGCACAGGATGTTTGTGATGGAAAAAGTTAGGGGACATGGGCGTAGTGTTGTTAGCGGAGTTAGGAGACATGGGCGTATTGTTGTTACAAGAGTTAGGAAACATACTAAGAAAGTGACATCCTCTCAAGATGTGGTTTTGGAGGACCAAAAAACACAGGGGACGACTGAAGGATTTGATTCAGGGGACGCTGCAGTTGTGCGTATGGATGAGGATGTGGATAGTGTAGATCATGGAGGGGAGTATGTGGTGTCTGATAAAGATGGGAATGAAGCTGTACTCGAGATCGTGAAGAATGTATTAGATGATATAGAGAAGGATTTGGTGCAGGACACATCCACTGATAGTCTTTCAGAACCCACCGCTAGAGTTGTGCGTATGGATGAGGATGTGGATAGTGTAGATCATGGAGGGGAGTATGTGGTGTCTGATAAAGATGGGAATGAAGCTGTACTCGAGATCGTGAAGAATGTATTTGATGATATAGAGAAGGATTTGGTGCAGGAAACATCCACTGATAGTCTTTCAGAACCCACCGCTACAACTTCAACTGAGGTAACCCCACCAACTGATGTACAACTTAAAGAGAAGGAATTGGTGCAGGACACATCCACTGCTCCAACTGATGCACAAGATAAAGAGGATGAGGTGGTGCGGGACACATCCACTGCTCCCAATGATGAACAAGATAAAGAGGAGGTGGTGGTGCAGGACACATCCACTGCTAGTGTTTCTGTAACCTTAACCCCACCAGCTGATGTACAAGTTAAAGAGAAGGAGGTGGTGCAGGAGACATCCACTGATCCCAATGATGCACAAGATAAAGAGGAGGTGGTGGTGCAGGACACATCCCCTGTTAGTGTTTGTGTAACCTTAACCCCAACAGCTGATGTACAAGTTAAAGAGAAGGAGGTGGTGCAGGAGACATCCACTGATCCCAATGATGCACAAGATAAAGAGGAGGTGGTGGTGCAGGACACATCCCCTGTTAGTGTTTGTGTAACCTTAACCCCAACAGCTGATGTACAAGTTAAAGAGAAGGAGGTGGTCAAGGACACATCCACTGCTCCCAATGATGCACAAGATAAAGAGGAGGTGGTGGTGCAGGACACATCCACTGCTAGTGTTTCTGTAACCTTAACCCCAGCAGCTGATGTACAAGTTAAAGAGAAGGTGGCGGTGCAGGACACATACTCAGAACCCACTGCTACAACTTGTCTATCTGAAGTAACGACAACAACTGATGTACAAGTTAAGGAGAATGAGGTGGTGCAGGACACATACTCAGAACCCACAGCTACAACTTCAACTGAGGTAACGACACCAAGTGATGTAGAAGTTAAAGAGAAGGAGGGGCTGCATGAGACATCCATGGCTAGCGTAACCTTAACCCCACCGGCTAGTTTGAAAAGTGTAGTAGACAATAGAGTAGTCTCACACACTGCTATTACTACCACATCTACAATTGTCACAACTACATCTGTTTCACCACCTAAATCAAAAGAAGTTGAGAAGGAGGCTGCCAGTACACTGATAAATTTAAGCAAAAGTTCATCAAACCCTACACCTACCATTGCACCGGCTCCTATATTTCTTAAACCAACTGGACCTAAACCCTTGACTACAAGTTTGACTATTGGTGAGCCTTTGAACAAGAAGGTGGCTCTACCAGATAATGGAAAGGGAAAAGGTATTGTTGAACCTGATATAAAGTTTAAGAATAAACAAGAGCAGATTGATTATGATTATGACCTTGGTGTAAGAATGGAAGCTGCAGAAAAAGCAGAAATAAAAAGGAAAAGGCTAGAAGAGGAGGAAGCTAATCAGAGATGGATAGATGAATGGGAGGATTCACAAGCCTATCTTGAAGCTTCTAATAATATTGGGATTGAGTACACTCGTGAAGTGTGGGAAATGTTCTCTAATAATCAAAAAGCAAGAATCTTGGATGAATGGTTCACGAAGTTCAAAAAAGATAAAAAGCAAGTCAAAAGAAAGAAACCTCCTACAAAGAGCGATATGAGAAATACATACATGAAGATTATCAAGAATTCAGGCGTACATCTTGGTGTAGATCTAAGAACATGTTCAACAGAGAGGCTGAAGGAGCTTAGTCAGAAGTGTATGAGGGTTAATGAAGATCACATTCCTATGAATTCTGAGAAAGAAGCAGAATGGTTAAAGAAGCAATCCAGATATAAAAGACAAAAGGTGGACGAAGCTTTGAAAAAGAAAGAAAGAACTCAACAGTATTTTAAGGAGACTAATAGTCCTAATCCTGAACCTATTAATCCTATTCCTTTAAAAGCAGTTCATCCTATTATCGATTGGCAGATTGTCAAACATAGACGTAGAGAAGTAGTTGAGATTACAAGAGGTGATGGATGCAAATCCACTTATTGGTCATTTGGGATGTTACTGGATTGTTTGACTAGGGGTGATTTGGACGAGTTGTGGAAACTAATGAAGTTCAGATATGGGAAGTTAGGTCCAAATGGAGAGTTAGCTAAGTTTGTGTGGGCTGCTATAAAGAGCATGTTTGAACCTGATCTTGAGGCTGAATATTGGTATGATTGTGAGGTGGTTGAATGGATATTGTACTCATACTGCAAGGTTCATGGTGTAAAAACAAAAAAAGAGGATAGGTTTTTCATGTTCGTTGATAGGGATTATCCTTTATCAAAGAATGTGGCAAGACAAATGCTGGAAGCTAAACTCAGTTCAAGAGGAACAAAGGAGACACATCCTATAATTGATCCACTGTTTAAAAAGATAGAGAAGATTGCAGACCTACAAGGAACCTACTGCCAGTGGTGATTAAACCAATCCTAGAAGATTCAATCCACTGCTGATGTTAGAATGAGGCTAGTAGTAAAGGTCAGACGATACTTTAACAATGTGAATTTAATGTCTTCGATTGTTCAATTTTTGTTATTTTCGCAACCTCATTTTAAATTAGAATCCCATATATTCCATAGGTATACGCTGGATATGATGAAAAGACAGAAGATTCAAGACCATCCAACTATTGAACACAATATAAAATGTGAGTTAAACTCCTACTTACTAGGAAACTTTATTGAATAAAGTATGTTACTAGGAAAGCACGCACGATATAACACTAAGTACTTGGAAATCAGATACATTATACCACTAAATTCTTACTTGGGGCATATAGTAGTCTTAGTTACTAGGATATCACATACGACATAACAGTTAGTACTTCGCATATCGCACAGTGCTTATAGCGGCAACGTACCCTCAAGCTTATGAATAAAGAAATTCTTGTTTCGAGCACTCAGCTCGAGTTCTCCTGCCAAGATATTCATTTGCATCACTTTATGTTCACTAAGGGCCTGCTCCTGCTTCAGAAAGTCAACAGTTTTTTGTGGCACCTTCTTACGCACAGTTTCCATCTCTTGAATAACGGCAGCCCTTTGACCATTAAGTCTAGCCAATTCTTGAGTTAGGATGTTCACCTTTCTTGCCAATTGAACATCTTCGATTGCAGCGGTACGGCAGTAGTAAATCATCATGTCTGTCCAGTTGTTAGTGTTAGAAGCGGCTCTTATCTCATCACATTTAGGCAGACCTGACATTGTTTTTGCTTACTTATTTATGGAATGATGTTGTGTGAAAATATACTTGCAAGTTTGCTGTTAAATAGACAGATTGAAAGGTAAATAAACAGTCACATGCATACATTGACGTTACACTATATGCCTGACTCCTCTATGTTTTTATAGAAAAGAACAAAAAATGTGCACATGTTCAACAGTTTATTGTATAACATTCTCACAAAGTAACATAAAAAAACAAGGGAACAATAAAAGCAAGCCACTCCTGTAGCTATTATTATTCAAGTAACAAACATTGAAAATTCTAAATGACTGATAAGTTGTGCTTCCATTGTGTTAAACTTCAAATTGAAGTACTATAAATCGTCCAAATGAACAACATTTTCAGTCACAGGTTGTGACTGAATGTTGTTACGAACGATGTTTTCAGGAGTAGATGATTCACATTTCCATACGAAATCATTGTCTGATTGACCACTTGCTTCTCCCTGTTCGACCTCTACACGCGTCCTCTGTCCACCGTGTCGTTCTTGTTCCACTGCTTCTTCATTAGTTGTAGGGGTGCACGATTGTGACTTTCTTTTACGTTTCTGACATGTGGCATTAGTTCAAACAACCATATCAGTAATAACATTAAAAATTATACACATTGAAATAAAATATAGAAACACACTTGCCTTCCTTGTCATCAACGGTTCAGTACATGACTGTCTTGTGTGTCCTGCCTTTCCACACCTGCCACAGGTTTTGCTTCCTGGCTCTTCCCCCTGTGATCGGATACGTTTCTTTTCTTTGGGTCTTCCAGGTTGTCGCTTATCCATAGCAGGAGGTTTTACGGTTTGCAAGTCATCAGGAGTACGCCACAAGGATACATCTTTTAGAGGATAAACCCTTGCTTCGTATGTATTTTTTAGTGACGTTTTGTTAAACCAATCCATAGCCCAACTGCTAGTGTCAGTCATCCCTTCAACTCTAGACACAGCACAAACATGACCACAAGGTAGACCAGATAGCTGCCATTTGCGGCAAGTGCATTCTCTGTTGTCAAAGTCAACAATATGAACATGTTTCGGATCAGTGACTTGGTAAATCTTGTGCATCTCAATTCCGTTAACACCCCAATTAGCACTCTTTGCCATTCTATTGTTTACTTTTGCATTTGCCCATTCGCTAAGTTCATCAGTTGGAGCATCTGAAATCAAAAAAATAATAATACATTTTCATGTGACGTGCCAAATATGTAATAAACCAAGTATAATATACAGTTTTTTTAAGTTACCTTTGTATTTTGCTCGACGTTCAAAATACCATCTTTGTAGAAGCCTTCGGTAGTACTCCATTAGCTGGGTTATTGGAACCTTCCTAACATCTTTCGTTAAAGAGTTTACTGATTCAGCACTATTTGAGGTCAAATAATTGTACCTGTTTGCAGGGCAGTAAGCACGCGACCATTTATCAAATCCAGCTTCATCTTTTAGTTTTTTATACACATCATGTTTTAATGATCGAATCTCAGAAATTGAAGCATCAAACTCCTGCTCTGTGTAAGCTTTGCATGTCCTCCAATATATAGCCTTCCACTTTCTAGTTTTCAAATTGCAGTTCATCATTAAATGCCGACAGCAAAAACCATGAAACGCGCTGGGAAAAACGGTACTACATGCATGTGCAATTGCCGGATGTCTGTCAGAGATGATGGCCAAATCTTTTACTTCACCAATGCATTCTTTAAGTTTGGTCAAAAACCATGTCCATGATTCATTGGTCTCACCTTGAGAGACACCAGTTGCAATAGGTATAATCTGGTTGTTGCCGTCCATCCCAACAACAACCAGATTCGTACCAAGGTATCTCCCTTTAAGATGTGCGGCATCAATGATTAGCAATGGTCGCATAAAACGTAAGAAGCTCCGGATCTATTTTAAAACAATCAGAAATTTGCTTAATTAATAAAATTTCGATAACAATGAAGGTATTAATCATAAATAAAATATAATAGAATTTATGAAAAACTTACAGCAACACCGAAACCAATGAATACCATCTTAAACCGATCTGTCTCATCTGTCTCAATGTGAGTTACTGTCCCCTCATTTTCCAACTTTAAGTTATAGCAGTAATACGGCAACTGCTCAAAAGACTCCCTAGGACAACCGTTCAACAACTGTAATGCAATGTTTTTCCCACCCCAAGCTCGGTAGTAGGAAATGTCTACTTTCCAATCAACATTAAAATCGTTTTTTATGTCCGCACCCGTATATACCCGTTTGCAATTCCTCAATTTATCAACAAGTATGTGACCCAATAATTTTCGGGTAGCATTTCGATGATTAGGATGAATTTTTGTTCTGGAACATGTATGAGAGTCGTTAATGGAAGTAACATAGAAGTATCGGCTAACAACACTTTTTCGTGCGTTAATGTACCAGTTGCAACCTTCGACAAAACAACCTACACTGTACCTTTTCTTACATGAGTTTGTAACTTTGTACTCAAACATATCAACCAACGCTTTTATTCCTATTGCATAAATGCATCCTTGCTTATCATCAAACCGACTACCCACCTTTAATTTAGATACTACAGGGTGTTTATGGTTACTTACCTTTTTAATTATGGGATCAGCTGAACTGGGTGGATCAGGGATATTTAGAAATGTTGTTTTCTGCCAACTAGGATGCACATCTACATTAACGTTTGCCCCTGCACCCTCGTTATTATGATCTTCAACTTTTGGTGTTTGAAAATCATATTCTTGAGGCAACAAAGGAACATTAAGATCAAAATCAAGAGTCTTAGAAGAAGTAGGCGGCTTTACCTCGGAAGATTTCTCGATAAGTTTGATGTATAGCGTCTGGATCAGGTGCTGCTTACAGCATATTTCATGAACGAAGAAAGAAACATCATCATCGTCACTCACATGAATTTTGGTTGAAGCGGACATGTAGTATAAACTGATGATCTTATCTTTAATCTGATATTTGTTAGTGAGATAGGTAATCAGCTGTAGGTAGGTGATGTTAACCGGAAGTAAAACTCCACGAATTGATGTCTCAAAATCCAAATAAAGTTTGAATTTTTGGGAATTAGCCGAAGTCATTTTTCTGGGTTTTGTGTTCTGGGATTTGTGTTCACTGTTCTAGGATTGTACAAAACAATAAACAAAAAAAACTTCGCTGAAAATAGGACCTTTAAGTCGCTCAATATAAAATTCGCTTAAACTTTTCCCTCCACAATATTCATTACCCGCTCATTCACAAAGTATATTTCCCGCCAAATAAGATGTGACTATACTATAAAAGCGTCAAGTTTACTCATTGGGTAAATAAAACCATGGCTCCCTCCTCTGCCTCTACCTCCAGATCCAATCGAAAACCATTGGAATACTACATCAATGCTACACACTGCGAATGTCCAAAACCATTACCGGTGGAAGTACAAACCTCTTGGACACGGACTCATCCTGGTAGAAGATTCAAGGCCTGTCCAATTTATGTAATATTATTATGCATTATACTTATTTTACTTGTTAGGTTGAATATGTGAATTTAACAAATTTTTATTTTAGGACAAAAATACCAAATGTAACTTCTATGGTTTCCTAGACCCGGAACTACCAAGTCAGTATTACAAAGATTTGTTTTACAAGGAACATGAGGAAAAGAAACATTTAATGAAGACGGGAAAGAGTTCAGTCTCGGATGAAGTTACTGAGGTTTCAGACAATGATATCATGAAAGTGTTGGATGAGTTGACTTTTATCAAGTCAAGAGTGCAAGTTCATGACAAAGTTGTGTTGGTTTTCAGTTTGATTGTTCTCTTCAGTGCCATAGTTTGGTTATGGTAATCTGTTTACCAATAAGTGTTATGTAATAAGTATGTTATAGTCTTTTACCAATAAGATTGTATGTAGTCGTTTTTTCAAATGAAATGGATGTTTGTAAAAAACAAACGTTTTAGCAATTAACACAAAATGTTTGTTGCAAATCAACAGTATCACAACACGTATATTTGGATGGTATGCATGGGTGTTAGGAATATACAAAGTAGCGCTACACATACATGCATAAGAAATTGTCTTTTGATGCCCTTCACAGACATCCAGATTGCGGTTACATTTGGTTGAACAACAAAAGTATAAAACCACATACAAGCCATACCCAAATAGATGAAATGCATCTTTATTCATCACTTGTATGAACAGACATCTTATACTTCCAAAAGTACTCCACCATATGCTCTCGATACGCCAAAGCAACTTGAAGAGGGTCATCAACCTTCATACTTAATTTGTTACCCAGCCTGTGCAAAAAAATACATACCCAAACTCCGCAATCACCGTATGCATTGGCTTGTATAGGGACATCATCCGCAACTTGAAATGTGATCTTATAATCAGAAACAGATATTGATTTAGCTTGAAGAACTTTACACAAGTTTAGATACTGTGGTAGCTTTCTCTCAAAAGTGACCCTCCATTTTAAATTCTTTTCTCTCGTCTCAGGTTCTGGCGTACCTAGTGTGTCATAAATTGTTATAACTCCGGTACGAATTTGCAACTCGGCGAGAAACCAGTGGCACTCGGGTACGTTAACAGGAAAGTATACCTAAATGTGATCAAATAATCCTTGTCATAATTCATCACATTTTTACCATGTACATATATTTACCCAAATATATAGAAGAAAGTATGGTCTTTATATACAAACCTTCTCAACACTAGACCATGGCAATGGATAGCGTTGACCAGTGGCGTAGTAGGCACGCATAGACCCTTCAAGGATAGAGGAAGAGAAAAATGGTCCAGCCATAGCCCAATCGGCATTGCCCGGCCTGAACTGCCACATTAGATGAACCCAGAGATCCAGATGCTGCAGAAAAATTTTATAAGCAAAATACCGGTAAACTAATTCAAAAAAAATCTGTTAGCTACCTCATCTCCTAGCCATCCTTTTTTATTGCCTCTTCCATAACCCAACAAAGCCAACCAAAATTTTCGATCAACAACGATGTCGCCAAGACCCCAAGGAAAGCTATGCGATGACTTCAAATTTTTTTTTAAAAAGGTATCCATACACGCTGGTTTAGTAATCTTGTTGATATCGCAACCTTCAGGACGTGACAGATCCTGAAATTTTTTAAAAACAACATTAATGTATATGTCTTTAAGATGTCTGTTTGTAAATGTAGTTCTTCTATACCTCTACCCATGATTCCAACTGATTATCTTCACCAGGTGGTGGATTAATATCTTTTCTCAGTCTTTTGGAACGTCGTTTCGGCAACTGTGGAGTCGTAGGAGGGAGATTCACGTATGGTTCCTGCAAACACTTGCCCACCTGCTTTGTCCTTTTTGAGTCATCATCTTCTTTGAAAACAGGAGTACTCTCTTGGGTAACTTTCTCATCACTCTCTTTGGTAACTTTGGCCTTTCTAGTTTTCTTTTTTGGTAGGGCATTATAACGTGACTGTCTGAACTTAGTTGCGTTTCTCTTCCTTTTACCCCGCATGAAAACATACTGTACAGAAAAAATTCATCATTGAAATAACATCAAACTTTTGAAGTACATGTGGTAACTTTAATGAATAATGTAGCTGTACCTCAGAAGCTGTAGGAAAAGGCTTACTGGCTTGTCCGTCAGAGGTATGAATCATCTTCTGTCTTGCCTTCACAGCATCATTATCAATTTTGTCTATTACCGCCTTGGTTGACAACTGATTTGCAACCGGTAACTCAACCCCGGTTTCTTTCTCTTTAACGTGGGCATCAACATTGTATGCTTCGTCCCCCATCCCTGCCATTTGTGACACTGCCTCACGATCATGAGAGTGTTCATCAACAGCATTGCAATTAACAATGACATTTTCATTAACTTGAACACCCTCTATAGTTTTATCATCAGCATTTAAAAGTACTTCATGATCATGAGAGTGTTGATCAGCAGCAGTGCAATGAACAATGGCATCTTCCTTACCGTGAACGACCTTTACAGACTTACCATCAACATTCAACACACCTTCATGAGCCTGTATTTCATGTGCTTGAACCGCCTCACTCGGTGTTTCACCATCTTCATTGTTTTCAGCAGGTTTTTCTTCATCTATCCCAACCTGTTTGTCGTGAAGACAATAAACAGAGAAATCATCTTCCATATCCACCCGTTCATCTAGCTGCATCTGTTTCCCCTGTAATTATACAACAATAACACATCTATATGGATGACCAACTATATCAAACATGTATAGATAGTGCAGGTGGAATTTATATATACGTACTTCAACAGCCGATTGAGAAAACGTTTCATTCAAATTAGGTAAATTCAAATGACTGGGATCATGATCTGGAATGTGATCATCTAACGGCAATGGTCCGTCGTGAAGACAATATTCCACGAGCTGCGACATAGTTGATGGAAAAGCGGCAGGGTCTATATAAGTAAGACCAGCTTGTTCGTTTTCAGCATTTACACAACTCGATTTGTCGCCATTCTGTAGTTAACCAAACTGATTTAGGTATGTAACCAAAAAACGAAAAAAAAAAGTACTACTAAAAGGAACATAACCTTATTATAATCAGCCGAATGAACATCACGACAACGAAGATCAAAGAAACTAGAACTACCATTCCAGTTTTCATTATCAACGGGACTTTGTCCAGAACAAGCCTCATCCGATTTGCCGTGCGTATGAGTTGAAGTCTGATATTTAAAATATACAATCAATTATACTACTAAAGAAACCTGCTAGCAGTGGATTCACAGTGGTTTGATAGACACTAGAAGTGGTTTGATAGACACTAGCAGTGGTTTGATAGACACTAGCAGTGGATACATCAAATTTACAAAAACAGCACCTCAACTGATAGATTAACAGGAACCTGCTAGCAGTGGATTGAAAACCACTAGCAGGGGTTTGATAGACGCTAGCAGTGGATACATCAAATTCACAGAACACCCCCCCAACTGATACATTAACAGGAACCTGCTAGCAGTGGATTGAAAACCACTAGCAGGGGTTTGATGTACGCTAGCAGTGGATAGATCAAATTAATAAAACAACCCCCCAAAGTATACATTATCAGGTCAACTCCAACAAGTTTTTAAAAGAAATTGTAATATAAGTTGTAATATACATTACCATGTTCACCTTTGGACGTTGTATCTTTAGAACTTCCTCAACAACGGCAAGTCTATTTTCAATTTCATCAAGGACTCCCACATTAATGTCTAGCTTGGTCGGGGTTGTATCTTTATTGGCTCGGAGTTGTATCTTTAGAGCTTCCTCTACAGCGGCAAGTCTATTGTTAATATCGTCAAGCTGATTGGAACTTTGACCTTTATCAGTTACTGCCACATCATTATTGACTATAGCCACTTCTTTATCACCTAACGCCACATCTGTATCAGTTATCACCACCCCCTTGTGCACCTACAAAGCAAGATCGAAACAGAATGTGCAATGGTCAATTGTCAACGTGAATACAACCATGGTTTGCACAAACAGGCCAACTTACCTCATTAGTGGGATCATCAGCAGGTAGACTAGCCAACTGGCTCAAATATGCATTACTTGGTGCAAACCATGGTTGTAACATTTCCGCATTTGTTGGAAGAAGATCCAAGACTGGATTAGAACCCTAGTAAACAAACAATTATAAAGTTAAAAACAAATATAACGAAGTCCTAACTTATTTGACAAATACAAACAAATGGAAATGCTTACAGGACCAAAAAGTTGGGCATAATGGCGTTTGGCAAATGTTTTACCCTTTGACCAACAAAAACAACGTGGTATCTTTGACGGGTCTTTGTTCCACCATGAACTGCTAGTGGGATAACTCTCAAGAATCCATATCTAAAATAAACGAAAATTATAAATGCATTGTATGAACTGCTAGTAAACAAAAACTGATATGTTCATAAATGTATACACATCTAACCTTAAAAGCCAAGAAAAAGCCAGAAATATTATATGTTGCAATTGTAGAAGGGTTTTCTTGCAATTTCTCTTTGCAGTGAGCATTGTAATGCCGGGGTACCAAATTGGCTAAATTTTTGTAAAAACGGGTCCACAAGAACTCTCCCCAAGGATATGCATTCCATGCCCCAAAATCCTCAACTAATTGCAACAAATGACTGTCAACAATGTACCAAGGTCCACGACCTATGAACACGATCTCAGCGACTAACAAAAGACATACCCTTACAGCATCCTCAGCTGATAACTTTGAAAATTCCGTGTCATTCCCAAACAAATTTAAAAGCTCATTGCCTTTTACAGTTACCTTTCTTATTAATTGTTTTTCAGGAAAGACACGCAAAGCAAAAGGACTTCGATCAATTTGTACATGGGGAGGCAAACGACCAAAACGAAATCCAGTCATCAATAGAAACTCTTCCCGACCGAATTTCAATACATTGTTCCCAATTTTGTATAAAATGGGGGGACAAGAATCAAGAAGTTTGTCGATAATTACCTGGTGTTGTAAAACGAAATTAACAATATGATTGCCTTTACCTAGGTCAGGAATATCTAACCATGGCCCAAAAACAGTTGCTCTGAACAGCCTCATTCGATCTGGATTCCTTGACAATTTAGACTTAATTTCCGAAAACAAGTGTACCTTGGAACGAACAGTTACCTTAGCATCAAAATATTGGGGAATGTCAGCCATTTTCGAGTTTAATTTACTGAATAATTAGGGATTGATTTAGGATTTCACAATTTTCAATTGTGTTTTTTCTGGTAGCAGTGTTGCTTGTGTGTGTTTGTATTTGGGTTAAAAATTTGAAAACAGGGTAAAAATTTTAAAAAAAAGTAGTAAAACTACTTTTGAAACAGTACTTTAGGTACTGTTAATGTACAGAAAATAGTCGCTTATGTTTTTACGCTTAAGTCGCTCAACCTCGGGAAAGAACTATATGTATAAAAAAATATTTTTGTATCTTTGACTTTTTTTAACTAAAGGACAAAACCAAATTTCGCTAGATTCTAAAAACGGTCGCTTAGATTCGGTCGCTGGAAAATCATAGCTGTAAAAGTCAGAAAAAATGATTGGGTACACAAACTTCGAAGGACACTTGTCAAGCTTATATGAAAAGTAGAAAAGTCGCAAGTCTCAAAGTCTATTTTGGAAATACCCAAACTTTTTTCCTAAAAAGTGATGACACCTTGAGCGAAAAATACATTCTTAGAATTTTCCCTTTTATTATTATATAAATTTTATTATTTTAGTATTTTTATAATAATAATAATAATAATAATAATAATAATAATAATAATAATAATAATAATAATAATAATAATAATAATAATAATAATAATAATAATAAAATTCTGAATTACAACGTAATTCAAAACTTTCCATCCAACATCCTATGTAATCTGAATTCCCTCCTTGGATGTAATTGGAATGACTGAATTACAATTACAACGCAAACCAAACAGCCTACGTAATGTAATCTGAATTACATTCCCTTCATTCTGCGAACCAAACAGACTACGTAATGTAATCAAATTACAATTACATTCAATTACGGAGGATTACGGCGAACCAAACACCCCCTAAGTATTGCATCAAGTGTCACACCAGAACCATAAGTTCGCAAGTATAATTCTTTGCCGCTATATACCAAGGTTGTAAAAATCGCTAGGCGCTAGCGAGGCGGTCGGGTAGGGCCTAGCGATTAATCGGATTAGAATTTTTATGCATAAAATTGTAATTTTAGATATTGTATTATATTATATGTATGCGATAAGCATAGTGCATCAAAGTTCAAATATTTCAAGTGTTTAATTATAAACATAACACATAATTATTCAAAGTTCAAAGTCAAAAATAGATATTACTCAGTTTGTTGACCATTTTTAAGTGAGGTTTGACCGATTTTGTTCGATCAATCGGTTTGTTGATCGATTTTTAAGCGTTTTTTTTTTTTTTTTTTTTTTTTTTTTTTAAGTGTTTTTGTTGACCGATTTTTAAGCGATTTTTTTTTATTATACCCATTTTGTTTGATTTTGTCCGATTAATCGGTTTTGTTGACCGATTTTTAAGCGATCTTTGACCAAACCGATTAAATAGGCCGATTATGATAAATCAAGGCGCTTGCTGAGCGATCAACGATTATGTGGGGATTAATCGGCCGCCTGGACCGATTTTTACAACAGAGCTATATACCGTCACTTTGTACGGATACACGTCTAGTATATTTTAATATTTTTAAGACTAAAATGTTTATACTTTCTAGATTGTATACTCGCTTTTATTTCTCTACTATTAAAATACCAATTATCCTTTGTGATTGTTTTAAATTTTTTAGTCTTTCCCTCCTGCCTAAAGTTTTTGTTTCCGCTAGTTCCCTCTCAATATTTTGGTTCCCTCCAAAAATGAGATCCACATATTTTTAAATTCTAGAATTACAATTTTTGAGAATTTATAAAATTGTAATTCTTGAGAATTTAAAATTCCGGAATTTAAAATACCTTCGCATGTTTGGTTGACAGTAATTTATACATATTTTTTATATTTTTTTAATATATATTTCATAAATATTCTATTTAAAAGTTTATAAAAAAAATTATAAAAAAAGTTTATAAAAAATTTATACAAAAGTTTATAAAAATTTTATAAAAAAAGTTTATAAATAATTTATGAAAAAATTTTATAAAAAATTTATTAAAAAGTTTAAAAAAAATTTATAAGAAATTTATAAAAAAAAATTATAAAAAAAAGTTTATAAAATTTTATAAAAGTTTATAAAAAAAGTTAATAAAAAATTTACAAGAAATTTATAAAAAAAAGTTTATAAAAAATTTATAAAAGTTTATAAAAAAAAAAGTTTATAAAAAATTTATAAGAAATTTATAAAAAATTTATAAAAAAAAAGTTTATAAAAAAAACTTTATAAAAAATCTATAAAAGAGTTTATAAAAAATTTATAAAAAAAGTTTATAAAAAAATTCATAAATACTCTATTTAAAAGTTTATAAAAAAAAAAAAAAAAAAAAAAAAAGTTTATAAATTTTTTTTCAAGTAAATTAAAAATTTTCACTTTTTGAAGGCATTCTGATTCTCTTCATTTTGGCAATTCGAGGAATTGTAAATTACTTCAAATGCCCCCATTTGAGTTACCAAACAGGACATTTGAAGGAAATTAAAATGCAAATGTCTCCAATATCCTCCAAATTGCCCCAACCAAACGCCCCTTAATGTCATTATCTTCCTCCGAAACCGTCCATGACGTCTCCTTTTCTCACATATCCATCTGTCACACACACTTAATTGTTCCTCACTCTTACGCAACCGTTGATAAGGGCTACCTTTTTATGAACCGCAAGTATCTAACTGTACATAAATCCAGATTGGAGAAAGGGTTAATATTAACCTATATAACAAAGTTAATGAATTTTCGTATAATTACGTATTAGGTGCGATTATGTGGGTTGTTAATACAAAAACAAAAGAGCCCCTTCTGAATGAAAATATTGATCACTCACTTCTGATGTTGATATCATGTTAATGCCTTAACCTCGTGTGATCTTTAAGTTACTAGTTTAATTCATTCTTTTTCGGTATTAACGCTTTTGTGCGCCTTACCATTATATGCTTTTATTTGTAGCCTTTGGTAGAAGATGGTGGAAATGGATCAGCGGGTCAACGTTTATTCCTAGTATTTTGGCACAAAAGTATGGGACTGTATTACATGTTTTGTTTAGTGAGCATGGTCACCCCTACTTACAGAAAAACTAGTGAATTTAGTCATTCGTGGATCCCTTTGCAAAAAAATGGCATAATTTTGACATGGTATTCGAAATAAAAATGTTGAATCGTGTAAAGGTATTCTTAAAGTACTATGTATATGTGTAAGTATTTGTTTTTCTTCTTGTTTAGGTGACATTTGTATTTTCGGTGAGATGTATCTATGTGGATTCACATCTTTAGATGAGACAATACAACTTGATATTATTGACGCACCTACAGGAGTAATCTATAGTAATGTCCTATCTTTGGTAATGTAATTATTTTTCTAAACATGATATTGCCTATGAAACCATCATTTTACTAACACTTTGTACTTATATATTAGTATATGTATATGTATTGTTTTCCATAGGTGGATTCAGATCATACCGCAAGGATATCTTCAAAGACGTCCACTTGACAAACAATGATAATCTTGTTATTTCATAAGAAGTTTTGTACAATGACTTAGCTTATTATTATTTCTCGATTTATGTACAATTGGTAGATCAGTTCTTCCCACTGATAATATGTGTTGTATAGATATATTGAAACTTTTGTATAGTAAGCGACCACTTTGAATGATAATGATTTCTTAGTTTATTTATAGTATTATAGCTTATTATTTGTGAACAAAATGATATTGATCAATAATACATTAGGTACTTGAATTAACAAAAAATGGGACAAACCGTCTTTTATAACACTAAATTTGGTTATAATAAAGCACCTATGTAGTAGGACCCTTTTCTTGGTACTAAATAAGACTTTATTCATTATATTTTCGTCTTATAAAAATGTGTGTTAGGACCCCGTGAAAGCGTCCAATAACAAAACAAACATGTAAGAATTTATTAGAACACCGGATAGCATCCTATAATGTGGTCTATTAGGACGCTATTTTGGTCGCATAAACATTTTTATGAGACCAAAAAATTAGTTTTAGACTAAAATACACCGTTGGTCCCTAAACTTGTATCGGAGGATCGCGATGGGACGAACCACGCACTTTTCATCGCTACCTGTCCAAACAGTACCCATTAAATGCCAGATTCGTCCCTTGAGACCATTCACTTTTTTGACCCAAGCTTCAACCCAGGGACCAATTGTGAGTATGGATATTAGCCGTTTCTTCCCTGATACGCTGCATATAATTTCGCGGGAACAAATACACCCACCCAACAAACAACTTTGCCAATCACATAAAACCACAGTATCCAGAAAAGATAAACTGCAAATCGAAATCAATAATATAAATCCGCATTTCCAGAACTCAAAAGACCAACCCAACTTCCAACAAAACCATGTCGATCGATCGTTTTACCAACATGCCAGATGAAGTGATCACTAACATTTTGAACGGTTGCCTTTGTTAGAAGCGGTGAGAACCTCTAGTTTAGCGAGAAACTAGAGGTCTAAGTGGACTTTGCTCACCGATGTCATACTTGATGAGGATTTCTTTTATTATTTAACATACGAGTTTGATGGTAGGCTTGTTACTAGATTCTTAAATCGGCTTATGGGTCCAATAAGAAAGTTTGTCTTTGCTATAGAGCCAAGATCAATTATTGGAATAGACAACTTTCATTATGAACACATTCATGAGTGGCTCTTGTTTTTGGCTGACAATGGAGTTGAGGAGCTGATTATTACAAACTGGTATGGTGACCCAGTTACGTTCCCAACCCAACTTTACTCTCGCAGTGAGTTGAAACATCTGGTACTTCATGTTTGTGCTATGGCTACTTTGGAATATTTTCATGGCTATCCAAATCTACTGAGCCTAGAATTGATTCATGTCAATTTTCTAAGCGGTATAGTTTGGGACTTTATTGCTGGTTGTCCCTCACTTGAGTCTCTTAAAATGAATCGTCCTAGTACTAACGAGATGAGACTATGGGATATTGCAAAACTTGGGAATTTGAAGAAGTTACATTTGTCATTAGGTCGTTATAATGTTGTGACCACAATCACAACATCCGATATCTTTCACTTGAGATTTTGGTGATTGCACGGTAAGAACAATTTCAGTTTTACAACTTATAATGTTATTATAACAACTCGTAAAATTCCATACCGGTTTTCATGGCTATATTTTTTTTTCTAATCGAACTTTAAACACGACAAATCACGGGATATTTTTTCACCTCGATAATAAAAATTTCATAAAACAAATATATAATAAACGTTTATACTTTTATATTTCACCGGGCCTCTAACCCCAAACCTGATCCAATCTAATTTATTTATTCTCTTGGGCTCTCGTGTAAACTATCAAGCAACCCAACCCTTTTGTTATTTCTGTTGGGCCGAGCTAAGTGAAATGATACTACACAAAAGAAAATTTGATATCACTATGTTTCTGTGAAGGCATGTGAAACGGACCAAAAACCCAAGCACACCACTAAGTGATTTGGTACACAATTTTTGCACAACTAATAATTTTATAAAGTTGTCCCGTGTTTCTGTGAATGCCAAGCACAAGTCAAACATCAAAACAACAAACCAAGCGCACCTTATTCTAACTATGTAACACAAGAGATTGACAAGTAAAAATTTGAAACTTGTGTCCTACCATTCTGTTACCAACGAGCAAGGAATCAAATCAAACCATGCACCATAATAATAATTTTGTAATACAAGAAGTTGAATGTTTTTAGTACTATGTTTCTTCGTTTCTGTGAAACACCCACGACACAAAACAAGTTTTATATATTTCTTTTCTTCTTGCTTGTTCCAAACTACAAATGCATGCACCTTATATTTTTTCTTCTTCTCTTGTGCTGAACGCAATCCATGGTCAAATTTGTATGCTTTTATTCTGTGCACCATGCGTACAAACACAACATATCTTTTTTTTTTGGGTTGGGTTATATTGACCCCCCCAGTTTTTTTAGATTGACACCCCCCCCCATTATTTTGAATTTTTTTTTTATTATTTTTTTTATTTTTATAATTTTATTTATATCAAAAAACTATAAACCTGAAAATGCGAAACAGTAAATATAAAGTTTAATAAGTCAAACGCTTAAAATTGTCAGAAATACGGAACAGAAACTGACAAAAAACTGTGTTGTATTGAAAAAAGTGGGGGACAAAGGGAATATTCTCCTATGATTTGACATCATGGGGGGGTTAATATAGTATATCCCTTTTTTTTATTTGTTCCTTGCGTGTGAGACCCTCCCAAGTCCCAAGCCACCCTAATGCCTACCTAAAGAATAAACAAATACTTAACCCATACCTAGTTGTATAAAACCTTTAATTTGAACTAATCATCTAACCACAAGACAATAAATGCATGTGGGAGGCAAGGATTTGGACAAGTAATCCACGTGTGCATGCGCCTGCAAAACACAACTTGCACGCCTGGAACATGAACCTAACGCCACCCTAAATTTTTATTTTACTAACCTACATGTACAGATCATTAAACAAATCCTAAAGCCATACTATGACTTGGCTATATAAGCCCCTTCTACATGACTACACAACTCTCAAGTCTAAAACTCACAAACATCTTTCACTTCCCTTGCCCACTGCCAATCGACCATAACAAGTTCCTCAACTCCTTGCTTGCGTTAGTAGCTTAGTACAAGTTCATTAAATGGAGCAATAATATAGCAAGCATCATTTTTCTTGTTCCTCCTTATGTAACGAGGCCTTGTGCCCTTAACTCTTCACATTTCACTCAACGCTCACTCAAAATACAAACATTCCCACTGCCACTCATTCTCATCTCTAGCGAACCAAAAACAAAAGAAGAAAAGGAAAGCATTTGGGTTCTTTTAAAACTAAGGTGCAAAAGGGTATTGTTGGTTACCAAGCTGCGGAGTGTATATTTGGAAAGTTTACGGTTACTAGTCAAGTCCTCGGGTATCATTACCTCGTCCATACGCGTTCTCCACCACCAATATTGGTGTCGTAAGCATCTCCTCCCTTTCCAATACGTATTACAATGTTTTGGTCACGTAATTTATTTCTGTTGCAACTTTGTTTCATACGTAAACGATTTTATTTTCGCTATGTAGTGTAAAACTCATTTTCGGTATTTTAAAACGTATCGTTGATCTTGTGTGGCCATGCAACGAAGAAAACTAAGCAAGTAATCTACATGCTAATGAGAAATAAGCTTTTGAGACAAGTAATTAGCTCTTAAATGTAAACCAACTCATGCATACACATACATGTACACGATATGCAGGAAATACTACAATCTGAGATGGAAAAATTATGACAAACATAAAGCAGTCGAAAACCCCTTAGATAGTTATGCGTTGAAAAATAAAACACAAACAAAGCCTAGCTCAGTTGGTTAGGAGCGTGTGGTTTTGGGCAAGGGGTCCCTAGTTCGAAACCCACTAATGGCAGTTTTCATTTCCTTTTTATTTTACAACTATCACCCTTTGGCAAAACTCACCCCTCCACTTCAAATACATTTATAATCAAAGTAAAACAAAATATTAAAAGTATAACAAAAACTTAATCTTTGAAAATGTTTTACTAAAAAAAAACAGATTTTTACGAGGGACCAAAACTGTCAATTCTGGAAATTTTGAGTACAAAATACTTTTGGGTACAAAGTGTCATTTTCCCAAAGTTTAGGGGCCAAACTTGTATATTTTGAAACTTGAGGGTAAAAAGTGTAAATTTAAGAAAATACTTAGAGAACTTGTAAACTCGTAACGATTTTATAAAAACGAGTATTTTGACGACCTATTATTCATAACAAGAATTATCACATCGATATCTAATTAAACTTGTATATATAAGAAAGAGTAAATTACATAAATGGTCACTATGGTTTGTCTATTTTTTCAAATTTAGTCACTGAACTTTTTTTTTGACAAGGTGAGTCATTAAGGTTTCAAATCGTTACAGATCCAGTCACTAAGGTTTCAATTTTGTTACATAAATGGTCACTGTGGTTTGAAACTTCAGTGACCATTTATGTAACAAAATGGACTGAATCTGTAACGATTTAAAACTTCAGTGACCATGTATGTCAAAAAAAAGTTCAGTGACTAAATGTGAAAAAATTGACAAACCATAGTGACCATTTATGTAATTTACTCTATAAGAAAATAAATATACGAAAATGCTATAAAATATCAACATAAAGTAAATAAATTAAACTATCGGTAACATCGTCATATTTATAAATTAACGCTAATAATGCTCTATTGAATTTTATATTCAATACGCTATCCTTTCGGTCGTAAACAAAACGTATATCATTATTCTGAGACTCGCCATCTCATCATTTTAGGTTTCGAGTTGGAACCTCCGCTACATTGTGCTTGATCTATTTGTGCTTGTGCATTATCATCAAGGTGAGTTCATAGCCCCACTTTTACTCTTTAAACTGTTTTATAAACTCCTTGGGGGAGAATACATGCTACTACTGCTTTTATGATCACAATTGCTTGAAAACTGTTTGCTGTACTCTTGATATTATGACTCTGCCTAAGTTGTTTGCCAAAAGTCCCCTACATCATGAACCATTAATCACTTGCGAGTGAACGCAAATATCGTGGATAGTACTATGGGAACTGACGACCCCGACTCGGTTATCGGAAATAACCGGGGCGCACTATATTTGGTATCTCTATGTAATTGGCTATTACATCTCAGAGGGGCAATTTTATTTACTTACACCAGTAATTTAGGTGTATGCAGTTAGTTTGGTGTCATGAGCTTAGTGCAATAATATCAATTATCTTTTATGGGCGTATAACAACGTAGCCCATGGCTTCTTTTAAACTTGAAAATCTTGTGATCAACTGCTTTATTACTAAACCTATGAATTCACTCAACCATTGTGTTGACTTTTTAGCATGTATTTTCAGGATGAAAAGGCGATAGCTAACTCTGGAGGCGCTTGGGCATTGGCATGGCATGGTCATAGATGACTCTGATATACGAATTGGGACCCAACTTTATTAATGGGCCATTTTTCCGCAACAAATCAACCTTTGTAAACTCTATTTTACTTCAATAAATGAAATCTTTTAAGAAAAATCTTTATTTTTCACTTTGTGTTATGAACCAATTGAGTAGCATCCCAAAAACCTTTTCTTCCGCTGCAAACCATTTTTGGGGGTGTTACAGATTGGCATCAGAGCCTTGGTTATAGAGAACTAGGAAATTTTCAAAACCTAGACTATAACCACTTTTACAAAACTTAATCCTATGACCGCCACATGCCTGCCTGCCAAGCTGATTGCCTCACTTATGACTCGTTGAAGTCATCTTTGATTAGATATGTGTTTTATTACTGTTAACTTAGTCTCACTATTAGCTATGATTGCCTTACTTATATGTATGATTATATAATACTGCGCTATGCCTTCTCCCCCATATAAATGAAATATTTGTTCAACCTTTCATAACAAACTTTAAAAGACATTAGGACATGTTACTAGTATAACTAAGCTAAGCATTGCAAGATTCATTGAACCTCGGGTGAATATAGCCTGATCACCTATATTCAGCCAGGGACAGTGAGACATAGCCTGATCACCTATGTCTGACTCAGAGGTGAATGTTGCAATACTGAAAGTAGTTATAATAGTGGTATGTCCACTTGACATCCTGATTGACTTCTAAAAATGGTAAAATCTTCATGTGTGTTCATCATAAGAGTTACAAAGGGTTACTCCTACACACACTGACGTCACAACATTTTCTTACTACGGTACTCTTTCTCCTAAGTGGAAAGCCTTTCTCATTACTACACTCTCTAAACTGACTATTTTACACCACTACCCTATGCCTCCGCGTCTACATCTTACTAGCAACGTGCATGGAGATTTGCATGGCAGATGATGCACACTACCACTTCGCGCAAAGACATCACAGTGATCCATGTTGAAATGGACCACTTTACGCCACCACTTCGCGCCCTCCGTACCTAAGTTATGTATGAGATTTGCTTAGCAAATAATACATAACCACTGAAATGTTGCATGATGAGAGTTAACGATTATAGTTACCAGTTAGATTTTCTTAGTGGATTATGCGCGACTAACTAAAATTTTAATTATCATATGACATTACTCTAGGTTTAGATTATATTTTTGGTTGCTACAATACCATGTCTTCTGTTTCCCATCCCATCGACTTATCGTCTTCATTAGGGAATCATTAAACCTCTATTACTGAATCATCGCAACCCATGTCTCCATTATCCCATCCAATTATCATTCTTTTAGACGTTGAGATCGAAGTCATCTCGTCATCCACTGCGGTAACAATGTCATCTCTACCCCAAAACTCGTACTCAATCGATGAACCAGATTTCATCCTTAGCCGTTCTAGGAACATCACACCTCGACATCTACAAAAGGAATCCCCTCCCTGAACATAAATAATAAACGAACTACTAAAAAGATATAAAAACATACCAAGAGTTAGCTTGCAACTTAAGCCACTTTTCTGAGAACGAACCCCTAATCTTCCACTCATCCCTTTTGAAACACCAACTGTCTGTCCTACTACCCTCTTATGAAATAATAAACTTCGTCGTTATCTAACGTGAACTACTTTCAACTATTTTACCAATCACTTCACGATCATTTTTCCAAAAAGTCTTACTACTGTGCTAATAAACCAAAAATTTACAACCTTACTCATACTTCATAAACATTGACCTTATTAATGTTTTGCAACTATTTTCTATAGAGTGATAAACCGATTAATTACCTTACTACTATTTTATGAAACAAAAAAAAAAAACAATTGCGATAGCGACTTATAAACTACAAATTTTTCCTGCAAGTTATATTACGATCTTATAAACTATTTTACCCTTTTAGTGAGCTGCTTTAGCCACTGCCTGATCTAAAAACCATTAAACTACGTTACTCTCTGATAACGCTACACGCGTCATTCGGGGTCAAGGAAACTTCCTTTTCTTCGAGCAAGTTTTATAACACCCTAGGCAGTGAACCTAATCGTTGTAGTGTAGTAATTAGGGTAAGCCACGGGTATTGATATCGTTCTCTAGGGGAATAGGAATGCTAGTAAGAAGTTACTACGCTAAGGTTAAGGTTGAGGAAGATTATTTTTTGTATTTTTATATTTTATGAAATGGAAAGGTACGAATCTCGGGTATTGGATTTGGGGGGTTTGGTATTTCTACCGATTACTCTACTATTATCTAATTATCTAAACTAAGGTTGTGGGAGTCTATGTCTAATTAATGTGTGCTCGTATGATAGTTTAAAGATGTGTTTACTTAGGTTGTACTACTCCTTAATTATCTCCTATTGATGGTTGAATTGTCACGTCCTTATTCTTAGTTGCGTTGTGTGTCTAAAGTTGTAGGGTATGCGTTTCTCCCTAACTCTTTGAATTTACCAAAGGGTCTCGTCTACAAAACCCACTAGGGATGATAAACTCTTACTCTAAGGCACTCTTTGGATAATTTAGCCTACAACTACTCAGGTAATCATATTCTAAGGTTCACAAAGATGAATCAAGCATTAAGTACACAACGAATGACCTATCGCATTACTAGATCATTGATCAACTAAGATAAGAAACAACCAATCAATATTTAATAATTAAGTTTCATACTTCCTAAGCAAACACACAAATAAATTAGCCGGACATGGAGAACATGCAAGCATACACACAAATAATCAAAGACATAATTGAATTAATGAAGTAAATACTTATCTTGATGTAAGATAGGGTTTAAAACCCTAAAATACTGTACAAGACACCTTAGATTCGGTTTTAGGTTTTCACTCCAAAAGACTCTCTCTAAAACTGAAAAATTCGGATTCTATATATAAGATTACATATGCGACGGCGTCACCTTATGTTTCGTGACGCCGTCGTGTCGCCGTCCTTAGGGTTTCGTCTTGGCCACGTTAACCTTGCGACGGCGTCACCTTATGTCCGTGACGCCGTCCTCTTCAGCTTCTGACGTCGTCTGGATTGCATCTAGGCCGTCTGAGTAGCGACGGCCTACTCTTTTACAACTGGACGTCGTCACTTGAAAATAAGAGTTTTGGGTTCTTTCCCGTCACAAAAATCCTCGGACGGCGTCGCAAATAACACCTGACGCTGTCGCCTTCTATTTTCAGCAGCTTTGAGTGTCTCGATTTTGACTTTGGCCATTTTCTTCATATATTCGCGCCTTTTCGTCCAAATAAGTGCCATTCTCGCATTTTGCCTTCAAGAGACCTAAAAAGTGAAAAGGAACGATATTAAGCAATAACGGATACAAAAGTGATCAAATAAGGACTTAAACGACCCCTCAAAATGGTACCTTTTAAAACCTTATCAAATATCCCTACACTTGTTATTTGCTTGTCCTCAAGCAAATGTGCTTTTAGCCAATTAATTTATAAGTTAGGGGTCATGAAGCATTAATTCAAAACGGTCCACAACACATATAAGCCCCGCAAAAGTCATAACAAGCACGGAAATTACATACTAGCACCTCACATGGGGTGTTTGGATACTCACATCTCTCTCGGGTGTATATATGAAATATAACAAATAGGAAATGGAAGATAAACACTCAACCGGTCCTAGTACATAGATTACCATAGGCTTGAGAATAGATCAAACCTCCATCGCTTTGGCGTAAGAACCTAGGAAAGACTATCAAAGAGGTCTTTTAAAGGGTTGTAATGTTAGGCTTACGGTAGGGAAACAAGGGTTTGGTGGGATAGGCTATTTAGTGGTGGCAAGTCAAAAATCTCTATGTTAAATGCATACGAAGAATGGCGTTGCTAAACCAAGACTCGACACTCTAAAACTCTAGGTAACGGAAATAACCAAACATAACTTTAAAGGATAGATGTAGGATGGTAGCCCGTTTTTTTTTTTTTTTTTTTTTTTACTCTATATATTTTTTTTTCTTTTTCTCTTTTTCTATATTTTTTTTTCGATTTTTTTTTTTTTTTTTTTTTTTTTTCATACGCTTTTACTCTACCATCCTCTATGATAACATCAAAATACTAGGGATTTATAGGTATATCCCTACACTTGAGTTTTTATTACTCTAATACTAATTTGACCCGAATTGAAAAGATCAAAACACTTGGGGTACATTATTATGCAAACAAAGGGAATTTGAATTTAACGTTCCATTCCCGTCATTTCATAAACTTTAACTTTTTCCATGAATCCCAATCGTCCCAAAACTGTATACAAAGGATATGACTCGACTTAGCAACTTATGCAAGCAACTAGATAATTGAACTAAGGGTTTGGGGTGATAACAAACATTTGCACTAAAGGTGAGTGCATAAGGGGTAGGCTAAGGCGATTTGGGTGTATATTTGGGGGTGGGGTGTAAACAATGCTCTTCATTGATATTCCGGAAAAACCGAAACATCACGAGAACCGCGAAAAGGATAGGCTCTGAGGGGTTAACTAGGGGTATCGTGTACTAAAGATGAGTACAACGCAAAGGGTGTGGGGGAATTACTCAACCGATGTGGAGGAAGTAATTATATTACGGGTATCAAACAAGGGTTATCCTAATGCCTCTTATCATTTAGTTATTCCTAACTACACAAGTGTAGTCTCACTTGCGATCTCGGAATGCATCACAAAACAAGTTCTAGAATCTAATATACTACCGGTTCACACTCTAAGCATTGAAGATGGATGCTTTTAATTCCTACTAATCTAAGGGCGATCCTCACATTTTGGGTGGAATTTGGGTGGTAAAGGGTTTTGTGCTAGTCATATAACTTCCTATCCGTGAGACGCTTTTGTTAAGACTAATGGCCCACTCCTATATGTCATGAAAAATTTTAAATTTGGTGCCAAAATTACCCTAACCGACATTTTCTCATGGTTTATTACACAATCACAATTGGACAAAGCAAATAGTCAAGGATAAGCATAGTTTCAAAGTTCCCGTTTTATTTTCCCTCCCTACACTTAAACTGAACATTGTCCCCAATGTTCCCCGAAAGTATCAAAGTTATGATAAAAGAAGGTAATTAAAAACGAAAGAAACTAGTACTCCCCTGATTAGCTCGGTAGGATCCGTGTAAAGTGGTGGTTAAATCCTTTTCAAGAAGAATTATTGCGTGAAAAGCTCCTTCCAATCTTATGTAACTTCTTCTTGACAAACTAAACCTGCACACTTGAAGAAAACAAACGAAACCTTCGCGTAAAATCGGCGGTAATAATATATATAAGACTCGATTTAAACTAGGATATAATGCTTGTGGAATGGATGTTTACAGAATTTCTAAGAAAATTAAGACCTGGAAAATTCCAAAAATTTATAAGTAGCTCAGAAAATGAGAAAAAAGTAATCTGATGTTTTTACTCCTGCCTGACGCCGTCAGGTTGCAATCCTGACGCCGTCAGGTTATCCTGACAAAACCTGGTCTGCGATTTTCTGGAAAAAATTCTGGAAAATTTACATCTTTAGAATCTGGAAAAATTTCTGCAAAAACATCCATTATGACTCGATACAAGCATTTGACTCGAACAAACAAACATAAATATCTTTTAGTTAATTGTTATTCTCATGTTTACGTTTCTTTTGAAAACGTGTGTAATCCTCCCTACACTTATCCCTTATGTAAAATACCTTTATATGCAATTAAGACGAGGTTAAAAACAAAATAAAGCATTTTTACAAATTTAAACATGAGGATAAACAATTAATAAAAGATATATGACACTACCAAGCAAACAATTAAGCATGGGTTGCCTCCCACGAAGCGCTTTTCTTTATTAAAGAGTCTTGTAGCTAGACTCATAGTCGTGCTCCTACGTTTCCTTACCTATCCTCTCGTGCTCATACTTAAGCCATTCCAACGCTCTTTCATTCTTTTTGTAATCATCTCCTAATTCAAGGCATTTTTTGTAATACCGCTTACTTTTCTCATATGGGTACCTAAACCCACTCTGCTTATCCCTTTCACTAAGCAATGGAATAAGGGTCATTCTATTACAAACCTCGATGTCCTTATGTTTAAACCTAGGATGAGCGCGTGGCATTTGGTAGATGAAATCTTCAACTTCATCAGAGAATGTAATTAGACCATCAATCATCCGTTCATTCAACCTAGTCAATTTTTTGAAAGGTTTTCCAAAAATTACTTGAGTGAGGTCCTTATCTATAAATTCTCCTAAGTCTTCTAAGACCATGAATTCTACCAAATAAGCAAAACTTCCGACAAACACGTGCAAATAAATGACTGCTTCAACAACATTGTTCCCTTGATAAGTTAACTCATTGACCTTGATTTTGTTGTATAGGTCCCTTGAGATTAAGTTTAAAGGTAAGAATGAATTCAAATAAGCATCGAATCCTTCTAGTCCTATTTTGCAAGGGAATTGCATGTTAAATGGGCCATCTTTCTCAATCCTACACCTAGGGTCAAAACATTGGGAGGGGTCTTCCTCATTAATGACCTCCCCGCAATCAAGTACCTTACCATAATCAAATTCCTCATCAGAATCAGAGTAATAGAAAGGACTTTGTTGTTGCCAATTTATCTCATTATGCCCTAGGTGATTACCAAAATGGTGAGTGGGTGAAGGGTTTTGTGGGATTGCGTTCTCAATCTCGGGATTGGGAACGGGTAGAGTGAAGAATCTTCGATGGAAGATACGGATCATGGTTAGTGATGGTTTTTACGAACGAGGGTCACGAAGAAGGGGGATAGACTAAGAGAAAGCTAAAAATGAGAAAAATTTACTTGATAGGAATCAAGCAAAGAACCTAAACGACGTGGACTACTAACTAGCTATTCTATTCCCCGGCAGCGGCGCCAAAAACTTGATAACGCTACACGCGTCGTTCGGGGTCAAGGAAACTTCCTTTTCTTCGAGCAAGTTTTATAACACCCTAGGCAGTGAACCTAATCGTTGTAGTGTAGTAATTAGGGTAAGCCACGGGTATTGATATCGTTCTCTAGGGGAATAGGAATGCTAGTAAGAAGTTACTACGCTAAGGTTAAGGTTGAGGAAGATTATTTTTTGTATTTTTATATTTTATGAAATGGAAAGGTACGAATCTCGGGTATTGGATTTGGGGGGTTTGGTATTTCTACCGATTACTCTACTATTATCTAATTATCTAAACTAAGGTTGTGGGAGTCTATGTCTAATTAATGTGTGCTCGTATGATAGTTTAAAGATGTGTTTACTTAGGTTGTACTACTCCTTAATTATCTCCTATTGATGGTTGAATTGTCACGTCCTTATTCTTAGTTGCGTTGTGTGTCTAAAGTTGTAGGGTATGCGTTTCTCCCTAACTCTTTGAATTTACCAAAGGGTCTCGTCTACAAAACCCACTAGGGATGATAAACTCTTACTCTAAGGCACTCTTTGGATAATTTAGCCTACAACTACTCAGGTAATCATATTCTAAGGTTCACAAAGATGAATCAAGCATTAAGTACACAACGAATGACCTATCGCATTACTAGATCATTGATCAACTAAGATAAGAAACAACCAATCAATATTTAATAATTAAGTTTCATACTTCCTAAGCAAACACACAAATAAATTAGCCGGACATGGAGAACATGCAAGCATACACACAAATAATCAAAGACATAATTGAATTAATGAAGTAAATACTTATCTTGATGTAAGATAGGGTTTAAAACCCTAAAATACTGTACAAGACACCTTAGGTTCGGTTTTAGGTTTTCACTCCAAAAGACTCTCTCTAAAACTGAAAAATTCGGATTCTATATATAAGATTACATATGCGACGGCGTCACCTTATGTTTCGTGACGCCGTCGTGTCGCCGTCATTAGGGTTTCGTCTTGGCCACGTTAACCTTGCGACGACGTCACCTTATGTCCGTGACGCCGTCCTCGTCAGCTTCTGACGTCGTCTGGATTGCATCTAGGCCGTCTGAGTAGCGACGGCCTACTCTTTTACAACTGGACGTTGTCACTTGAAAATAAGAGTTTTGGGTTCTGTCCCGTCACAAAAATCCTCGGACGGCGTCGCAATTTACACCTGACGCCGTCGCCTTCTATTTTCAGCAGCTTTGAGTGTCTCGATTTTGACTTTGGCCATTTTCTTCATATATTCGCGCCTTTTCGTCCAAATAAGTGCCATTCCAGCATTTTGCCTTCAAGAGACCTAAAAAGTGAAAAGGAACGATATTAAGCAATAACGGATACAAAAGTGATCAAATAAGGACTTAAACGACCCCTCAAAATGGTACCTTTTAAAACCTTATCACTCTCACAAACTGTTCGTCTTTACTTTACTGACTATTTTATTACCACCTCATAACCACCTTGATATTAATTGAACTACGAAATTTTCTACTATTTGACAAAAAAAATTTGTTTTCTTATAAGCTATTTTTACAAATCATTTCAAAAGTTATTTTACAACCTGATTTGTTGTCTTATCAAGAGATCACAAAAATTTGACTACGATTTCACTACTGTTCTATAAATACAGTAAAACCTCTATAAATTAATACACGATAAATTAATAACCTCGATAAAATTAATAATTTGTCCAGTCCCAACTTGGGACAAGTACAAATTTGGACTCTAATCGATAAAATAATAAGATAATAATTTTTTTAAAACCCTAGTGTATATATATTAGTCCCAACGAAACTATAAATTAATAATCACTAAAATTTCCATATATATGTATATATATGTGTGTGTGTGAGAGAGAGAGACACACTTCTAAATCCTAAGATTGTTTAGTAAAAATGAATCCATAGTCATTTTTTTTTGTTGAACTTCAAATCTATATTGAGTTTATCATAAAATCTCTTTATTGCACTAAAGAGTTGATGCGTTGCCTTCTCGTATTGCAACAAAAAGTGTTAATTTTATTTTCATAAAGTGTGAATGTGTATTTATAAAATGTTAATTGAAACTTGTTTTTCAAATTTATTTTTCATCTCTAATGAGTATAAATTGTAACTAGCTAGTATATTAGACTTGAAATTTTAAAGTCATACGTAAAACCTCTTTAAATTAATAAATTATTAATTTATCGATATAATAATATCTAGCTAAATTAATAAAATATCCCGGTCCCAACACTATTAATTTATAGAGGTTTTACTGTAACAAATCCTTCTTCTATTACCTTATGAGCTATTTTAAAATCATTTTACAAGTTACTCATTTAAACCAAGTTGATACTTTAATACCAAACCGCAAACTACGATTTATCTTAATAGAAATATTTTCTTCTTACTCAATAAAGTGGTTTTACGAACCATTTCATAAACTTTACTGCAACTTCCTCATAAACTATTTACTCCCCTCGAAAAACTTTAAAGGATAACCGATATTTTCTTTTGAAAATAAACAAAATTTTCGGAGTAAAAATAAGCGCTTTGTTTTGAAAACAATAGATACATATTTTAATGGGAAATGCTTGAAAATAAAACTTACTCATCATCTACAAAAGCTAAGGTATTTGAAACTCTTTGAAATTGCGAAACGACTTTTGAAATAACATAAAAACCTCCAACTTGGAACCGAGCCCATGTTGTCGCCTAAAACCTTTTTAACAAGTTTTCGTCACAAAAGCTGAAATTTAGCAATTTTATTTAAATACATCAAGCTCTCTCTTAAAATTTTAAAGGCTATATATTTTTATATATACCCCCACATTTGAGAAGCATAACTTTAACAACTGAATCCTGCCCATAAACTTATAAAACTTATCGAAACGTACATACCCAACCACATCTTCTTCTATGACGTTTTCACCTTCGATGACTTTTCTTTAAATAACAATTGTGTCAACAATGAAACGCATGGTGACATTTTTCTAAAAAAATTTATGCTAATGAGTCAAAAATTGTCTGGTCAAACCTTATCAAAACTTATTATGCTAAGAAATATCAATCATCGACCTTTGCGAAATTATTTGCATCACGTGTAAAAACCGATTTTATAGGATCCTTCGAGAATGCAAATCACTTACCCAATTTTTCATGTCAAAGTAAATTGTGCCTCTTGAAATATATATATATTATATAAATTTATCCACGTCACTGTATAGACCTCTACGTTATTTCTGTATGTAACATACAACTTGTCAATGCTTCTACGCTATTTCTGTATGTAACGTACAACTCGTCACTGGTTCTATGTTATTTTTTTTTATGTAACATACAACTACTTGATTTTTATTATATCCACACACGTATTTAAACCACATCTGTCACTGGTCACGATCTCTTATGGCACTCTTATGCTCCATCCTTTATAACCTCATACGACTCTGCTCTTTCTGTTTTGAACTCAACTACCGCCGCATGTCACTAAATCTTTCTCGAACGACTAGCACCTTTTTCCACGCCACATTTTAAGTATATATATCCACATCTCGTCACCATATCGACCTCGACGATTTCCGCATCTTAAACCACGAGGACGTGGTTTCTTTTAAGGGGTAGGTACTATAACAACTCGTAAAATTCCATACCGGTTTTCATGGCTATATTTTTTTTTCTAATCGAACTTTAAACACGACAAATCACGGGATATTTTTTCACCTCGATAATAAAAATTTCATAAAATAAATATATAATAAACGTTTATACTTTTATATTTCACCGGGCCTCTAACCCCAAACCTGATCCAATCTAATTTATTTATTCTCTTGGGCTCTCGTGTAAACTATCAAGCAACCCAACCCTTTTGTTATTTCTGTTGGGCCTAGCTAAGTGAAATGATACTACACAAAAGAAAATTTGATATCACTATGTTTCTGTGAAGGCATGTGAAATGGACCAAAAACCTAAGCACACCACTAAGTGATTTGGTACACAATTTTTGCACAACTAATAATTTTATAAAGTTGTCCCGTGTTTCTGTGAATGCCAAGCACAAGTCAAACATCAAAACAACAAACCAAGCGCACCTTATTCTAACTATGTAACACAAGAGATTGACAAGTAAAAATTTAAAACTTGTGTCCTACCATTTCTGTTACCAACGAGCAAGGAATCAAATCAAACCATGCACCATAATAATAATTTTGTAATACAAGAAGTTGAATGTTTTTAGTACTATGTTTCTTCGTTTCTGTGAAACACCCACGACACAAAACAAGTTTTATATATTTCTTTTCTTCTTGCTTGTTCCAAACTACAAATGCATGCACCTTATATTTTTCTTCTTCTCTTGTGCTGAACGCAATCCATGGTCAAATTTGTATGCTTTTATTCTGTGCACCATGCGTACAAACACAACATATTCTGTGCACCTCGTCCATACGCGTTCTCCACCACCAATATTGGTGTCGTAAGCATCTCCTCCCTTTCCAATACGTATTACAATGTTTTGGTCACGTAATTTATTTCTGTTGCAACTTTGTTTCATACGTAAACGATTTTATTTTCGCTATGTAGTGTAAAACTCATTTTCGGTATTTTAAAACGTATCGTTGATCTTGTGTGGCCATGCAACGAAGAAAACTAAGCAAGTAATCTACATGCTAATGAGAAATAAGCTTTTGAGACAAGTAATTAGCTCTTAAATGTAAACCAACTCATGCATACACATACATGTACACGATATGCAGGAAATACTACAATCTGAGATGGAAAAATTATGACAAACATAAAGCAGTCGAAAACCCCTTAGATAGTTATGCGTTGAAAAACAAAACACAAACAAAGCCTAGCTCAGTTGGTTAGGAGCGTGTGGTTTTGGGCACGGGGTCCCTAGTTCGAAACCCACTAATGGCAGTTTTCATTTCCTTTTTATTTTACAACTATCACCCTTTGGCAAAACTCACCCCTCCACTTCAAATACATTTATAATCAAAGTAAAACAAAATATTAAAAGTATAACAAAAACTTAATCTTTGAAAATGTTTTACTAAAAAAAAAACAGATTTTTACGAGGGACCAAAACTGTCAATTCTGGAAATTTTGAGTACAAAATACTTTTGGGTACAAAGTGTCATTTTCCCAAAGTTTAGGGGCCAAACTTGTATATTTTGAAACTTGAGGGTAAAAAGTGTAAATTTAAGAAAATACTTAGAGAACTTGTAAACTCATAACGATTTTATAAAAACGAGTATTTTGACGACCTATTATTCATAACGAGAATTATCACATCGATATCTAATTAAACTTGTATATATAAGAAAATAAATATACGAAAATGCTATAAAATATCAACATAAAGTAAATAAATTAAACTATCGGTAACATCGTCATATTTATAAATTAACGCTAATAATGCTCTATTGAATTTTATATTCAATACGCTGTCCTTTCGGTCGTAAACAAAACGTATATCATTATTCTGAGACTCGCCATCTCATCATTTTAGGTTTCGAGTTGGAACCTCCGCTACATTGTGCTTGATCTATTTGTGCTTGTGCATTATCATCAAGGTGAGTTCATAGCCCCACTTTTACTCTTTAAACTGTTTTATAAACTCCTTGGGGGAGAATACATGCTACTACTGCTTTTATGATCACAATTGCTTGAAAACTGTTTGCTGTACTCTTGATATTATGACTCTGCCTAAGTTGTTTGCCAAAAGTCCCCTACATCATGAACCATTAATCACTTGCGAGTGAACGCAAATATCGTGGATAGTACTATGGGAACTGACGACCCCGACTCGGTTATCGGAAATAACTGGGGCGCACTATATTTGGTATCTCTATGTAATTGGCTATTACATCTCAGAGGGGCAATTTTATTTACTTACACCAGTAATTTAGGTGTATGCAGTTAGTTTGGTGTCATGAGCTTAGTGCAATAATATCAACTATCTTTTATGGGCGTATAACAACGTAGCCCATGGCTTCTTTTAAACTTGAAAATCTTGTGATCAAATGCTTTATTACTAAACCTATGAATTCACTCAACCATTGTGTTGACTTTTTAGCATGTATTTTCAGGATGAAAAGGCGATAGCTAACTCTGGAAGCGCTTGGGCATTGGCATGGCATGGTCATAGATGACTCTGATATACGAATTGGGACCCAACTTTATTAATGGGCCATTTTTCCGCAACAAATCAACCTTTGTAAACTCTATTTTACTTCAATAAATGAAATCTTTTAAGAAAAATCTTTATTTTTCACTTTGTGTTATGAACCAATTGAGTAGCATCCCAAAAACCTTTTCTTCCTCTGCAAACCATTTTTGGGGGTGTTACTGATAAGGTTTTAAAAGGTACCATTTTGAGGGGTCGTTTAAGTCCTTATTTGATCACTTTTGTATCCGTTATTGCTTAATATCGTTCCTTTTCACTTTTTAGGTCTCGTGAAGGCAAAATGCTGGAATGGCACTTATTTGGACGAAAAGGCGCGAATATATGAAGAAAATGGCCAAAGTCAAAATCGAGACACTCACAGTTGCTGAAAGTAGAAGGCGACGGCGTCAGGTGCTATTGGCGACGCCGTCCCAAAATTATTGTGACGGGCCAGAACCCAAAACTCGTATTTTCAAGAGACGGCGTCTAGTTGTGAAAGAGTAGGCCGTCGCTACTCAGACGGCCTAGATGCAATCCAGACGACGTAAGAAGCTGAAGAGGACGGCGTCACGGACATAAGGTGACGCCGTCGCAAGGTTAACGTGGCCAAGACGAAACTCTAATGGCGGCGACACGACGGCGTCACTAAACATAAGGTGACGCCGTCGCAATTGTAATCTTATATATAGAATCCGAATTTTTCAGTCTTTGTGTGGAGAGTCTTTGGAGTAAAAACCTAAAACCGAACCTAAGGTGTCTTGTACAGTATTTTAGGGTTTTAAACCCTATCTTACATCAAGATAAGTCTTTACTTCATTAATTCAATTATGTCTTTGATTATTTGTGTGTATGCTTGCATGTTCTCCATGTCCGACTAATTTATTTGTGTGTTTGCTTAGGAAGTATGAAACTTAATTATTGAATATTGATTGGTTGTTTCTTATCTTAGTTGATTAATGATCTAGTAATGCGATAGGTCATTCGTTGTGTACTTAATGCTTGATTCATCTTTGTGAACCTTAGAATATAATTACCTGAGTAGTTGTAGGCTAAACCATCCAAAGAGCGCCTTAGAGTAGGAGTTTATAATCCCTAGTGGGTTTGTAGACAAGACCCTTTGGTAAGTTCAAAGAGTTAGGGAGAAACGCATACGCTACAACTTTAGACACACAACGCAACTAGGAATAAGACGTGACACTCAACCATCAATAGGAGATAATTAAGGAGTAATACAAACTAAGTAAACACATCTTTAAACTATCATACGAGCACACATTAATTAGACATAGACTCCCACAACCTTAGTTTAGATAATTAGATAATAGTAGAGTAATCGGTAGAAATACCAAACCCCCAAATCCAATACCCGAGATTCGTACCTTTCCATTTTCATAAAATATAAAAAGATAAAAAATAATCTTCCTCAACCTTAACCTTAGCGTAGTAACTCCTTACTAGCATTCCTATTCCCCTAGAGAACGATATCAATACCCGTGGCTTACCCTAATTACTACACTACAACGATTAGGTTCACTGCCTAGGGTGTTATAAAACTTGCTCGAAGAAAAGGAAGTTCCTTTGACCCCGAACGACGCGTGTAGCGTTATCAAGTTTTTGGCGCCGCTGCCGGGGAATAGAATAGCTAGTTAGTAGTCCACCTCGTTTAGGTTTCTTTGCTTGATTCCTATCAAGTAAATTTTTTCTCATTTTTTAGCTTTCTCTTAGTCTATCCCCCTTCTTCGTGACCTTCGTTAGTAATTCCATCACTTTTCATCATGGAGAATGATAACCAACCACCACTGAATAACCCAACACAAAAAAATTCAATGTCACTCAAAACCCAACCCAATAACCAACACAACCGTCGAAGCCGATATGTGAGTAGAAACACCGACCTTCAGGATTTGCAGAAAATATTCGATAGTACAATTAGGGAAGCTGTTGAGAAAGTAGTCAGCGCTGCTATAGTTGGCTCTATGATTAGCAGTAATTCGTAAAATGGCATGATAAACAACAACGTGGATGTGGAAAATAGTGCTTACTTCAATCTTTACCCCACTAAGGAAGAGGTTGCGTACCATCAATACATAATCGATAATCCACGATCACCTATCATTAGGATATTCCCAAAGATTAGGAGAGGAAATCCCTGGAACCTAAAAATCCCTTGTATGATCGGATATAGGAGTGTCGACCACGCTTACATAGATACGGAATCCCCCATCAATGTAATGTCATCTGCTGTCTACAATGATATTATGAATGAGCGACTCAATATTAGGAGAGACCCTAAGTATCCGGGAGGAGTTTGCAACTTTGTGGGAAGAGTCAAGGACGTGCATGTCTTTATAGGAAATTTCACCTACCTAGTTGATTTTATGGTCCTAGAAGATGTAGGATGCGTCATTGACTATAGCTTATCCCAAGTAGTGCTAGGGAAACCGTTTGTTGAAACATCTAGAATGAGCCATAACAAGAATGATGGAACGGTTAGGTTCAAGGAAGGAACCGATGAGATCACCTATAGGATGCCTTGGAAAACAACTGAGTATGGCCACTTGTCCATTTATGATCGAGAAAACATCAAAGCTTTTGAGGACAAAAGCAAGGAAGATGTTGAAAAAGGTTATAAATTCATGTGGGAAAGAAGGAGGCATTATTATAAGGATTGCTTGACTTTAGGGCCTAAGTATAGAGTCGATGAAGATTTTGTCAACATGATAGAATTCTCATTGAGGATGCGTGAGGAAACGTAGGAGTACGACTATGAGTCTAGCTACGAGACTCTTAAATAAAGAAAAGCGCTTCGTGGGAGGCAACCCATGCTTTATTGTTTGCTTGTTAGTGTCATATATCTTTTATTAATTGTTTATCCTCATGTTTAAATTTGTGAAAATGCTTTATTTTGTTTTTAACCTCGTCTTAATTGCATATAAAGGTATTTTACATAAGGGATAAGTGTAGGGAGGATTACACACGTTTTCAAAAGAAACGTAAACATGAGAATAACAATTAACTAAAAGATATTTATGTTTGTTTGTTCGAGTCAAATGCTTGTATCGAGTCATAATGGATGTTTTGCAGAAATTTTTCCAGATTCTAAAGATGTAAAATTTTCCGGAATTTTTTCCAGAAAATCGCAGAACAGTTTTTGTCAGGATAACCTGACGGCGTCAGGATTGCAACCTGACGGCGTCAAGAAGGAGTAAAAACATCAGATTACTTTTTCTCGTTTTCTGAGCTACTTATAAAATTTTGGAATTTTCCAAGTCTTAATTTTCTTAGAAATTCTGTAAACATCCATTCCACAAGCATTATATCCTAGTTTAAATCGAGTCTTATATATATTATTACCGCCGATTTTACGCGAAGGTTTCGTTTGTTTTCTTCAAGTGTGCAGGTTTAGTTTGTCAATAAGAAGTTACATAAGATTGGAAGGAGCTTTTCACGCAATAATTCTTCTTGGAAAAGATTTAACCACCACTTTACACGGGTCCTACCGAGCTAATCAGGGGAGTATTAGTTTCTTTCGTTTTTAATTACCTTCTATTATCATAACTTTGATACTTTCGGGGAACATTGGGGACAATGTTCAGTTTAAGTGTAGGGAGGGAAAATAAAACGGGAACTTTGAAACTATGCTTATCCTTGACTATTTGCTTTGTCCAATTGTGATTGTGTAATAAACCATGAGAAAATGTCGGTTAGGGTAATTTTGGCACCAAATTTAAAATTTTTCATGACATATAAGAGTGGGCCATTAGTCTTAACAAAAGCGTCTCATGGATAGGAAGTTGCATGACTAGCACAAAACCCTTTACCACCCAAATTCCACCAAAAATGTGAGGATCGCCCTTAGAATAGTAGGAATTAAAACATTCATCTTTAATGCTTAGAGTGTGAACCGGTAGTATATTAGATTCTAGAACTTGTTTTGTGATGCATTCCGAGATCGCAAGTGAGGCTACACTTGTGTAGTTAGGAATAACTAAATGATAAGAGGCATTAGGATAACCCTTGTTTGATACCTGTAATATAATTACTTCTTCCACTTCGGTTGAGTAATTCCCCCACACCCTTTGCGTTGTACTCATTTTTAGTACACGATACCCCTAGTTAACCCCTCAGAGCCTATCCTTTTCGCGGTTCTCGTGATGTTTCGGTTTTTCCGGAATATCAATGAAGAGCATTGTTTACACCACACCCCCAAATATACACCCAAATCGCCTTAGCCTACCCCTTATGCACTCACTTTTAGTGCAAATGTTTGTTATCACCCTAAACCCTTAGTTCAATTATCTAGTTGCTTGCATAAGTTGCTAAGTCGAGTCATATCCTTTGTATACAGTTTTGGGATGATTGGGATTCATGGGAAAAGTTAAAGTTTATGAAATGACGGGAAGGGAACGTTAAATTCAAATTCCCTTTGTTGCGTAATAATGTACCCCAAGTGTTTTGACCTTTTCAATTCGGGTCAAATTAGTGTTAGAATAATAAAAACTCAAGTGTAGGGATGTGCCTATAAATCCCTAGTATTTTGATGTTATCGTAGAGGATGGTAGAGTAAAAGTGTATGAAAAAAAAATCGAAAAAAAATAGAAAAAGAGAAAAAGAAAAAAAAATATAGTGAAAAAAAAAAAAAAAAAAAAAAACGGGCTACCATCCTACATCTATCTTTAAATTGATGTTTATTTATTTCAGTTATCTAGAGTTTAGAGTGTCGAGTCTTGGCTTAGCAATGCCATTCTTCATATGCAGTTAACATAAAGATTTTTGACTTGCCACCACTAAATAGCCTATCCCACCAAACCCTTATTTCCCTACCGTAAGCCTAACATTACAACCCTTTAAAAGACCTCTTTGATAGTCTTTCCTAGGTGCTTACGCCAAAGCGATGGAGGTTTGATCTATTCTCAAGCCTATGGTAATCTATGTACTAGGACCGGTTAATGAGTGTTTATCTTCCATTTCCTATATTGTTATATTTCATATATACACCCGAGAGAGATGTGAGTATCCAAACACCCCATGTGAGATGCTAGTATGTAATTTCCGTGCTTGTTATGACTTTTGCGGGGCTTATATGTGTTGTGGACCGTTTTGAATTAATGCTTCATGACCCCTAACTTATAAATTAATTGGCTAAAAGCACATTTGCTTGAGGACAAGCAAATAACAAGTGTAGGGATATTTGATAAGGTTTTAAAAGGTACCATTTTGAGGGGTCGTTTAAGTCCTTATTTGATCACTTTTTTATCCGTTATTGCTTAATATCGTTCCTTTTCACTTTTTAGGTCTCGTGAAGGCAAAATGCTGGAATGGCACTTATTTGGACGAAAAGGCGCGAATATATGAAGAAAATGGCCAAAGTCAAAATCGAGACACTCACAGTTGCTGAAAGTAGAAGGCGACGGCGTCAGGTTCTATTGGCGAAGCCGTCCCAAAATTATTGTGACGGGCCAGAACCCAAAACTCGTATTTTCAAGAGACGGCGTCTAGTTGTGAAAGAGTAGGCCGTCGCTACTCAGACGGCCTAGATGCAATCCAGACGACGTCAGAAGCTGAAGAGGACGGCGTCACGGACATAAGGTGACGCCGTCGCAAGGTTAACGTGGCCAAGACGAAACCCTAATGGCGGCGACACGACGGCGTCACTAAACATAAGGTGACGCCGTCGCAATTGTAATCTAATATATAGAATCCGAATTTTTCAGTCTTTGTGTGGAGAGTCTTTGGAGTAAAAACCTAAAACCGAACCTAAGGTGTCTTGTACAGTATTTTAGGGTTTTAAACCCTATCTTACATCAAGATAAGTCTTTACTTCATTAATTCAATTATGTCTTTGATTATTTGTGTGTATGCTTGCATGTTCTCCATGTCCGGCTAATTTATTTGTGTGTTTGCTTAGGAAGTATGAAACTTAATTATTGAATATTGATTGGTTGTTTCTTATCTTAGTTGATTAATGATCTAGTAATGCGATAGGTCATTCGTTGTGTACTTAATGCTTGATTCATCTTTGTGAACCTTAGAATATAATTACCTGAGTAGTTGTAGGCTAAACCATCCAAAGAGCGCCTTAGAGTAGGAGTTTATAATCCCTAGTGGGTTTGTAGAAAAGACCCTTTGGTAAGTTCAAAGAGTTAGGGAGAAACGCATACGCTACAACTTTAGACACACAACGCAACTAGGAATAAGACGTGACACTCAACCATCAATAGGAGATAATTAAGGAGTAATACAAACTAAGTAAACACATCTTTAAACTATCATACGAGCACACATTAATTAGACATAGACTCCCACAACCTTAGTTTAGATAATTAGATAATAGTAGAGTAATCGGTAGAAATACCAAACCCCCAAATCCAATACCCGAGATTCGTACCTTTCCATTTTCATAAAATATAAAAAGATAAAAAATAATCTTCCTCAACCTTAACCTTAGCGTAGTAACTCCTTACTAGCATTCCTATTCCCCTAGAGAACGATATCAATACCCGTGGCTTACCCTAATTACTACACTACAACGATTAGGTTCACTGCCTAGGGTGTTATAAAACTTGCTCGAAGAAAAGGAAGTTCCTTTGACCCCGAACGATGCGTGTAGCGTTATCAGTTACAGTTATAGAGATGTGTAACAGTAATGAAATTTAATCTGTAAAACTTCTTGTAGTTGATACATGAAGTTAATCCTAGGATGAAGGTGCCCTTTGTTTCCCTGATTAACCTTAAGCTGTCCGATGTCGATTTTGGGAATAGTGTTATGGTAGCGTTCACCATTGGAATGATTCGGTCATCTCCGAATTTGAAAATGCTGGATACGAGAGTAAGTGTAATGATGTAATGAATATGTATCAATTAAAACATTCATAAATTGCCATGTTTGTGTATCTCAACACTATTTGATTTTGCAGGCTGCAAACACGCTTAGTGATCTACATTTGCCCAATTTTTCCACTGTTGTAGATAGAAACACATTCAGCCATGGGCAGCTTCAGACGATGGTGTTTCGAGCTTTTCCCAGATCAGATCATGAAATAACTTTAATAAAGTGTATACTTGCGTGTTCCCGGTCGATTAAGACAATCAATATAAGGCAAAGTGATAGGAGTCATGATGGGAATGAAAATACCAGGAACAACTGGGAGTTGGCTAAGAAGCTGTTGAAACTCCCCCGAGCTTCCCCCACAGCCGTGGTAGATTTCTTTGACTGGTTGTAGTTTAAGTTTGGGTTGAATACCCTTGGACAATTAATGTTTCAAAATAGTTTTGTAATTTTGTACAGTAATTGTTATATGGTTTGCTTATAATTAGATTGTTCATATGTTGTTGTTTGTGCGTATTCTAGGTGATGAAAGTTTGACATTCGAAAGTCAAACTTTCATTTAGCATTTTTATTTGATTGTAGCAAGTAAAACTGCATTTCCAGTTTACTTTAGTCAGTCAATACTTGAAAATGTTGAATGGGTTAACTGTGAACAAGAGTTGTAATGTCAGAAGGATTGAAAACCTTTGGAACATTAAGTCAAAAGTCATAATGGTATTTGAAGTTTGATGATGAGGATGGCTATTGGAATGTTCAATAATATATACAATGGTATTTGACTTTGTAAAGTCAATATTGCAAAACCATTACTAAATATTTGTTTTGGAGTGAATTGATAATTTGACATGTTTTAGAAGTTTGACTTAACAAAGTCAAACTTCTAATGGTTTTACGGAAGTTGGCAACTTGAGGGACCAATTGTGTATCCTAAAGTGAATATTGGGCGGGAGTTTTAAGTGTGACAAATTGACAACGGCAACCAACACAAATTCAGGGACCGAGTGTGAAAAAAAGGAAACTATTAAACCGTTCACCGTCTCTTACCAGAGACGATATTAACTAGTGCACACCAAACGAGATAATCATCTACCACTTTTTCCACACACACACAACTTTCCAATGGCAGATTTCCCCATTTTAAACAAACTCATGGAGGTGGCTGATTCGCCAAATCTTAATGATCGGATGGCTATCTGGTTTGAAGATGAGGCTGCCCAAGAAGGGATTCTAAGGAAGCTACTTCTTCAGTGCTGCCAGCATCTGAAGACAGGAATCATCAACCGTAGGGAGCTGATACAAGAGAATCAAGCTCTGGGATCTCGTAGAATTGCGCTTGACTGTGTGGATGCGCTGAACAAAATCCAGTCTAGGCACACAAACCAACTTGCCCAACTCATACAGATTGTTGGTCAAACAGATGAAGGTATTCGGTTCAACCAAGAGTTTGTTAAGAAAATGGCTGAACATAATGCCTGAATTTTTGGTTTTCCATGGGGTAGATAAAGGCGTCTTTTAGGTGATAGTTTTGCTAAAAATGGTATGTAAATTAGATTTGATGTAGTTGGTTATGATGTTTAACAGAATTTATTAATGATAAAATATCATTTGGGTTATGTGTTGTTGAATCTGTTGTATTGTGATATGGGTTGTATTTTAGTGTTATTAGTATAAGCAAAACCAAACAGGCCCTTGTATCAGCAAAACCAAACAATCCCTTGTATCAGCAAAACTTTAATCAGTAGAACCAAACACCCCCTTGTATCAGCAAAAGCAAAGGCAATGGTTTAAAAAGATGTGGTGAAAATGCAAATACTTTGGCACTAAATCATAATGTATCAAATAAAACTTCCGCTTGTATCAGCTAAACCAAACGGCCCCTTTTATCAGCAAAAGCTGTTACAGCAAAACCAAACACCCCCGTATCAGAAAAATTAGAGGCAGTGGTTTCAAAACACGGTTTCAAAAGGCAAACGCTTTAGCAGTAAACAACAATATATTGACAATTGTGTATTGTAACATCTTGAATTTTGACTTACAAAAGTCAAACAAACTAATGAAAACGAACAAATTGTAACTTGGGTAAGTCAAACCTATTAAGATATGCAAAACGATTTCAAACACAATTACTTAAATAAGATCACAAAATTTTATTCATCGATTTCAATAACTACAAATGTTTACTATCATCTAAACATACACTTAGCTAGACCCACAACTCTCCCTATCATCGTTTTCCTTCTTTTCCTTCCTTTCCTTAAGATATTTAAACAAAATTTCCAGTTTTGTAATCCTTTCTCCCAAATCGTTAAACTTTGATAACAAGATGTCATCCTCTTCCTTCTCCTTCTTAACACCCAAACGCTTTTCATTTGCGCAGTCTGCTTTCATCAACGAACTCAACAAACCCTTCCCCTTATCGTTTTGTGCCATTATTGTTTTTCTTTTTGCTTTGGGAAGAATGTGTGTTGATTGTATTTTAGGGTTCACTCTTGCTCGTTCATACATATATGGTTGAAGGTTGGGTTACATTTTAACTAGCTTGGGTCAAAAAAGTGAATGGTCTATAATACCCTCGGTTTGACTGTCCCAATTCTGGTCAAGGGACGAATCTAGCATTTAATGGGTACTGTTTGGACCGGTAGCGATGAAAAGTGCGTGGTTCGTCCCATCGCGATCCTCCGATACAAGTTTAGGGACCAACGGTGTATTTTAGTCTTAGTTTTAAAATGTTCAAGTTTATTAAGACGCCAATAAGTGTCCTAAATATCTATTACAACCCCTTCCTACGGGACACTTTTATTTTGGTCCTATTAGATCAAAGGTCCTATAAACTATTTTTATAGAACTCTAATAGGTGTCCTATATGCCCCTTTTTCTTGTAGTGTGAGAATGAGATTTCGGAGTGTTTTTTAATTGTCCCACTAAAGTTGTAATAAAAGTTTGGTATATATCTTTTGGATCATATACACCATACCAAATTAGAATGAAACAAGGATTAGAGCCCGCTGCGTTGCAGCGGGTATTTTTTCCTATCGGTAAGTGTTTGGTTGCTTTTTCGGATTTAAAATTCGGGACGTAATTTTTACCAGAGATACAACTCTTTTCAATTGTGTCATTCTATATTGCTCACCTTTGAATCTCTGTGCCCATGTTATACTATCAATCAGAAATCAACATTGATTTATTAAATATACATAGCAAAAGTAGATTCATTTTGTAAAAACAAAAAAAAACAAAAAAAAGGTCAAATATCCTGTGGTCATGTTTCTCTACCACCCAATAAATTAATAATGGTATTTAATCCTACAATTATCTGATCAATTTTCATAAACAACACTTAGATAAAAGTCTAAACATATGTGGTGTCACAAAACAAAGATGCAAATCAAGCCAAAAGACTAACAAATAGGGAAACTCAGCATGTGCGTTGACTAATACAGCTATCAGCATTTCATGTTTCTGATCCAAAGTTGACCAATAGCTTCTTGCCTGCACAGTATAAAAAAATCAGCAGGTGAATTTAAAACGTACTCGGCCCATGTCTTGTTGCAATGACAGAAATACCAAAATAATTCGCCAATTTCTTGCATTTACATAACTGAGCTTTTATAAACATCTACTACATATAATGAACTTCTATTTGTATGTGTGAATAGAATTTATCGCGCTGTATTAAAAAAATTCCGAAAGAACTAATAAGATCATCAAGAAAACCCTTACGTTTGGCCTGCATTCACCGTCAATGTGAGTTGAAGCATCTGCAAGGTTACGACCTGTAACATGATGCACGGTCCATGAAGAGAAACACCTGTATTTTTTGTGACAACCTAAATTGCATGAAACCTGTCTACGTTACACACCACTCGCCATATCGTTAAACAAATCCGGTGAATAACGTACCTGCGTACATCTTATTTATTCGACCTAAGTACGTCAAGTAACTGAAACTCACTTAATAAAATATAAAGGAAAAAGGCTATAAATTCATAACATACTATACAAAAAAACTCATTATGCTCTATCTACTTCACTTATTGTCATAATACATAACCGTTTTTATTTTATTCGGTTATTTTCTGTCTGTTTTTATCCATTTTCGTAAATCGTCCATTTTTATCCGTTTTCATTTTAATATGTCCGGATAAAAACAGATAAAAACGGATAAAAACCGTTTTGACGTGGATAATAAAAAACGGTTTTTATCCGTTTTTATCTGTTTTTATCCGGACATTGTAAAATGAAAACAGATAAAAATGGACGATTTACGAAAACGGATAAAAATGGACAGAAAATAACCGAATAAAATGAAAACGGTTATGTATTATGACAATAAGTGAAGTAGATAGAGCATAATGACTTTTTTGTAAAGTACGTTATGAATTTATAGCTTTTTTCCAAATATAAAATAGCCACAACATAATCTAACGTCAACAAAATCCAACTACATAAAACTAAATATGAATGAAATACTAACATCACGTAAAAATTGTAAATTTTCAATGAGTATTAAAAAAGAAATAGAAATATCACCTGATGAAATGAAATGTATGGGTAACAGTACGTGGGACATGTTGCGGTCCATGTTTCCGCCATTTGAGACCTGAATACACTTTTTTCAAAAGAAAAAAGTACCCCATATTCGCCCAGTAGCCATGCTTCGAACGCCTGATACATCAACTATGGAAGATCTTAATATGATTCAAAAGCATGAAAGGGACTGATTGTCGTTATCTTTTAATCTCTCCTCGTTTAGGAATCTAATTAATAAAAGTATTATAAGTAATCTACTAATAGTTTATATTCAAAATCAACACGAAATATATGCAAATTTTAAAGACTCTAAAGTTTGAAACTGTTAATCTTGGCATCACACATATATGAAGGATATGCTATTGAAGTTGTGAAGTATCTTGATTTCGAAATTCAGTAGGTGTACTTCATGTCTTATAAACTTCTTTCGCTCACCTGAAAGCTCAATATGATCACAGTCGATCGCTGTCCAATTTTCGTAGTATACCACATTAGGCATCAACTGCATAAACTAACACAACTGAGAATGCCTTCATCCAAACACCCCCTGACAAAACATCCTAATTCAAAACCCTCATTCAAACAAAAGAAAATAAAAGTAAACCATACCGACATAAGCTGCCCATTTTGCAGTCCCTAGGCTTAAGTGAGATTAGAAGCTAATGATGATTATTACAAACCTGTAATGCCGGACGCTGCTATCAAATTGAAGGCAAATATAAATATCCATAGGCATGCCCTCGTAGACGACGATGTACCTGTAACGGTGGATTTTAAACTCATATATCGTAACAATCGAAAATGCAAATCAAATGTATTTAGTTAAGATTCCCAACTGTGGCGTAATAATTGCCAACAGGCACGTAAAGAAACATTGAGAGCTTCGGGTGTTGGTATGTGCTAAAACACATACCTTTTCATTATCAAAACTGACCCAAAATAACCAAGAAAGAGCCGTTTATTGCTAATATCTGTGGTTTTCTTGAGTTTGTGCTTGTGCAGGTACGGATATGTAAAAACACACAAAAAGGAACCAAATCAGACGTAAATCCGAGCACGAGAGATTAAGAGAGCTTAAGCTGAGCCGGAAGATTAAAATTGTGCATTTATGAAGATTTTATTCTCCGAGGATGATTTTTGGAAGATATATTCAAGTTTGAAGATATGTCAAAAATGGCCCCTCAAGTTTCAGCATTTGGCAAAAGTGCCTTTGAAGATTCAAAAGTTGCAAATTCAGCCTTGGTCTATTTAAGAATGACAAGAATGGTCCTTGGAAGATATTTTCAGATTTACATGTTTGGTCCTTGGAGTTTCAGCATTTGCAAGTTTGGTCCTTAATTACTTAACTTAGTCCAAAACCAATCCTATATATCCTAAGTCCAACAACTCACGGCCCAAATAATCCCTCTACCCGGCCCAAACTTAAAACACCCGTCCAATAAACCCACGGTATACTATTCTACCCGAATACCCCACTTACCCGGCCATTTTACCCGAGTCAACACCCATGACCCGGTCAACACTCATTTGATTTATAATAAACAATCCCAAACGCGCCCTTTACTCCTTCTTCCCCAATCCAAACAACCATTTACCCGTTTACCCATTTACCACCAATTACCCACCCCAACCTCGTACTAAGCATCTCTGAAGATCTTCTAGAAGCTGACATGTCAGATAGAATGCCAACGTGGCCATTTGAAGCTCCCTCATTGGCTGCAACACCTCACCAGGTGAATTGGAAAGTTGTGATTGGCTATTGTGACTCAGAATGATTTGTGGCTGTGGATAAGCCTTCTAGGCTCTTCCAAGAAGAATCCCAAGCTCTTGAAGGCTATAAATAGGACCTCTTGGCTCACATTGTAGTCGTGCATTAATTTTCTTTAAATTCAATTAAGTTTATGTTTTTCAGTAGTCTTATTTAGTCATTTCCTTTTAAGTTTTTATGTAATCTCAAAGTTTATTGTACTCTAACTTCAATTTTAATAAAATTCCAAGTTTCACTTTTTATCTTGCATTTTCAGTTTTTAATGTTGAATAAAGGTGTTTTTAAGGTTGAAATAAGCTCACTCAGCTTCATATAAGCTGTTTTGAGCTTATTTGTTGTTTACTTGTTCCATTTCATTCATTTACATTCACAAAAACACTTGGTCAACGAAAGTCAACTGTGGTGCCAAATTGGTTCAGAAATGGATAAGGGTTGATTATTATGATGCATCTGGGTTGATTTGATGTTAAATGGTTTAGGATTAGTGGTACTTTAGCTGATTTGCAAGCCATAGTGGCTGGACTTCTTGTAAGTGTGAGCTTAATCTCATTTCTAGCTTAATAAATGGTAGCAGATATTGTTTCTCTTAGATCTGTTATAGTGTTAATCATTGCTGTCATTAGTTTTATTTAAGTGTACTAAATCTGTTTTGTAGTTAGAATAATCTTGTCATTGTGTTTTAGCTAGAATTTATTGCATTTTCTGTCATATAGGAGTGTTTGGATTAGTACTTAAACTGTGCTAGAGGTTAAAATATTGGAGTAGATCAGTTGCTTTAGGCCTACTATAGTTTATTACATTCATATCTGTCCTTATTTTGCATCCATGTCCATGTTAAGTCAAAATTTCATTTCAATTGTCATTAATCTCAAACCTGTTAGAATCAGTTGCTTAGATTCTGCACATAGGTGTAGAATTTGATAAAATAGCTTGCTATAATTGTATTACATCATTATTCATCAACTTCAGTTCATCATTTGATCTTAAATCTCAAAAAAGTCAAACACCATCACTGTTTTCAAAAGTCAAAATCATGTCAAAACCAGTTTTTTGCAGACCTTGCAGCCCTTGCACAAGGTGCTATACAGCTTATTAGGGTCTCATATTTGGTCCAGTTGTAGTTTGCTTGGTGGTCTTGAAGACCACATATCTGTTTTTCACACAAGCTCTTCTGATAAGCCTTTGGATAAGCTCAAACATAGGGCCAGGTAGCTGTTTGGATAAGAAGATCAGTTAGCTTAATACTTGGTAGATCACTGATTAGAGGTTAGGAGTAGCTAGGATCAGTTAGAATTAGCTTATTTTAGTATAATCTAGTTTCAGTAACAGTGTGATGGCTTATTTTGCTTATTTGCTTATTTTCTAGTGCTTATTTGGAAACAGTTTGCACTGCAGCCCTCATATCTTACACATAAGCATCATATTTTATATTTTTCATAGATTTAGAATAACATTTTAGAATTTTCCTGAGTTTTTCATAATTTTTGGTCACTGCTTGCTATTTTTCTCTATTTAAAACAGTTTTTAGTCACTTTTAAATAGCTTTTATTGCCAATAATTAAGAAAAAGTTCCAAAAAATAATTTTTCAATTTTCCCAGTTTAAGAAAAATATAAAAAGCATAAAAAATATTTTTCCCTATTTTTCCCTTTTTATTTGGTATTTTTCACAATTTAAATTAGATTTAAGAAAAATAATCAGAAAAATAAAAAAAATAGTTTTGAAAATTCTCTTAGGATATTTTAGATTTTATAAAAATAGTTTCATAATTTTCACCTTAATTTTCATAATTTTTAGGATATAATTTAGACGTAGTTGCATTTTAATTACGTTTCGTTAATTACGTTTTAGTAATTTTGCATTAGGATTTCCCGTAAAATAGATTCCCTTAATTACTTTCCCTATTCCCGTAGTTTAATAAAATCAAAAATAACAAATCAAAACATCGAGCATTAAATTCCAAACCAATAACGACGTTGGCAATTCATGCCTCGTTGGGAAACGATTCGGGTTGACTAATCCGTATCAACGATCACACACGGGATTTGGTTTGATATTCTTTTTCCTAAAGGAATTTTGAATCTATCTTCGTGATTATTTTTGATATCGATATTAAGGTTTTATCCATACACATAACCCCTAAGCCTTTTATTTTGAAATCAAATTTTGGCGCCGCTGCCGGGGAGGTTGTGTCACGACAATATCGTTTGAGGTTTGACGATTAGTGACTCGAGATCCTTCATTCGTGAAGTTACTATTTTTCTATAAAATAAAAAAGTAAAAAATATTTTCCTTTTTCTTTTGTACATATATATATCATATTAAAAATACAAAAAGATTTTCTCTTGTGTTTTTGCTAATAAATAGAAGACACCAATTATATAACATTCTCAACGGAGGTGTTATCATTAATAAGTTCCCGAACCAAATATAAAAAACTTGCCTTTGTGTCGCTTGTGAATTTATTTATTTCTATCGGATAAACAAACTGTGTGGTGGGTATAAGGACGGCCTGACATTAAATTGCGGCCGAAAAGAAGCGGGTTTTTAATAAGCTTCGCGCTGACCTACAAAGCTTCTCCGCTCGCTTGTGCCTTTGTCTTGTAGAGGTGATTTATTCACTTGGGATTATTGGTTAAGTTCACTGTGTTTTCGAATACCGTTCTCTTTTAATTGCCTTGGTTTTTGAAAGTGCATGCGCACTCGCTCTAATAACTACAGACCGATACTTGAAACCGCTACAATTCCGAGAAGGCGAAATAGACGTGCTCCATTAGTCGAACCCGAGATTCGAACTAATCAGACCCCGCCCATCATCGAAATGGCGGAGGACAACCGATCTATGCTAGAGCAACTCCAGGCACCCACCGAGGGTTATGGAGAAGCCATCGTCGTCCCGGCAATCGTTGCCGATAACTTTGAGCTTAAACACGGCTTGATCAACTTGGTATCATCGAGCCAATTTTACGGATTTGAGAGGGACGATCCTCACTCTCATATCCGACGATTCAACAAGCTCACGTCTACGATCAAGTACCGTAACGTTCCGGAAGAGGCTATCAAGCTTCTACTCTTCCCGTTTTCACTCGAGGGGGCTGCCCGGATTTGGCTCGAAAAACTACCCCTCGATCGATAACCACATGGGAGAATTTAGGGTGTGTTTGGTACCGAGAATTGGGGCAAGAGAAATGGAAATGGTTCCATTTCTCTTGTTTGGTACCGAGAATTGAAAAAGCGGAGAAATGGGGTAGAGAAATGGAGAGAAATGGAGAGAATTGGGTAGTGTAATTTGGTTAGCTCCATTTCTCTTATTTTGGTGGAGAAATTGGAGAAATTGATTAATTTTTTTTTTTTTTTTTTTTTTTTTTTTTTTTTTTTTTTTTTTTTTTTTACATTTAAAAAAAATTTAAAAAAATATTTAAAAAAAATATATATTTTTTTTAAAAAAATTATTTTTTTTAAAAATAAGTTTTTTTTTAAATAAATACATTTTTTTTTAAATTATTTTTTTTAAATATTTTTTTTTTAAATAAATACATACATTTTTTTTAAATAAATACATTTTTTTTCAAAATTATTTTTAAAAAATTATTTTTTTAAAAATTTATTTTTTTAAAAAAATATTTTTTTTAAAATATTTTTTTTAAAAATTATTTTTTTTTTAAAAAAATAAGTTTTTTTTTTTAAAAATATTTTTTTTTTAAATTAATTTTTTTTTAAAAATAAGTTTTTTTTTTTAAATAAGTTTTTTTTTTTAAAAAAAATTTATTTTTGAAAATTATTTTTTTTTTAAATAATTTTTTTTTTCATTTCTCGGGTCAAGTCTCTGTTGTTACCAAACATTAGAATTGAACACAATTCTCTACTGATTTCTATTCTCTGAGATTTTATTCTCTACTTCATTTCTTTTCTCTGAATTTCTCTCTACCAAACGCACCCTTAGTATCAAAATTCGTGAACGAATTCTTCCCACCGTCTAAAACAACAAGCCTAAAAAATGAAATAACAAAATTCACACAAAGATTTGATGAATCATTTAGTGAGGCATGGGACCGATTCAAAGATTTGCTTAGGCAATGTCCCCATCATGGTTTTTCTGAGTTACACCAACTTGATACGTTTTATAACGGTTTGAACGAAACTGATCAAGACTCTCTCAATGCCGCCGCGGGTGGTAATTTGTTGACCCGATCAACGAGAGATGCCTTGTCGATTATTGAGAATAAATCTAAAGTTCGTACCTCACGTAGCAAATCGGTTGTTGCTCGAGTGAGTACTACACCATCATCCTCGTCTTACGGAAATACGTCTAGCACCGATGCTAAGATTGAAAAGCTTACGGATATGATACAGGCTTTGGTTAAGATTAATTCTTCTCCACCCGCTCAAGTCAAAGCGGTGGAAACGACTTGTACTACTTGTGGTGGCCCGCATGCCTACTACAATTGTACCGCCACCGATGGCAATCCTTTCGAAGCTAATGCCGTAACCGGAGGTAACCAATACCGTCCTCAAGTTGAAACAAACCCTCGTGTTAGTAATCAAATGGGACCTCCGGGATTTTCTCAATCAAATAATCAGAATCGTTTTAATCAGAATCAAATTCATGGACCAAATGTTCAAAACCAATTCAAAGCTCCAACAAATCAATACCCAAACCAAGGAGTTAACTACAATCAAGGATATCAAAATCCAAGCTATCAAGCTTCACCTTTGCCTTCTAATGAATTCTCGAATTACGTTCAGAACAATAATGCTACCATCCAAACCATGAGAACCCAGATTTCAAGTTTGAGAAACGAGTTTCAATCTTCGTTAACTAGAGAAAGCAATGAGTTTAAGAACGAAATTCGACTTCAGAACAACAAGATGGATGCTTCGCAGAATAAACTTGAAAGTATGTTGAATGCTGTTTTGTGCCAAATGAGTCAACCCTCGGGTTCCGGTTCTCTCCCAAGTAACACAATTCCAAACCCGAAGGGAGAAATGAAATCCGTAACCATTCGAGATGATGGGCCCTCGATGACTACTTCCTCTCCGGTGAGGAATGTAGCACGAGAGACCGAGGTGACAAAGGACCCGGTAATTCCTCTTGATAATGGAAAAGCCAAATACGTCCAACCTCTGGTTGCCCAAGTTCCTTCTATCTCCGTCATAACACCAAGTTCTAATCTCACACCGTGCAAATCGATTCAATCATGATTAGACAAAATGAAAGTTTTTTCTGGAACAAAGTTTAAACTTACGACTGATATGATCAAAGCTGCTGACATGATTTATGAAAAGAAATTGGAACAAATTTCAAAGATTTCACTTGAGCCTACACAGTCTAATTCTCCCTCGAACCAAGCTCCCGAGAAGCTTGGTGATCCCGGGAAATTTCTCATTCCTTGCTCTTTGAATGATATTGAGGAATATAATGCCTTGACCGATTCAGGTGCAAGCATAAGTCTCATGCCTCTTGCTATATATCATAAGCTTGGATTGAAGACTCTTATACCGACTCGTATGACTATTGAATTAGCTAATCGAACAATTGCTCACACGGTTGGTGTAGTCAACGATGTTATGGTACGAGTGGATAAATTCCATTTTCCCGTGGATTTCGCCGTCATTGATATAGAGGTTGATGCCCGAGTCCCTCTCACTCTTGGAAGACCATTCTTGAGAACCGCAAAAGTCCTTGTGGATCATTACCAAGGAACGTTGACGATCAGAAAAGAAAATGAAAAGATTGTGTTTTATGCCGAACAAACTTCAAAACCTCCACCCGATGATCATTCTATTCATAGCATCGGTGTGATTGATTTTTCTCAAGAAAGTGGTGATCCCATTTTACCGTCTAATCCGAGTATGACCACTACAAAAAGCCCTCCGGATGATCCGGATGATGTTGAGAAAGTTAAACCTAAACCGTCTCGAATTGATCTTTCAAGGTTTACGATTAAGAGTATGTCGACAATACAAGCTGAACGGACAAAGCAACAAGAAAAGGAGACTTCAACGGTAGTGGTGGAAACTGCTAGCTCTAAGAGCACACCACTTGTCCCACCTCCGATTTCTAAGAAAATCAACCTTCCTTTGAGTGGCAATCCCACTCCTTCTTCTGAAATTATGGAAACTTCTTCTGAGACATCTTTCAATCCAGAATCTTTCAAAACGACATTCACAAATCCCTTGTTTGAATTCGATTCTGAATATAATCAAATTTTTGAAAATCAACTCTTTGACGAAGAAAGTGAGGAGTTCACCGATGAACTTGCTCCTACCGACTCGATTTTCTCTGAGAATGAAGAAGAATACTATGATCCGTTTTTCCCGAAGAAAGAAAAGGAAGTAAAGTTTTCGACAGGTGAACTTGTTGATCCTGAGGTCCAACATTATTTTTTATCCGAGAGTGATTCCTCTCCTCGTGAGGATTTTCACGTAGATGATACTTTGATTTCCTTCCTCTCCGAGGACAAGATTTTTAACCCTGGGATACTCTTCGGAGAGGACATTCTTATCACAAAAGTTAACCGGAAAAAGGATCCTCTCTTGGATGCCTTCGTTGATGAACCTTCAAGTACACTTTTCTGTACCATGGACTCCCTTCGTCTATGGAGTATTCTTATTGTGATCCGTCATCCCTTCGTCCACCCGCAAAACCACCGGATGATGGATCGATCTTTCTTGAAAAACGTTTTGTGAGTTCGGGAGGATTTAACCCTTATGTGCTTGAGCCCGACATTTTCTTTCCCCCCAACCCACCCAGTCTCATTCCTTCGGGAATGAGGACACCATTTTTGACCCTGGTATCCCTTCCGCTTGCTCCCCCAAGGACAAATGAATTCGGGGACAAGTCAGGCTAGCGACTCGTTGATCAAAAACAGTAGCGCTTCGTGGGAGGCACCCCATGCTTATCCTTCTCTTTATTTCTATTTTCTAATAAGTGACGCGAAGGGGTCAGCCTCTTCGATTTCTCGTGTTTGGTTGTTTGTGATGTTGTGTAGGATTTTGCCGATATGAAGACTCTCGTGCTCGAAGTTTGTCTTTTCTCCACTCGAGTTTCATGATCGTTGCTTATGGAAATCCGATATCCTAAATCTTATCGACTAACGTTTATCTTCTAGCATACTTAATAAACGGCTTTTAGATTTTCGTGACACCCTTGCTTTAAACATTGAGGACAATGTTTCGTTCTAGTCTGGGGTAGGGTAATCTTCGATTTGATTTGACCGCACTTGCTTATTTTTGTCGTGTACTCTCGCAACCCCGTTTTTCCGTAGAAAATTGTGCAAAAATGTGAAAAATTAAATTTTTTTTAAAGCTTTTGTTAAGTCTTTTTGATTGAAAAGTTTTGCTAGTCTCTTAGACAAGAAGCTATAAAATGCGAATTCTAGCTCACAAGGCCAAGATTTTGCAAGTTTCCCTTAGTGACTTTAAATATGCATGACTTTATTTCATTAGACGAAGCATTTGCTAAGTTAATATATGTTTTGACACCTTGTTGACTTTCCGCTGGTGAGAGTAGGAATAGAATTCTGACTTGACCGGGCGTGTTGAGCCCTAGCTTGTTCCCTTAACCATAGGTAATCTAAAAAATTATCGGCTAAGCATCTGCGGATCTCATTATTTGGGATTTTAAATTTGCAGAGATCGAGAAATGATAGAGTTACTTATGAGTTTAGATGCTAAGCGTGGAGTAGTTGGTTCTCTTTAGAGCCCATCGAAGGTACTTATGGCTTTTTGTTCCCACAAAATTGTTTCACCCCATATCTGTCTAATAAATAATTAGAGATGTTGAGTTTTTGGCGATAGTTAGTTCTTTATCTTCTTAAAAGAATCTTTGTTTTAAAAATTGGGTACACATCAAGGATCCGTAATGAATGAGCAATAAGTGATAAGTGAGAAAGTAATAAGTAAAGTTGTGAGCTGCGGTGTCGAGATCGGACCCTTGGATCTTTAGCCGGGATTGAGTGAGGTCTTAGCCTAGCCAGCCGGGATCCTCATTTCATGAAGCCTATAGTCTTGGAACTACCCCGTGAAGCTCCGTAGTTCATAGCTCATACAAGTAAAAGTGCATGCAAAAAAAAAAAAAAAAAATGAAAAAATGAAAATTGATGAATGAAAAAATCAAAAGTATAAGTGAATAAAAATTCCTTGATGTGGACCTCATTTTTGGGACAATGGTTCTTGAGAGAAGATGGATAACTAATTATCGACTTAGCTTTGTATCTTTATCGGAATAATTCTTATCGAAACGAGAAATTTGAAGAAATTCAATTCTCACAAAAATAAAATAATTAGAGGAAAATAGGAAAATGGGAACAAAAGGTATTTACATAAGTAACTTCCATGGGTAGTTTTAGCATCTAAAGTCATACTTAACAATGATTTCGGTTTTACGCTTAGTTTGGGACTTGTGAAAAATCAAGGACGATGTATTCTATCCGTATGGTCACTTCACGATGTGTTGTGTTTCTTACTCCATGATCCTAAACATGTCTTTTGAAAAATGTTGGAGTTATTGATCGACATGAAAGTTCAACAAACCGTCATTCATAACCGGAATGAGCTTAATCGTAATATCTATATATGTGAATTAAAAGGTAAACGGGGCGTTTTTAGAATTAAGGCTTTCTTAATCTCTTTTGAGGAATCTTTGCTACTTCTTCATAGGTTTAGTAGAAAGAGATTGAAATCCTTGGTTTTAGAAGCGTGAGTTGATTGCATTGCGTGAGGACACGACAATGGTCTCGTCTGGGGTATTTTGGTATGTGCTAAAACACATACCTTTTCATTATCAAAACTGACCCAAAATAACCAAGAAAGAGCCGTTTATTGCTAATATCTGTGGTTTTCTTGAGTTTGTGCTTGTGAAGGTACGAATATGTAAAAACACACAAAAAGGAACCAAATCAGACGTAAATCCGAGCACGAGAGATTAAGAGAGCTTAAGCTGAGCCGGAAGATCAAAATTGTGCATTTATGAAGATTTTATTCTCCGAGGATGATTTTTGGAAGATATATTCAAGTTTGAAGATATGTCAAAAATGGTCCCTCAAGTTTCAGCATTTGGCAAAAGTGCCTTTGAAGATTCAAAAGTTGCAAATTCAGCCTTGGTCTATTTAAGAATGACAAGAATGGTCCTTGGAAGATATTTTCAGATTTACATGTTTGGTCCTTGGAGTTTCAGCATTTGCAAGTTTGGTCCTTAATCACTTAACTTAGTCCAAAACCAATCCTATATATCTTAAGTCCAACAACTCACGGCCCAAATAATCCCTCTACCCGGCCCAAACTTAAAACACCCGTCCAATAAACCCACGGTATACTATTCTACCCGAATACCCCACTTACCCGGCCATTTTACCCGAGTCAACACCCATGACCCGGTCAACACTTATTTGATTTATAATAAACAATCCCAAACGCGCCCTTTACTCCTTCTTCCCCAATCCAAACAACCATTTACCCGTTTACCCATTTACCACCAATTACCCACCCCAACCTCGTACTAAGCATCTCTGAAGATCTTCTAGAAGCTGACATGTCAGATAGAATGCCAACGTGGCCATTTGAAGCTCCCTCATTGGCTGCAACACCTCACCAGGTGAATTGGAAAGCTGTGATTGGCTATTGTGACTCAGAATGATTTGTGGCTGTGGATAAGCCTTCTAGGCTCTTCCAAGAAGAATCCCAAGCTCTTGAAGGCTATAAATAGGACCTCTTGGCTCACATTGTAGTCGTGCATTAATTTTCTTTAAATTCAATTAAGTTTATGTTTTTCAGTAGTCTTATTTAGTCATTTCCTTTTAAGTTTTTATGTAATCTCAAAGTTTATTGTACTCTAACTTCAATTTTAATAAAATTCCAAGTTTCACTTTTTATCTTGCATTTTCAGTTTTTAATGTTGAATAAAGGTGTTTTTAAGGTTGAAATAAGCTCACTCAGCTTCATATAAGCTGTTGTGAGCTTATTTGTTGTTTACTTGTTCCATTTCATTCATTTACATTCACAAAAACACTTGGTCAACGAAAGTCAACTGTGGTGCCAAATTGGTTCAGAAATGGATAAGGGTTGATTATTATGATGGATCTGGGTTGATTTGATGTTAAATGGTTTAGGATTAGTGGTACTTTAGCTGATTTGCAAGCCATAGTGGCTGGACTTCTTGTAAGTGTGAGCTTAATCTAATTTCTAGCTTAATAAATGGTAGCAGATATTGTTTCTCTTAGATCTGTTATAGTGTTAATCATTGCTGTCATTAGTTTTATTTAAGTGTACTAAATCTGTTTTGTAGTTAGAATAATCTTGTCATTGTGTTTTAGCTAGAATTTATTGCATTTTCTGTCATATAGGAGTGTTTGGATTAGTACTTAAACTGTGCTAGAGGTTAAAATATTGGAGTAGATCAGTTGCTTTAGGCCTACTATAGTTTATTACATTCATATTTGTCCTTGTTTTGCATCCATGTCCATGTTAAGTCAAAATTTCATTTCAACTGTCATTAATCTCAAACCTGTTAGAATCAGGTTGCTTAGATTCTGCACATAGGTGTAGAATTTGATAAAATAGCTTGCTATAATTGTATTACATCATTATTCATCAACTTCAGTTCATCATTTGATCCTAAATCTCAAAAAAGTCAAACACCATCACTGTTTTCAAAAGTCAAAATCATGTCAAAACCAGTTTTTTGCAGACCTTGCAGCCCTTGCACAAGGTGCTATACAGCTTATTAGGGTCTCATATTTGGTCCAGTTGTAGTTTGCTTGGTGGTCTTGAAGACCACATATCTGTTTTTCACACAAGCTCTTCTGATAAGCCTTTGGATAAGCTCAAACATAGGGCCAGGTAGCTGTTTGGATAAGAAGATCAGTTAGCTTAATACTTGGTAGATCACTGATTAGAGGTTAGGAGTAGCTAGGATCAGTTAGAATTAGCTTATTTTAGTATAATCTAGTTTCAGTAACAGTGTGATGGCTTATTTTGCTTATTTGCTTATTTTCTAGTGCTTATTTGGAAACAGTTTGCACTGCAGCCCTCATATCTTACACATAAGCATCATATTTTATATTTTTCATAGATTTAGAATAACATTTTAGAATTTTCCTGAGTTTTTCATAATTTTTGGTCACTGCTTGCTATTTTTCTCTATTTAAAACAGTTTTTAGTCACTTTTAAATAGCTTTTATTGCCAATAATTAAGAAAAAGTTCCAAAAAATAATTTTTCAATTTTCCCAGTTTAAGAAAAATATAAAAATCATAAAAAATATTTTTCCCTATTTTTCCCTTTTTATTAGGTATTTTTCACAATTTAAATTAGATTTAAGAAAAATAATCAGAAAAATAAAAAAAATAGTTTTGAAAATTCTCTTAGGATATTTTAGATTTTATAAAAATAGTTTCATAATTTTCACCTTAATTTTCATAATTTTTAGTATTATAAATTAGTTTTAAAAGTTAAAAATTAGTTTTTAATTTTTATAAAATCCAGAAAAATCCAAAAAAATAGTTTTAATTCATAATTAGTTTTCACATTGCATTTCTAGAGTAAAAGCAATTTTAGGCATTTTTAGGATATAATTTAGACGTAGTTGCATTTTAATTACGTTTCGTTAATTACGTTTTAGTAATTTTGCATTAGGATTTCCCGTAAAATAGATTCCCTTAATTACTTTCCCTATTCCCGTAGTTTAATAAAATCAAAAATAACAAATCAAAACATCGAGCATTAAATTCCAAACCAATAACGACGTTGGCAATTCACGCCTCGTTGGGAAACGATTCGGGTTGACTAATCCGTATCAACGATCACACACGGGATTTGGTTTGATATTCTTTTTCCTAAAGGAATTTTGAATCTATCTTCGTGATTATTTTTGATATCGATATTAAGGTTTTATCCATACACAAAACCCCTAAGCCTTTTATTTTGAAATCAGGTGTCCTACCCAAAGATTTGCGTATGATTTCACCATCACTTTTTTTCAGTTTTTTTTGCGCCCTATCAGCAGCAGGAGTTAAAGAACGCGTGACTTTGGCATACCCAAAAGTAAATAAGTGCTTGGCCGACAGGACCTACAAATTAAAAACAACAGTCAGAACCACGGTAGGAATTCTATCAGGTTACAGTAAGCAATTCGCAGAATGGGGCATATTCTTGAAGAATAGTAGTTTCATAGCTGATCAGTATATAACATGAGTAGAGTTGTAATTTTAAAATGCATAACTATTAAGGCAATGACTCAACCTCATTTTTTAATAGTCACAGTTCCACCTCTTACAATTCAATAAGTATGTGAAAAAAATAAATTGTATAAAAAGATTGAGAATGATTACCTGACTAACGCATTTTTCGTTCGTTGTATGAAGACGACTCGCCGGCATGAACTTGACAGCAAACTCTAAAACAACAAATAAGATTTTAAGACACCATACACACATAAACTTACTACTAAAGAAATATACATGAAAAGATACTTGGCTTTGTACGTGGTCTTAATAATACGCAACAGTTACGCAACATTCATAAACCCAAAATCAAAATGATGGCTAGAAGACCCACCACCCATTTGCCGCATACCTTTGCGTGTTACCGGTTCATTTTTACCGTCACTACCAACAGGATCATTCAACATATCATGTGCACCAACTTTTTTCATGGCTTTGCTCTTTGTTTTCATTTTTTTTCCAATATTTACTCACAAACATTCAAGAATAGAAGCAAAACGAACTTAAAACTAACAAATATGAGACAACATAGGCAAGAATGAAGTTAAGTGAATCTGAATATGATGGACAAACCTTGATTGATCCATGTAGTTTTGGTATAATATATCCAGTTCTTTGTATTTCGAACTATCCGAACTCATAGTCAAATTCAAAGATGTAATTAGGGTTGATAAACTTGCACAATTAATTTTTGCACTTCTTCGATCCGTCTTCTGAGTATTGTTCCTTATATTTGACAAAGAGCTGAAGAATTGGATTTGGTTCTTAACATGTGGATTTGGATTTGGGAAGAAGAACTGAAGAATTGTCTGGGTTGTTGAATTTCGATAACAATGAGAGAGAGAGTGTGAGAGAGGCGGTGTATTTGTCTCGTGCAAATGGAAATGGGCCAGACAAAACGCGTTACTGGACCGAAAAGTAGGCTAACATCTTAGAAGCCCAAGGTAAAGGAATATTCCTTAGAATCTTTTGTGTTTTAGTATGTATACGAGACTGGCATTGGTCCGCCGCGTTGCGAGCGGGCGAATTTTTTAGCCGAGGTGATTGTGCATTAATAAATAGTAATATAATATATAATCTTTTTTTTTTTTTCGGGCGGGCGAATTATTTAGCCGAGGTGATTGTGCACTAATAAATAGTAATATAATCTTTTTTTTTTTGGCGAATTTTTTAGCCGAGGTGATTGTGAACTAATAAAAAGTAATATAATATATAATCATTTTTTTTTTTCGGGCGGGCGAATTTTTTAGCCGAGGTGATTGCGCACTAATAAATAGTAATATAAATTTTTTTACTGTAGCAGGACTTTTTTTACTGTAGCAGCTCGGCCCAACCGGCCCAGTACTGTAGCACTGTAGCTGTACTGTAGCACGGGGCCAAAAACGTCGACGTTTTCTTTGTGATTTAATATATACTTATAATATACAATGAGTTTCGATACGTGTGGACTTTCTTGATAGGTGCACACAAAGCTTCTATCGAGACCTTCCATACAGATCAAAATACATTTCGTTTCCAACTTTTTGTCAAAGTTTATAACATATTATATATTTATTAATCGATTATATATATAAGAAAAACAGAAAAGACAAAGTATGTCAACGTTACTACTTTTGCGTGAAAAGCATCATGAAAATTCATATGAACTAAAATACATTTTGTCCTTAAACTTTTCGTCAAGTTTTATGATATTCTATATTCGTCATATAGTATATAGTAATTAATTTCTAGTAACATTAACAAATTATACATTTTTCTAACTCTTCATTTTCAGAGCTCATCAAAGAAATGGTAATAACGTTCTAATGTTACTATTTTTTTCATACAATTTTTAAAAATTATATTAGTTAAAATTTTATCTTAAAGTCATATATCTTTGAAAAAAACGTTATAAATGTTGGAATGTATGAGTCTGGACTATCCACGTTGGTGGAGATCATTAGTTCATAACCAATAGTGAGTATATGTGTTTAGGAGCATATAAAATAGATACGTTTAGAATTCGAAGAATTCTGATACTAGTCGGCTTGTTGCTTACGTGCCAGTGTAAAAGCTTGTACAATCAATTTCTTTAGTAAAATGTTATGACACACTATATTAGAGTGTGTCAATCAACTTGTAGAGTGTGTAAATCATCACCTGAAAAAGAATAAGACCACCCAATAGATTATTTTGATTTTAGTGGTTTGTGTTTATTCAAAGTTTTATTTTAAACCCTCTACTTTAGCTTACTTTTGATATGATACCCTTTTGCAAAAAGCCAAAATGCACAGATATGGATTATTGTTATGTTTGATAAAAACTCGTTTATTTATTTTGTATAGATAAACGAATTCTATGGACAGTTTGAATATTGAAATTTTTTAAAGTGGTTAAAGTTTATAAGATTAAGAGTAAATTGCATTTTTGGTCCCTGTGGTTTGGCCAAATTGCAGGTTTGGTCCTTATCTTTTCGAAAGTGCACCGGTGGTCCTCATTTTAAAGTTTTGGTTGCATGTTTGGTCCCGGCCCAAAGCTGAATGACAAAAATACCCTTGGTCTTTTATTTTCCCATTAGTTTATATTTTTTATTCACATTTCTCTTATTCTTTTAAAAAAAAAAAAAAAAAAAAAAAAAAAAAAAAAAAAAAAACACCACACACACACACACAAATTCATAACACAATATATAATCATCATCATCCTCAACAACTCAAAACAAAAAACTATTCTAACAAGAAAAATAATTCGTCAAACAGCTCCAAATGCAATTTACTCAAAAATATATTACTCCCCACGTTCCAAATGAATTGTCACTTTCTTCTTTTTCTGCTTCCTCTGCCCTTCGTCCCACATGTCTCTCTTCCCAATCTGTGGACATCGACGCGAGCTAAAAGGAGAAACTCATAGCTATGGAGGTCAAGAAAGAGAGTTGTCTTCTACCCAAATCCTTGTGTATAAACAAGAGTTCGTTTTTCACAGGTTCATCATCACCACACAAATGTCACAAATTCAAAAATTAAGGTTTGGCAAATCATAGGGCTTTTTGAAATTGGGTGAGGGGTTTTGTTAATCGAAGCATAAGGAAGGTTCTCCAAGTGTTTACTTTCACCAATTCGTTCTGAGTCTCCTCCAATTAGACTTCTTGATATTCAGTGTTCTTATCTAATCGATCTAGTTTGTAAGAACAATACTTTTCATTGTTTTTATTATGAATAAATTTGTTAATTAAAATTTTGTATGTCAAATTTATTGGTAATGTCGAATGGCAGTAGAGTTGTTGTTGTTAGAGTGTTGTAAGTGGTGGTGTAGGCTTAGAAGTAGGGGTGTGTGACAATGAGTGGTTTAGAGGGGTATGATGGTGGTGGCTGTGGTGGTGGGGTTTGAAGTGGTGGCTGATGGTGACGGGGGTATGATGGTGGTGATGAGAGGACAAAAGGTGTATGGTGGATAGTGATATTGTTAATGGATATATTGTGTTTGGGTGTGATTGGTATTGTATTAAAAGTTATAAAAAATATTTATTTAAATTAGAAATTAAAATAAAATAAAATAAATACTCATTTAAATATTCAAAAGGAATAAGACAAAGGGTGTTTTAGTCATTTAACTTTGGTCAGGGACTAAACATGCAACCAAAACTTTAAAATGAGGACCACCGGTGCACTTTCGAAAAGATAAGGACCAAACCTGCAATTTGACCAAATCACATGGACCAAAAATGCAATTTACTCTAAGATTAATTTAGTAAATGATTGCTTGGTGACGTCTATAAAAAAAAGAGTAGTGATTGGCATGCCTAAATGGCATGACTAATTTCATGCCTAACAATTAGATTACAACACTTGTACTAATCAAAGGCTATCATGAGGAGAGAGAAATATCATACTCCACTTGTCATATGTTGAGTGGATTAGGCATTAAATTAGTCATGCCATTTAGGCATGACAATCATTTTCTTAAAAAAAATATGTACCGAGATATATAATCATTTCACACTAAATTCATGAATTGTTTTCATGTTATGTAAACTAAGAAGACTCGTTTAAAAACACTTTTAGTTTAATGTATAAGTTATGTTTTATTTCATATAAACTATTTTAAATTAGACCCTACCCGACCCAACGTATTGACCGGTAATGGATGGAACCGGGTTTGTTTTATCTTTACAATATTAAGGAATAACCTATATTTTTCGGCTAGGTCCGCCACTGTGTGGATATGTCCTCATTTTGTCGGATATCATTGGCGATTTGGACCAAACAAAGCACTAAACTTGGTCTTGTGGAGGGGCCAACTTGAAAAATATCTATTTTAGGGGGGCTGAAATACATCACGCTGAATTTTTTGTACTAAAAATGACTAGAACCATATATAAAAAGGTATAAAATATACATATGGTCAAAAGAATCGTGTGTGTGTAAGGGGGGGGGGGGGGGGGGCACAGGTCCTTTGGTCCCTTCTAAGTTCCGGCCATGAATATAATGGGAGTTATTATACAAAAAGTCACTAAAGTTTGCAGGAAGTCACTAAAGTTTAAAAGTTGTCATTTAGATTACTCAACTTATGAAAGTTGTCATCCAGATTACTGAACTTTAGTGACTTAGGCCAAATTGATCATAGACGTGTTTGTTATTTACTTACAAATCTAGGCCTGCTTCTGCCTTTTGTCAACATATATGCATCATTGTTTTAAAATGACCAACTTCCTCACACTAGACTGAAATTTATACATGGAATGATCTTCCTTACACAGTAATACCAAAACTGATATTGTTTATCTAGTTGTCTAAACTGACTTGCTAGCTAGTTTCCAGCCGATAAAAAAGCTAAAGGAAACATTTGGTTTTCTGATACTAGGTCATTGCTCATCAGCATCTCATACCTTTGCTATGACTTAATCAACATTGTTCTCAGCTATATGTATCTGTAGTCATAATGATTTATGGTTGAGTATTGACTAATATTATTACTCAACATCGAGCAAATATTTTGTGTCTCTTGTAGACATTGTAAACTAGAGTATTTGAACATGAATTCTATATTAATCCCTCAAATTACAAAAGAGCAACATGACTTATGTTTTAGTCATTGAACTCGAAAATTCTTCCAATTTTAAAGACACGTTACAAATGTTTGAACTTATGAGAGTCTGAAAAAAGTTTTACGTGTCCCACATTGGTGGAGGTTGTAACTAAAAATGAGTATATATATAGGAGCATATACAAAGTTACCTGTATAGAGTATAGTGAATTGTAGTGACTCCGGACTTTGGTAGCGGTATTAGTGAAAAATACGACACACTAGTACAAATGATTTTTAAGAATGGTGGAAATGTATTTTTAAAAACGGTTATACAATTGTTTTGAACCGTTATAAGGCTACCCCCAATGATGTGAAATCGCTGTCGATCGAGCACATGGACGATCGAGTGAGTGTCGATCGCCTCACTGCCACCCCAATCGATCGCCTCCCATCTCACCCAATTAGATCGTGTAGCCGATCGACATTTCCAAAGCTATCTTGTGTACGTTGCAATCCAAAAAAAAAAAAAAAAAAAAAAAAAAAAAAAAAAAAAAAAAAAAAAAAAACATTTTACCCTATAAATACAACTAAAATCTCATCACAAATCTCACAACATTTTACACACTAAAACTCAAAAATCTCACAATCCTCTCTATCAAAAATCTCACAATCCTCTTTATCAAAAATGTCTACGAAAACACCATCAACCAAAGGCCGAAAATCCCGTTTGTCACAAAACGTCCCGCATATTTTAACACCGGATCCGAATTTCTGGTTAACCGGTGTCTCACCAATAATCAATTTCCAACCCCCTGGTTTCGAATATCCATCCCAACAAGCTCCACAACAACACCCTAACAATCCATTTAGTATGAATCGTCTATTTGTTCCACCGCAACAAAACATCCACTACCAACAACAACAACAACAAAGCTACTCCCGTCGAAGCAACCAATTTATGTATGGGTCACACGAATCTGTGTACCGTCCAACAATGGATTCATCAACGTCTTCATATTCAAATTATCAACAATATTCTCCGGTTAACCGTATCAATCTTGAGGGTTTTGATTTTGATGACCAATTGTACAACAATCCTAATTTTTATGCTGGAACCGGATCGGGTTATCCAGCTCAAGAGTATCACGGTTCGGGTACCGGTTCGGCTCATGGATCGTATCACGATTCGGTCAACCTTGATGACGTAGAAGAAGAAGAATGTCGAGAAGAGACGTCACCGGTCAAACCAAAGAAACGAGCTACAAAGGCGAAGAAGAAGGTTGTCGAGAAAGAAGGCAAGAATGATTCGTTGCCTTGGACCAAAGAAGATGAGATCGCCTTGTGCAACGCTTGGTGTGATGTATCCGAGAATAGTGTAATCGGAAACAACCAAAATGCTAGAGGATTTTGGCAGAAAGTCATTGCTTACTTTGAGAAGGAGGTTGGTGCAGAAAGAACGTACAACTCTATCGTTTCAAAGTGGAAAAATAGGGTTCGTCCTAGAGTTGGTCAATTTTGTGCCATTTACAACAATGCTGTCAGGAATTACGGAAGTGGTGAGAATGACCTCACCGTTTATACACGAGCGTGTGATGAATACCAAGTAGTGTGTGGTCATCCGTTTGTTTTGGAGCATTGTTGGAAGATTTTGAGGGACCATTCTGCTTTGAAGGATAATGAGATGCCGGTTTTTTTAAGCCAAGATGAGGGACACAAAAAAGCAAGGACTTCAACCGACTCGGATGTGCACTCGGATGTGCCTTCGTTTGTGCCTAATAGACCAACTGTCGTGATGCCGCAAAGAAGAATAAAAAGAAATCTTCGGAGTCTTCGAAAGATAGGATTATGGAAGGTGTTGCCGAGAAGTGGAGCAAGATCAAGTCCGTGGCATTCGGGCAGAAGAAGGAGCTGGCAGACCTGCACTATGGTTTGAAGAAGAAAGAGCTAGAACAACGGCAAATCGAGTTGGAGCTACAGCAACAAAGAGAAGCAAGGGAAGACAAAAAATTAGCACTAGAAGAACGAAAAGTTGAATTAGAGGCTCAAAAGAAATATGATGCAGATCTCATGTTCTATTGCACGCCAATCGACCCATCTTTGCCCGCAATAGAACGCCAAACAATGCAGAAACTCAAAGAGGCGATCAAGGCACGCCACAACCTAGATTTTGAATAAGTGTTGTAATGTTTTTATAAGTTTCGTAATGGTTTAATTTTATTTGAATTATTATGTAACGTTTTAATTATTAATGAAATTTTATTTTGTGTTAAAAATGTTTAAAAAAAAAAAAAAAAAAAAAAAAAAAATTGAACTTGGTCGCCTTGCCCTTACTGGGGCACCTAATCGCCTGAAGGTCGCCGGAGAGAGAAAGCTAACGTGGCAGGGAAAAAGAGGGGGATTGAATCCCCTCATTGAGACTAGCCTAAAAGATATACCACATGACCCCACTAATTACATCTAACTATTTTTTTACTACATGCAAAAATAACCGTTGTTTTAAATTATTAAATATTAAAAAAATTATGATATTATGATATTATTATTATTATATATACTATTCAGCGTACAAGTTTTGCAAACTAGGTGCATTAAATGCAATGTTTGCCAACTTGGCAAAAATAGCCCCTGAGGCTTAAGTGTCGTTGCAAAGTAAGTCATTGAGCATTAATTGCTATTTTTAGCAATTTGGCAAAAATAGTCCCTAAGGTCTAAGTGTCGTTACAAAGTAAGTCCTGTATAATTAGTACCTATCTATAGAAATTTGGCAAAAATAGTCCCTAAGGTTTAAGTGTCTTTACAAAGTAAGTCCTTTGTAGCCGCGAAAATAGTCCCTAAGTTTTTTATTGTATTTGCAAAGCCGGTCCAAACAAATTTTCCGATCATTCACCAGTTTCAAATTCACGTCTACAAAAGCAATCCCGCTGCATCGCGCGGGTTTTCCAACACTCGTTATTTTTTATTATACGTACCATATTATTATCTACCGGAGTTTTTTTTTTTTTTTTTTTTTTTTTTTTTTTCCTATTCAGATCTAAACATCAGTGGGCTTGTGGTCTAGTGGTAGATGCTTAAGTGAAGTGAGAGTAGTACAGGGTGGGTGACCTACCGGGAAGTCCTCACTAAAGGACCATAAGCTCCGCTGATACTTAGGCAATGAAGAGGAGAGCCTGTAAGCCATTAGCTGCGCAGGTTTGAATCCAAGCCGGCCCCGGTTTTCATCCGACCGTTACTCCAGCGATAATAATCGTGTGGAGGCGGTACGGTTTCCGGGCGGACGCCGCCAATAATCCCCACTGCGCCAGCGTGGACCCGGTTCAGACAACATAGTCTAGGTATGTGGTGGATGAAGGCCTACCGTGTGGTAGGTGTGACTCTTGCCCAAAAAATGAAAGTCACCGTTCAAAAAAAAATACAGATCTAAACTAGAAGATGATGCCAAAATAAAACCATGCTAACAATTTAATAAACTAAGATAGACAATCTCATACACAAAATGTCGTGATAACAAACTTTCATATCCAAAGTTGTTCATAACCTAACAATTATACATATGCAATTCGACAAATTGTGACACCCAAATATCAACCTACTCATCAATGTGTCGCATAGTTCTTGGTTTTATGTCATTCCAAACCTATAAACAAATCAAATGAAGAGTCAATGAATCATGAATTCTTTTAAAATGGTTAGATTAAAGAAACCCACAAATATAAAATGAAAGAAAAACCCTTCAAAAGTACTTTCTAGATAAATGAATGATGAATACATGTAAAATCTTGAGTGTACTTAGGGAATGAAGGATGTGTTCTTCAAGATATGCAAAAGTAGAAAACAAATGAAAAGCATTAGATAGTTGTTTAAGATATAAATAAAGAGAAATAATACACTACTTTGTTGTAGATATAACAAAGTGAAAGAAAAAGTGTGAAGTTTGATTATATAAACAGATACTCCAATGAACGAGAGAAGGAAAGATGAAATAAAAGATAAAGGAGGGAAAATTCTCGCTTCTTTTTGGGGTGAAATTTTTTGAAACAAAGGAAATCTTTTGGGACGACGCATTGTTCTAAATTATGATAAGAACCGTTCTAATAACTCATATTAACCGTTGTAAAATAGAAGTGGTGTGTAGGAATAATATTAAATTATGATTTTCAATAAAACAATTTTATGGCACCGTTGTAAATAATATTGATGAAATTTTAAAATATTAGATGCAACCGCTTTAAATAATAAAATTAAATTATAAAATATTAATTTTTTTTAAAACGGTTATATACAACCGCTGTAAATAATAAGAAAAATTTCAATAGAGAATACAATTGTTTTAAATGACACATTTAATATTGCGTTTTCTTTATTAACCATAATATATAATCTTTTCCAAATTATTTAGGGGGTGCTTGGTTGGGGGTAATGGGTGTGGGGAATGAGAAATGTAATGATTAAACATGTCTGGTTAGGAATAGGGAATGCAATCATTGTTTAGTATTGGGTAATCGGGCATTACCCAGTAAATTGGAAGGTATGGTAATGATTACCCACCACCACCACCAGCCACCACCACCACTAGCCACCACCACTTCCAGCAGCCACCACCACCACTATCACCACTTTGGAGGTTAATATGTTTTTCTTAAACCAAACACTATCAAAGATAATGATAATCTCCATTCCATTCCTTTACATTCCCTTTGCCTTTCTCTTTTCCATTCTTCATTTTGAACAAAGCGCACCCTTAGTACGGTGGGATTGAAACCATTTTAAAAAATCCGTAGTATTTCTCTACTAGTGAAAGCCAAGTTTCAAAGTCCAAAAATACATTTCTCTCTAACTTTTTTTCTAAAAAAAATTATATTTTATTACAATCTATGTTCACAATGTAAGTAAAACCAGAAAAACAAAGAACTCACTCCAAACAAAGGTTAGGCATGCACTAAACCCTGTCTATTCTTATATAAGAACTCAATCCTAAACGTCTACTTCTATGATTGTTTATAGAAAGGGTGAAAGCTAAAGATTCGCAACATAGTTTTTCAAAAACAGACGATGTACGTAATGAAATTTGAAATTACCATTGTACGCAAAATACTTTCAAATTTGGAACGATGTACGTAGTATGATCGAGAACTACTAGATTACCAGGTCACAAAGTTTGAAAATTGGCAGAAATGGTCCCTGTGACTTGCATTGACTTTCACCGGTCATCCTTTAACTTTTTTTTTAGTTAAAAAAGTTACAATAATGGTCCTTATAAGGACCATTACTAATATAAGATATGAGGGCACTAAGCCCGTCTATTTAACACAACACTTTCAAATTTGGGCATGCGTGCAACTTTAAATCTTTTTAATCTTTGGTTTTATAATTTAATGTTTAAATTCATGGTTATCGTATTTGTTTTCCTTCAGTTACTCTTTAAGGTTTTTGCATTGTTCTCTACTAGTATCCTTATTACCTACCAATATTATGCACAATCGATCACGAGTTCATGACACATAATACATAACACAAGGGCAACAAGGGAAGAAGACAAGAAGCAAATACATTATACATTTTATACCAAGTTCATCCATGTCAAAACTTCAAACTCGTAACTACCAACTAGTCTGATACCACTTTCATTCTATGAAAACAATTTTTTTACAGTAATTATTTGTTGGTTTAATGGACAATAAATTAATAGACGTGTGTTAGGATCGAACTTGAGACCACGGGATTGCACACTTTGCGTATGAGAATTAAAGTTAATAATTAAATGTAATAGTTATATTTATTTATTAATTAAACGAAATAACATAACGGACGTTAAGTAATTAGTTGTAATGGACTAACGGTCGTTAAATGTAATTGGAAAAAGACTAAGTTGTAAATAATGGGAAGGTTCCGGAATTCCTTGTGGGATACCTCATCCGATCGGCCACAAGAAAAGGAAACCCAGCCCATCTACAACTCAAACTTGTTCACCAAGTTTGTTTGGGTATAAATACAAAACCAAGGGTGTTTGTAATTTATCTCTTGTACTCATTGGCTAAAACCTAAAATTGTTTATGTGTGTTTTTTTTTGCCATAACCGATCGTGCACCCTCCATAGGGGATCGATTGTAACACCCCCAAAATACCGCAGCGGAAGATTGTGTCATTGGGGTGCTACTTCATAATACAAAGTACAAGTTATAGAAAACGACCTCTAAATGAGACGTTTTGAAAAGTTACCATTCGATTAATGAAATCAGAGTTACAAACAATGAGGTCCCAAAGTATAATACATAAATTTTTACAAAATGTTTCGAATGGTAAATACGAAAGTATAAAGTCTTCAAAACATGTCATGCGACTCTAAGTTCCATGCAACAGCTATCACCTTACAGACCTGAGATAAACATGCTAAAAAGTGTCAACACAATGGTTGGTGAGTTCATAGAGTTTGTTTTGAATAAGTTGAAAAGCTTTTAAAGAATGTTTACACAGCAAAGGCTTTACATGTTAAACAAACTCTATGAACTCACCAACCATTGTGTTGACACTTTTTAGCATGTTTATCTCAGGTCTGTAAGGTGATAGCTGTTGCATGGAACTTAGAGTCGCATGACATGTTTTGAAGACTTTATGCTTTCGTATTTACCATTCGTAGACTATGCACACTGTAAGTAGTGAACATCAACAGAACTTCGGGACGAAGTTCCTTTTAAGGGGTAGAGACTGTAACATTTCGCATTTTCGGGTCACTATTCATTTTTACTATTCACTGTTACTATTCACTTTTCACTATTCATCCCTTAAAATTTTTATTTCACATTCTCGTAGGATAAATTATTTTAGTAATGACCTAAGAGTTCGACAATCGTTAGATCATTTTCGCAAAAGTTATTAAGAAAACATAGTTTTAAAGTTTCGTTTTGGACGCTACACCATTTAAACATCCCGCGCATATCGAAAACCAACTCCGACAATTTTCCTCACATTAGATAAATTTTTAGATCACTCATGATTAATTTGAGAATTTTTAAGATTTATTATTTTTATGTTACCAAATAAGCCCAGCGCAGAACAAAACTAAACTTACGTTTTAAACAATTCTATTTGCATCCAGACTTAACGATTCCTGCACTGTGTTTCTAATATGTTTTTGACACTTTTACATTTTTTGGAAAATTCAAACATATTTCCCTCCTCCTTGACCATAAAGAAATTAACCTTGTACGTTCTACGTTTTTGCTTAAATCGCGTAATTTTTAAACTTCACGTATAACTGTTAAGTTATCCCACGTACGACGAAAACCAAAGTTTGACATCTCATATCACTTTTAGACTAATTTTAGTCTACTCTAAATAAATTCACGATCATTTCCCTGAAATTTCGTTATTTTCCGATAAACTGCGAATTACGCGTTTTAAGCAAAAACGTAGAACGTACAAGGTTAATTTCTTTATAGTCAAGGAGGAGGGAAATATGTTTGAATTTTCCAAAAAATGTAAAAGTGTCAAAAACATATTAGAAACACAGTGCAGGAATCGTTAAGTCTGGATGTAAATAGAATTGTTTAAAACGTAAGTTTAGTTTTGTTCTGCGCTGGGCTTATTTGGTAACATAAAAATAATAAATCTTAAAAATTCTCAAATTAATCATGAGTGATCTAAAAATTTATCTGATGTGAGGAAAATTGTCGGAGTTGGTTTTCGATATGCGCGGGATGTTTAAATGGTGTAGCGTCCAAAACGAAACTTTAAAACGATGTTTTCTTAATAACTTTTGCGAAAATGATCTAACGATTGTCGAACTCTTAGGTCATTACTAAAATAATTTATCCTACGAGAATGTGAAATAAAAATTTTAATGGATGAATAGTGAAAAGTGAATAGTAAAAATGAACAGTGACCCGAAAATGCGAAATGTTACAGTCTCTACCCCTTAAAAGGAACTTCGTCCCGAAGTTCTGTTGATGTTCACTACTTACAGTGTGCATAGTCTAAGGGATTACGTCAAAGCTCATGTATATGGGTTTCTTTATCTACTTAGGTACGTTCTTGTGACTATCGCGACTATTGCCCGTTCTAAAGACATACTCTCTTATGGCTAGGTTTGATGAGGCAAACTTTCCCATTCTCGAGCAAAACCCTCAAAAGACTTTTAGGTAACCGATTTTTACTTAATCCCACAACTCATCAAACAAGAACTGTCATATGATTAGGCTAAATCGGTTTAAGTAACAACTTGTTTCTAGCTTGATCTTTGCAACTCATCAAACAAGAACTGTCACCCGGATCAAACTTGAAACAAGTGGTTTGAAGAAAATCTTTTGAAAATTTGGCTCGATTACGGAATTGCTTACACATATGAGACTACTACTCCCTCCATTGCATGATTCTTCCTGAATTAGACATAGGTGATCAGGCTATGTATAATTTAGGAGTAACTATGCAATGCTTGTACTAATCGACTCATATGATGTTCGGTGTTTCATTCAGTTCATAGAAATCTCTCTTAGGTGCTAAAATTACGAAAAAGTCTAAAGTGTACAAGGCGATAGGGAGGAAAGTAATGTATATAGTAGTTATAGTCTAGGCTCTAAATGCAACCTAGTTCTCTATAACCAATGCTCTGATACCAATATGTAACACCCCCAAAATACAGCAGCGGAAGATTGTGTCATTGGGGTGCTACTTCATAATATAAAGTACAAGTTATAGAAAACGACCTCTAAATGAGACGTTTTGAAAAGTTACCATTCGATTAATGAAATCAGAGTTACAAACAATGAGGTCCCAAAGTATAATACATAAATTTTTACAAAATGTTTCGAATGGTAAATACGAAAGTATAAAGTCTTCAAAACATGTCATGCGACTCTAAGTTCCATGCAACAGCTATCACCTTACAGACCTGAGATAAACATGCTAAAAAGTGTCAACACAATGGTTGGTGAGTTCATAGAGTTTGTTTTGAATAAGTTGAAAAGCTTTTAAAGAATGTTTACACATCAAAGGCATTGTAAATCCACTCAATTCTAAGTTTCGCCCATACAAAACTTGCAACCTGTGTGTTTACAACCCACTGCTAAAAATAGTATTTTAATCATGTATGTATGTATCATAGTAGTAAAAAGTACAAATGTCACCACAAGGGTCTTCCAACAACTTAATTTGGGATGTATCTAATTTAATTGCCTTCCAACAACTTAATTTGGAGCCACTAAATTAATGGTCTTCCAACAACTTAATTTGGAGCCACTTGTATATGTATCTAATTTAATAGCCTTCCAACAACTTAATTTGGAGCCACTAAATTAATGGTCATCCAACAACTTAATTTGGAGCCACTGAATTGAATATCGCAAATAAGTATAATGTACTCAAGAATAACGCAAATAAGTTTAACACAATCATGTATAACGCAATCAAGTATAATGCAATCATGTATAATGCAATCAAGTATAATGTTTTGAGTATTTGTAAAAGTAAAAGCAAGTAGTTGAGCATGTATCTCCCCCAAAGAGTTTCAAATGAGTATAAAAATGGGGCTAAGAACTCACCTTAATAAATGATATCACAACGTATAACGGAGTCGATGGATAAGCCTGGAAGTCTCTACGTATAACCTAGAATATGATGTCAACTCTTAGGTTCGGAATAATGCCTAAGAAAACATGAACGATCCTATATATGTCATTATATTGATCATGACGTAGTATTTGTATGTTTGTTTATAGAAATGGTTTTAGTTTGTATATCTCGTACTACCGTTCGGGCCATCATAATTTAGAGGTCACGCAGTAAACGTTCGAGGAGCTAGGACACTTTAAATCATAAATCCAGCAACTCGTCGATCCGTTTACCCAAATGAACCCCTCACATGAAGTTCCCTAGTGTTGTAGTGCTCAATACGTAAAACATGTATTTTTGATTACTTGATTATATGATATTTAAGAGTTTATAAATACAATAAATAAACTAACAAAGTTTAGAAGTATTTAAATAAGTTTGAGTTATACATATACTTACCTTAAAATAGAATGCTTGAGTATTATGGAAAAATAAAATATTAACGGAGCTTCGACGTAGAATTTGCAATCTTCGAAAACCCACGGCTATTAGAAGATTATAACAACGCCTTATTGAGAACTCGAAAAAGAAAAGAAGATTATAACGACGTCTTTTTGGAGACTTGAAGATATTTGAAGATTAAAACGACTCTTTCTTGAAAACTTCCAAGAACGAAGATCAAACGCTAGTTTTCTTCAAGAACACATGAATGTTCTTACAAGATTTATAAGAAATGTCTTAGGTTTAGGACTTTAGATGATAAGAAGGGATGGTACAAAAATAAATGAAGTGATTTGCTTGGTATTTATAGGCTAGAGATTATGGTTAACTATATATTGGGTTAAAAACTAACCATGAATAAATTTACACATGTAAATGATCTAAAGGAAGTATGCTTAGGATTTTGACACCAACATGATGACTCCCTTCCCTTATTTCGTTCATATAGAGATAAGATGACTTAGGTGGATAGTTTTGGTATTATCTTGATTACGGAGTGAGTTTTGGTTCCGTTAAATGCTAACCGAAGCCATAAAAGGTAAAACCGGGTATCGTAAAAATATGAAACTTGCAGGAATGATGAAACTCATCATTATACTCCATCTGAAAATATAAAATGGGTGATAGTCTTATTGGGTGCAAAAACGCTGCTTAAAGCTGAAAATACGGGTCAAAAACGCGTAATTCGCAGTTTATCGGAAAATAACGAAATTTCAGGGAAATGATCGTGAATTTTTTAGAGTAGACTAAAATTAGTCTAAAAGTGATATGAGATGTCAAACTTTGGTTTTCGTCGTACGTGGGATAACTTAACAGTTATACGTGAAGTTTAAAAATTACGCGATTTAAACAAAAACGTAGAACGTACAAGGTTAATTTCTTTATGGTCAAGGAGGAGGGAAATATGTTTGAATTTTCCAAAAAATGTAAAAGTGTCAAAAACATATTAGAAACACAGTGCAGGAATCGTTAAGTCTGGATGTAAATAGAATTGTTTAAAACGTAAGTTTAGTTTTGTTCTGCGCTGGGCTTATTTGGTAACATAAAAATAATAAATCTTAAAAATTCTCAAATTAATCATGAATGATCTAAAAATTTATCTGATGTGAGGAAAATTGTCGGAGTTGGTTTTCGATATGCGCGGGATGTTTAAATGGTGTAGCGTCCAAAACGAAACTTTAAAACGATGTTTTCGTAATAACTTTTGCGAAAATGATCTAACGATTGTCGAACTCTTAGGTCATTACTAAAATAATTTATCCTACGAGAATGTGAAATAAAAATTTTAAGGGATGAATAGTGAAAAGTGAATAGTAACAGTGAATAGTAAAAATGAATAGTGACCCGAAAATGCGAAATGTTACATCGATCAACATCTTTTCCAACTAAAATTGTTTTATTTAATTAAAACTAGCATTCTTTTAATTCGGTATAGTACGTGTGTATAAGAAAGTGGTACTAACACATTATTGTTAGTATTCTTGGATTGAATTACAAAACGGTAAGGGGTAATTCACATAATCCTATAAACCCTAATTGGGGTTCATCCAATTGCTAGTTTTGTGAATATGATTCTTGTTCGGCTAGAATCAAGAAAGGTACGCATATTCTTGTTTATGTTAATTAATTATTTGTTAATCTTTACTATACGCTTCCGCATGTGTACTTGATGTTTATTGTTTATATTTATGATTAGTCATGTTATATAATTCCAACATTGGCATCACGAGTCATTGGTTTTAATGAGTAATTAATTACTAAACGCGTAAAAAACGAATAATTGTATGTTGTTTGATATGGTTAATCTAGGGTTTTGGATTATTTATTTTTTGGGTCGATTTTTTTTGGGCGTGCCCCATTATTTTTTTTAGTCGACACTTTAAAATTTTTTAGGGTTTGAAAATTGTTTGCTAGCCTTATCGAAACCTAGAATTAATATATATGTTACGTGATTAATTCATGAATCATATGTTATGTGACATGGAATTTTAATATGCGATCTTGTGACTATTTGTATAATTGTTATGATATATCCATGATGATACATGCATGTTTGTCATGGATAGTTGCTTGAATATTGTTTAATTGTTAAGATATTTTATCACATTTTTATTTATGATAAATCTTGAATTGGGGAAGACTCCAATTATATATTAATGAATCAATTATGTGCAATGTGGTATATTATTAATTATGGGTTTACGCAATCCATTCATCGATGTATGTGGCTCACTTTCAATTGAGAGAGTGAAAGCCCTAATTAATATATACATTAATTTAACATAGACATTGATTATTAATAGGGTTTTATCGAATAAGTTGCATGTGACTACTTGTTTACACGTATTAAATTGTTTATTATGTGTGCATTGGTTTTTAGTTATTTATTTTTTATTTGTTTACTTGTTTGTTTATTATGTTAGACAGTTTTAAGCAAAGGGTAATTTTGAATAGAAAAATAATACAGACTAAACAACGGTGAAATTTGATTTATTTTGAAGAGTTAAGTTTTCAATAGTTTAATTGATTGATGATTTTGGTACAAAAAGTGAGAACGGCTCACCCAATTTGACGGACTGTGTGGGAAGTATTAGGAGGGGAGCGCATTAAATTGTGACCCTAAAGAGGGAGGTTATTGCTCTGCGCTGACCAAACTCTCCGCTTGCGTGTGAGTCAAATTGGAGTTACCAAGTAGGCTATGCGTACAAAATCATCTTAAGGGCGAATTAGTTTTAATTCCATGCGCCACTGATGAGTGTGTAAATACTCATCATTTTTGGGTCAAATCTGAACTGCAAAACGTTTAAAAATGCTCAGAAATGCATCAAAATACTGAAAATATCTCAAAATTGCATTTTATATGTTTCAGATGCAAAATGTTTAAAATCAGATGAAAAATGAGCTAAGTTTGCATAATTGGCAGTTTCAGTCCCCCAAGTTTCAAAAGTTGTCAGAAATAGTCCCTGAGCACTTATTTCAAAAGTAAAATCACCAAAGGTCCTTTTAAAATCATAACTTTTCATAATTAGTCCTTTGGTGAAAAATGTCAAAAGTTTTGAGAAATTACAAGTTTGGTCCTTCAAGTTTCAAATTTGGCAAAAATAGTCCTTGGAAGTTTGAAAATGTCTATTTTGGTCCTTGTACTATTGAAGCTTGTCATTTTTGGTCCCTTGGAACAACTTTGATAAAATGGCAGAATTGGTCCTTGTACTTTCAAAAATTGCAAAATAAGTCCTTATGATTATTAAACCTAAGCCATGAACCCTTGGACCTTTAAACCCCTTTGGACCCCTGCCATATAAACCTTGTGACCCCCTGTCAATAACTTTTTTGACCTCCCCTTTATAATATTAAACCCGGTCAACACCCCGGTCAAACAAACACTCCCGCCAAAGTCTTCTTCCTCACCAAACATGCCTGCAACACTCCACCATTCCATCCCTCCAGCTCTTCCCCCACTCACCATGTTCCCCCCACCTCACCAAACTCCAAAATGCATTAAATGCATCCCTCCCCCTTGCACTCAACCCCAACTGGCAAAAACAACTTTGGCGCCAAAATTCAATCAAACGGTCAAGATTATCTCAAGTCATCTAATGGTCCCAAATGCAAGTGGGATTCACTCAGAGGTCAAGTGGGAAGCTTTTTGGGTATAAATAAAGGAAAGAGAAGAATGAAGGAAGAGTAGTTTTTAGTTTTTAATATTAGGTATGTCGTTCTTAATTTTCCAAGTTTAAGTTAGCTTCTAAATTGTAATTTCCAGCTTAATTGTATCAAACTAAGCTATTTCAGTGTATTAAAACTATTTTCAAGTATCAATTCAAGTTGCATTACCATTTCATGTTTACATGTTTACTGTTGCAAAATTCAGTTTCAAACTCTTATGTCCAAGCTTCTAATAGCTTATTTCTAAGTTCAAATAAGCTTATTGAAGCTACTTATAGCTTATGGTAAGCTTACAATTAAATTTCAAGCAACTTTGGTATTGGGTCAACGAAAGTCAAACTGAGAAGAGAATTTGGTTAAGCAGGCATGGAAGTGGAATTGGGTTGATGCAGTGTTGAATATGGGTTTATGATAGGTTTAGGTCAGTGGTTACCTATAGTGTTTGGCAAGCCATTGTGGCTAGGACTTTTGTAAGTGTTGAAATATTCTTTGACTACTGCCATAATTGTATCAATAATGTAGTAGGTATTTGATAAGTGTAGTCTTGTTATCTGCATCATATTGGTAGTTTAGATCTGTTTTGGTATAAATCATAGCTTGGATTTGTAATTTAGGTAGAATCAAAGTTATAATCAGTGATTTAAGTGGTGTTTGGATCTGCTGCATAAACTGTGTTAGAGGCTTGTTCTATGGTTAAAATTTGTTGCTTTAGTCCTAGTTAGTTGTAATATAGCCAATTTGGTCAGTCAGTTGCATTTGCATAAGCTCAAAGTCAAAATCCATCTTATCCTGTCCTCATTTCATATCTGTTAAAAAATTGTGAAATCAAAAGCTGGCATTGTGCTCATAATTGATAAGGGTAGCTTAATCAAGTCTTATAATAGCTAATTTCATCATTTTCAGTTGGCAAATTAAGATCAAATTTCATTTAAGTCAAAGTTGCAAATCTGTCAAAAAGTCAAAAGTTTAAAATCCAGTTTTCACCCAACTGGGGTGATTTTTCATTGATTCATTACTGGAACAATTCAAGTGAAACTTTGGTTTTAAAAACTTCAACTGGTCTAGTTTCTTAATATCATTTTTGTAGATTTTTGTAAATTTTTTACAAGCTCCAAAATGGCTTGTCATCTTGGTCTTATCTCCCCTGTGCACACACTCAGTGTATACTGAGTGTGCACAGGTGATTTGCAGAGCTTGTCAAGAGCTCAGTTTAGCTCATCTTGGTCTCATTCTTGGTTTAGAAGTAGCTAGCCAGGTCTAGTGTAGGATCCTATATCTGGTTTTTGATTTCCAGCTTATTGGGTAGCTTATTCTTAGGCTGCAAAGTGGTAGTTGGAAACTGTTTTTAGCACTCAAGCTCAAATCATCATATCTGTGTAGTTTGAATTTCAGAGGTTTAGGATAGTTGTAACTAGTTGCATTTGGGTACTTTTAGCATATTATAGCTTCTGTAATCGTTTGGTGGTCTTTGGTGTTCATTTGCTTATTCCAAGTGCTTATTTATAAGCACCTTGCATTGCAGTTTCATTTTCTTACACACAAGCCACTGTTTTTTATATTTTTCTTAGATTCATAATATTAATTTAGACTTTTCCTGAATTTTTCAGATTTTTCTAGGTCAGTTTGCTATTTTTCTTCATTTAAATCAGTTTTTAGTACTTTTTAATTAGCATTTAATACAATTAAATCAGAAAATTTTCAAAAAAATAAGTTTTCATTTTTCCTAAGTTAAGATAAATATAAAAAGTCAAAAAAATATTTTTCCAGATTTTTCTTAGTTAAATTTGTATTTTTAAGCAATTTAAGTAGTTTTAAATAGTTTTTAATTCATAGAAAATACAAAAATAATCAGAAAAATATAAAAATAGTTTTGAAAATTCTCTTTAGTTATTTTAGATTTTTCCAAGTCATAATTTCATTTTTCTAGCTTTATTTCATATTTTCTTATATTTTAGGTTATTATTAAATAAGTAAAAATAGTTTTTAATTAATAATAATTAGATAAATAGTAATAAAAATAATTTTCTTTTTCTAAAAATTTTCTCTTATCATTAGGTTTGTAAAAATGTCATTTTTATATTTTTAGGATTAATATTGTTTCAATTTCACATTTTCTTTTGTACGTCACGTAGTTTTTAAGTTAAATTTTATAAAAGAAAAATCAAAAACATCATTTTGCAAATAGTGATAGCGTTTATTTAATATAATTTATCTTTTTAATTCTCTTTAATTTGCATTTAAGCCCCTGTAATTTATATACTTTTTCTTTAGTTATAATCAATCAAATCCCTTTTTCCGTTCAAATTCTCTCGATCACTATTCGTTTGGTGATTCATCGCACAGCTCGTTGGGACATAACGACCTGGGGAAACACTATACTCTCCTGATCTTCATTGCATTTGGTTCCAGGCTGTTTGAAGTTTGTTACGGTTAGCCATTCACAAGTGGCTAGCTTGCGTGATAAAACTTGACCGTCTGGGAACGAATCAGCCACTTTGGTGGTAATTACCCGAAACACTAAGTGTTTACACTTATGCAAAAGTACGGTATAATGGACGATAATTAACGCTAAATTCCTTGATTGGTGAACCCAATACCTCAATCAGAACTTTGATAATTTGATCTTTATGAATTGGTAATAAAAAGTTTTTTTATTAAATTTATGCTACAAGATGAATGCATGACATCTTTGTACATATTTGATTTGACCACATAAAATCAAAAAGTACCCTTTATAAATTAAGTTATATGCCATCTAATTAAAGGGACACTTGAAGTTGGAATTTACGTCATGACAGTACTTGGCGAGATTGTGATGAAGAGGTAAATCTTTATGTAAAGTCAGACCTTACATGGACATATTTGCAGTTCTTTAAGTTAGATACTTAAGTTGAGTAGGAAGTGAGAACTGGACTCAAGGCATAAGATGGGATGAAACATGTTTATATTTGCAATAGCGTTGGAAAATATAAATCCCATAATGATCTAGGAATTGGAAATTGTTTGCCAATTATTGTTCGACAGATTACCTTATTATATGCTTTCGTTACTAGCAGATCAACTGATGTAATGGAACTATGATAATTTGGATCCTAGTTTTCGAGAAAATTCTATGGTTATATGAATATTACCTTGGGTATTTTATTTTCTTGAAAAGTTTAATTATCGAAAATACTAAAATTGAATTTTGCTAATTCTTTAAATGTATTAGTGCAACATTAAACCGTAAACGAAGGTTATTCCTGCATTGTTAAATTGATCTACACCTGTAAGGGTTTTTGGTAGAGTTAACTTTACTAAAAGAATAAACCTAGTTCTTTTTTCATAAGAAAGAATGAGATTCAATCCTATTCCTTTTCATGAATGAAGAAAGGTATGATAGGACAATTAGAATTGTCTAAATTCTAAATACATAACTCGTAAGCAAATTTTAATAGTTAAGAAAATTGCATATTTTCTGAGTTATTAAATTAGAAACTAGATTAATTACTGTATAATTGGTAAAAGACAAACTAGCATATTTTATCTAGTGGTTTTGTTTTGACCATTTAAAAGTACTACTTACAATTGTTGGAATAGTAGAACTATTAAGAAAGAAATTGCATGCCCAATTTTTCAAGTTAATAGCATTGATGGATAGTTCATCATCTACATAGTAGAATACACTCTTTTAGTACATAAGTAATTGTTATGTATGAACTTTCTCAAAAGTGTAGGGAAGTAAATAGAACACTATTTTCTTTCATTGGTTAATGAAACACTTGCAATTAGGGGTGTTATCGGGTCTGGTTATCGAGGTTATCGGGTTTGTCGGGTCGGGTTGAGTCGGGTTTTATATTTTTAAAAAGTCACCCGCAACCCGACCCGATAAGTAATCGGGTTCGGGTGTTATCGGGTCGGGTTAAGTCGGGTTGTCGGGTTAAGTTATGCACACTGTTCACATAATAAAAGCGTATTACTTACATATATTTGTTGTACCAGTAATGAACATACAACATTTAATAATTAAAATATTGAATATATATGGTGACAAACTTACAACAGCAAAAGCATATATGTTATTGTACAATTGCAAGTTAACATCATTTAATGTATTCGAATCGTTCTGTTGTATGTTCATTACTATGTATAATTGAATATAAATGTTGTATGTTCATTACTAAGTGGAGCATTGCACAATTGCAACTTGCAAGTTTGCAACATAATAGCACTTACAATTGTAAGTTAACATCATTTAATGTATAACAGCACTTACATAACAGCACAATTGCAATGGAAAATTGATTATCGGGTCTTATCGGGGTTGACCCGATAACCCGATAACATAACTTTTTTAACCCTAACCCGACCCGATAACATTATCTGGTTATCGGGTTCGGGTCAAAACAACCCGACTAGATTTTTGACCTGATTAGACCCGACCCAATAAGGCCTTATCGGGTTCGGGTTGACCCGACCCTACTGACACCCCTACTTGCAATGTTGTCAAATCCAGTGGGAGTATTTTGTTCTTATTACTGAATAAGGAATTAATGTAATGATCTCTAATTCAGTGGGAGTTACAAGCTTTTTCATTTTGATAGTAACCCAGATTATCTCTAGAATGTCTTAAGATAATTTCTTTCCACTTGTAGACACTTATGTTTTCAAGGATAGTCATGTACGTTTCCTTATTAGACAATGAAGTGGTTCTACATCTACTAGTTATGCTAATATCAATGACACAATCATATTAGTCACATAAACAAACATATGTCGTGTTGTTTATCTTCTACATGATGTTGTTCTATGCACAAGTGGGAGAAATCTATATTGTGTGCAAGGTACAACATATATATGTATATGATTTAACGGATTCTCTTGACTGCAAGGTAAGAGACTAATGTTCTAATATAACTTGTACATATCTAATTCAAGAAACACTTGGTGTTGCAATTTACGTCATATGAGAACTTGGCGAGATTGCGACAACAAAGTAAATCTCCATGTGAAGTCAGACCTTGCATCAACATATTTGCAGTTTCTAAATTAGACAAGTATTTAGAACATGTGTCAAAATAATATATAAGACTACTTCAAATTAGATATTTATGTATTATTAGAATGACATAAATGAAGTAATCTAATACTACTTCAATTTGTTTATTTATGTATTTTGGAATGACATAAATGAAAAATAATGTAGTCCTACATTATTGTGAAGTAAATAAATTAACTTGAAATTACTATTGAAACCAAGAGTTGTGTTCATAATTACTTTAGTTAAACATGTTTATGATTCATTGTAGAGACATAAACATAAAGTCTTTTAACACTTATAATAAAGTAAGACGTTAACTTGTTATGTTTTTTAATTAAGACATATACAAGAAGTCATTGAGTTGATCAATGATTTATAACGTATAATGAGATTATAACAGTTTGTGTTTTCTTGATGAGACATGGATATGAAGTGACTTGGTTAAAGAGTATTTATGTTATAAAGCATGTAATTGGCTTGAAAAGTCTATTATACTGTAAGCTCCCGGAAAATTTCAATGTACTTAACGTTTTAATCAAGAATTAAACACGACCTATTTCGTCATGAAATTTTCTAAACATCACATTTGCATATCATTTGACATATGCATGATCAACGCAGTTTGAGCGTTCATAAGTATACCGTTGTGATCAGAATAAAATTTCCCCACGATCCTGATAATCCTAAAATACGTAACGAATACGTAAAATTTGTAAAAATTACGAATTTAAATATAACAAAAATATATAAAATTCGTATAGGGCCTCGGAACTCATTGGACTTTTCACCACTCGAACCCGACACGTAAATGGGCCTCATAACCGGATCAAGCTCACACCATTTTTTTTTGGGCCTCGCTACTCTCCTAAGCCCAACATGCTAATAAATCCCTTGGGCCTTGTCCTCGTACATGACCAATTCGCCAAGCCCAAATCCCCTTAAAAACTCCTATGGGCCTATTTCTTTTACCAAGCCCAATACTAACCCAACTATACACCAAGATAAGTCATATGTATAAATCATGTCTTGATCCCTTCTGTGTTGCAACCGGATGAACGAGAGAAGCAACAAACCAAACTAGGAACATAAAAACTCTTCTTTTATGTCACATATGTAGGAGATATGGAGACAAAACCCATGCATAGCCACCCTAAACAAGTATTTAAATACCCTAAATATCTTTGACCACCTTTTGACCTCTTAACCCAAAGGATACTAGGTTGTCATGACCAACATGACTCGAAAAGTTCATGTATATGTCCTAAACTTCAGCCGAATGGGAGCATGCTCAACCAAGTTCACACGCTACCTTAGTTTACTTGGAAAGTTTAGAAGCTACAAAGATTAAATAGATTAAAAGCCATACTAGCTTTTGGCTATTTAAACAACTCAAACACAAACACTTCTCTCACAACTCAAACACCACTACATATCATTTTCCTCTTTTGTTTCTGTCGAGCAAGAAGAAGGGAAGAAAAGAAATATTGGGTTAAGAGCAAACTAGGAGGTTACTTGGGATTATCGTTGTGAATTCTTGGGTTAAGATCGGTTTAGTTTTCTTGGCATCTCACTTCTCGTCCGAGTTCCCACACCACTCTTGAGAGTGTAGTAAGTTTCCTCCCAAACTCGTTACCTCATTTATACACTTATATCACACGTTAGTATAGTTAAACGCACCTAATAACTTGCTAGTCCTTTATAAACATACGCGTATAAAATGACAAGTGTTACACTTGATCTACACTCTTGCTTATAGTACCTTATGATCACACCAACATAAAAACATGACACTAATGATTAACCTAGAAACCATATGAGAACCCCCTCATCTCCTCGTACGTTTGTAAAACTCACGCAAAACCAATCGGGCCTAAAGCCCAAGTACTAAGCTCGTTAAGCCCAAACAGAGTCCAACGAGAGCCCAACCCGGCCCAATGAATTAGTAATAAGCTAATAAGCTCTAAAAATAAGCTAGGAATAAGCTTGTAAAAGTTTTGTAAAGTTTTCGTATGTTAAAAAGGAATTTCGGACTTGAATTGCAAAACGAGTAGTTTATGGGTAGAAAGTGGAAAGTTTTCTAAAGTAAAGGGTCATTTTATACGTATAATAAGTGTTTTATGAAAGTCTAGGGACTATTAATGCTATTTTCGAAAGTATAAGGGGCAACTTTTACGTGCATGCGCACGCATGGAAACCACAAGGACCGAATGTGTAATTAGCCTAAACTAGTTATAATTAAAGTTTAGGGTGAAAAGTGTACATTTGGAAAAGTTAAAGTTTAAAACGTATAAAAATAAACTTGGAGGGCTGTTTTTGTAAATTCAGTTTTACCAAGGGTTAAAGTTGTCATTTCTGAAAGTTTTGGTATGAAATATAATTCGGGTGGAAAGTGTCATTTTCTAAAAGTCCAATGACTAAACTCGTACTTTTTGTAACTCGAGGGTAAAAAGTGTAAATTTGAGAAAAGTTTAGCAAAACTTATGATTTCATTATAGTCTCGTAAAAATGAGTATTTTGATCACATGAGTGTAATATTTTCGAATAATGATAAACTTATTTCATGTATAAATGAATATGTAAATATATATTTATTAGAAAATAACTAAGTATATGTAAAAATATACTTATTTTGATAAAATACTCGGGGAATCTAAATACGCTAAAATACCCAACGAATTTACTAAGATCACAACGGGGGAGCATTTCACTTATGCGTAAGTGAGGATCACTAGTTAAGACAATGTAGCATGTAAATTAACTTAAAACATTAATCACGATCGCACACTATTGGATAAGACAATCCAATGATCTATTGAATAAGAATATTCAATGCTCTATTATTTTGGTCGCGAACCAAAATGCTCATTTACTGAGACTCGCCATCTCATCATTTTAGGTTTCGAGTTGGAACCTCCGCTACATTGTGCTTGATCTTTTTGTGCGTGTGCATTATCATCAAGGTGAGTTCATAGCCTCGCTTTTACTTTATTTTTATAAACCCCGCGAGGGAGATACATGCTCTAAACAAGAACACAAGGTTTTCCATAAATGCTTGATCCTCTTGATTATTGGTACTGCCTAAGTTGTTAGCCACAAGTCCCCTGATCATGAACCATTTGTCACCGCGAGTGAACGTAGATATCGTGAATAGTACTATGGGGATTAACGAACCCCGTTTCGGTTATAGAGAAATAACCGGGGCGCACCATATCGAATTTCTTTAGGTAATTGGCTATTACCTCCTTTGGGGCATACTTACGTACACTGGTAATTCGGTGTATGCAGTTGAGTCTTGGTTTCATGAGCTTAGTGCATAATAATCTGTGATTTTTCTTATGATATTGTTAGTTTACAATGATCATGATCTTATACTTGTGTTCAACTTATTTTAAACCTATGGATTTCACTCAACATTTTTGTTGACCTTTTTAAGCATGTTATCTCAGGTAATCAGTGAAGATTATGACCAAGGTGCGGAACGGGGCATGGCAAGGCTTATCTGGTGGTGTAAAACATAAAAGTTATCATTTCTTTCAAACTCATGATCTTTCTTTTGGGAAAAACACTGGATCTATTTACAATATTTTGTAACAAACTATGAGTTTTCGATGAATGATAACTATTTTAATAAAACGTCTCTTTCGAGTCGTTTTCTATAATTATTGACTATGATCTCCATTCAAGTAACACCCGAATTAGTCTTCCGCTGTCATTAAGATTTTCGGGGGTGTTACAGATTGGCATCAGAGCCAAGGTTATAGAGAACCAAAGAGTTTTTCAAAAACATTTGGACTATAACCGCACTTTTAAAACGAGACTATTTTACACCACTGCCTTACGCCCTTCCGTGACCGCTCTATGCATTAGGATTGATGCATCACTAGATCATAAGTAAATTGCATTCATTTTAGTTAGGCATGGAGATTTTCTTGGCAAATATGTGTAGCTAACTAAAATAATTATATTATTTGGCATTTACTTACATTAATTTATGGGTTGTTACAGTACCATGTCTGCATCCCACCCAGTTGTTCTGTCCTCAGACACCGAGATGGAAGATACCATGTCCTCTACGACTGTCACTATGCCAGCTCATCCCAGTCCTGTCATACCAGCTACTGTTTCGGACGAAACTGAACCTTTTGAGGAAGGTGAAGTTGCCCGAACTCCTACTGCTCCAGCTATGACTGCTCATCCTCAAGAGTACAATGCTTTTGCTTCCATGACCCTAGATCAGTACTATGAGTCGCAGCAATGGCTACCTGCTTCAGATGTTGCTGTGGATGATGGATCATCCAAGTCATCAGAGAACACTGACTCTGCTTCATCAGATTCTTCTGGATCATCTTCCCGAGCTATCCGTCGTCGTCGACGTAGGATTCGTGTTCTTAAGCCTCATGAGCCTGAGCCGTTTGGAGTACCTTATAGACTGCATCCTAATGGTAAGACCTTCAAACGCACCGCTAGGAAGCGTGTGCGATCCATCACTATGACTCATGTGATGCCACCAGCTCAGTCACCATCAGCTCAGTCACCACCCGCTCAGTCATCACCAGTTTCATCTGCTGTCCCACCTACTGCTACTTCACCACCACTGCCACTTACTGTGTTCTACCATCAGACCACTACTGTTCCTGTTTCATCACCACCTACAGCATCACCTCCTTTGGACACTTTTAGTGAGCCACTTTTACCGCTTTGCATCAAGTGCTATTCACCATCACCATCTGATCCTGACATGCCTACTCAAGTGGATAATGAGACCGGACCAAGGAAGAAATCCGGTGCTAGGCGATGGTCATTCTTGATACCTTTACTTCGACGTTGGAGAGAAGAGGAGGGAGCACCTAGTTCGTTTGAGCTTGGAGAAAGCTTAACTACTGCATCAGCTCCAGTTCTGCCTGTTACCGTTGAACCAGTACACCACACTATCCCTCTGTTGGCTACGAGACTTATCAGGCACGAAGACCAGTTGAATGAGCTCATGGCACATTATGATGAGATTCCACTGGTTAGGATAGAGAGCTTGGAGGAAGAAGTCGAAAACCTCGTGATGGGCCGCTACTCCATTGAGATTGTGTTTGATATGATGAGTACCCAGATTGTGGAGGTGAGAGAGGCCGTTAACCGATTGACTCAGAGATTGGAGACTACTATCCGAGATGCTAGTACTTTGAGAGAGACTGCCTTAGGTCGAGAGAGAGTCCTGCATCACGAACTTGCATCCGCTCATGCTCACACTGCTATTCTGGAAGAGAGGATTGATGACCTCGAGGCGAGAGATCGAGCCCGTGAGCAGCAGATCTGAGACTTGACAGCCATGGTTGAGGAGATTCATCGTCGTCAAGATGACGCATCGGGAGATGCGTAAATCCTAGTCATCTTTATCTTAGTATGTATCATAAAGCCGCCATATGAGGCATTAAGGCTTGTATCTTTTTGGTTTGTAACCTTGGAACAAGAATTATGATGATGTAACCTTTGGTTGTGAACGATACTATGTAATGATGTATTCCATGTATCCTATGGTTGTATTTCTTATATTCTGATGTTATGATATTATTCCTCGGTAATGTATGCCGAACCGATCCTTATGTCCTTATACATATATTATGATTTGTTGAAAAAAAAAATCATATTCATATCATGTCATTAATTTAAAGTGGTAATCTGGACTATTATGATATGTATAATATGAAATCAGTTTTATCATCGATCGATAATTTCTTAATCTTGGTATTTATTCTTGGAAATTTTAGAAAAATGGTCAAGAAGAAAGCTACCTCATCCACCATCACTCCCGCAGCTATTCAGAAAATGGTCGCTGAAAGTGTTAGCGCAGCTATAGCACAACATGCCGCTGATACTGCTAGAGCCGAAGCTGAACGCGTTGAAGCTGAACGAATTGCCCAAGAGGCACGTGAAGCTGAGATCGCAAGAGAAGCCGAAATTGCAAGAGAAGCTGAGAACGCCCGAATTGCTCGAGAGGCTGAAGCTGAGCGTGTCGCTCAAGCAGCACGTGAGGCTGAAGCTGCTCGCATTGCTGAAGAGAATCGTGCCACAGAAGCTGCACGTCTTATTGAAATGGCAAACTCAAATGCAACTAACACTCCAACAAATCAAAGTGAGTCCACTGTAACTCGCAAGTGTAATTACAAAGAGTTCATGAACTGCAAGCCGACATTCTTCAAAGGCACTGAAGGTGCTATTGGTTTACTTCATTGGTTTGAGAGAACCGAGACTGTGTTTCTGCTAAGTGACTGCACAGATGATTGCAAAGTCAAGTTTGCGACTGGAACTTTGTTAGAAGATGCGTTATCTTGGTGGAAAGGCCATGCTCAACCAATTGGAATGGAAGAAGCTTGTAAGATTTCATGGTCGGATCTGAAACAACTGTTAATGAAACAGTATTGCCCGAGAACTGAGATCAAGAAACTCGAAGATGAGTATTACCACTTGGCTGCTAAAGGTAATGATCTCAAGACATACTTCAAGAGATTCCATGAGCTGAGAGCTCTATGTCCTCATCTGTTTCCCACCAATGAAAAGCTTTTGGAAGCTTTGATCGGAGGTTTACCTCGAAGCATCGAAGGAGATGTCATCGCTTTGAATCCAAAAACTATTGAAGAAGTTGTCATTGTATCCCACCGCCTTATGGAACCAATACTAAAGCTTGCAAATGCACAAGGCTCAAGTGACAACGAAAGAAAGCTTGATGATCAGAAAACCTCAAATTTCAACCACCATCGGTCCAACAACAACAATCGGAACAACAACAACCAATATCACCGCAACAGAAACCAACATCACAATCGGCAAAACCGAAGGCAAGAAGCCGCAAGGGCTTATGCTGCACCCACTGCTGGAAAAGGGTATGTAGGACCACATCCCCAGTGTAACAGGTGTTTGATGCACCATTCTGGACCTTGTACTGTGAAGTGCGATAAGTGCAACAAGGTAGGTCATCAAGGTAAGCATTGCCGAAACCCTGGAAGAGGCAACACTGTGACAAACATGAACTGCTATGGATGTGGAGAACCAGGTCATTTCAAGAGTCAATGCCCAAAGTTAAATGTCGTTCAAACAAACAATGCGTGTGCAAGAGTGTACATGCTAGGAGATGGAGATGCACCGTTAAACCCTGACATTGTGACGGGTACGTATTCTCTTAACAATCATTCTGCAAAAATCTTGTTTGATTCGGGAGCAGATAAGAGTTTTGTATCTACTACTTTTGCACCATTACTTGAAATATCCCCAATCGCCTTAGATACAACTTATGAGATAGAACTTGCCGATGGGAAAATAATAGGAACCAACACCGTAATCCGTAATTGTCCTATTCTATTACAAGATCACTCGTTCCTCATAGATCTTTTGCCAATCAAACTTGGAAGTTTCGATGTCGTAATTGGCATGGATTGGTTGTCCAAACACCGTGCTAGGATTGTTTGTGACGAGAAAACCGTTCATATCCCGATCAACGGTGAAACCTTAGTCATCCAAGGAGATCAAAGTAGAAAGTACTTAAGTATCATATCCTGTGCGAAGTCAATAAAGTACATGGAAAAAGGATGTTATGCCTTCTTAGCTCAAGTAACGGAAAAGAAGTCGGAAGAGAAACGACTAGAGGATGTACCTGTAATCAAGGAATTTCCTGAGGTGTTTCCAGAAGATTTTCCTGGACTCCCACCTGCTCGACAAGTCGAATTTCAAATCGATCTTATTCCTGGAGCTACTCTTGTAGCACGAGCACCGTACCGTTTAGCGCCCTCAGAAATGCAAGAATTATCCAAACAACTAGAAGAGCTATCTGAGAAAGGATTCATTAGACCAAGTTCCTCACCCTGGGGAGCACCGGTATTATTCGTTAAGAAGAAAGATGGATAATTCCGGATGTGTATCGATTATAGAGAATTGAACAAGCTCACAATCAAAAACCGCTATCCCTTACCAAGAATCGATGATCTGTTTGATCAGTTACAAGGCTCGAGTGTATATTCAAAGATTGATTTAAGATCTGGATATCATCAGTTACGGGTAAGAGAAGAAGATATACCCAAGACCACATTTAGAACTCGATATGGCCATTATGAATTCCAAGTAATGCCATTCGGTTTAACTAATGCACCTGCTGTATTTATGGACCTCATGAATAGAGTCTGCAAACCATATCTGGATAAATTCGTCATTGTGTTCATCGACGATATTCTTATCTACTCTTATAATAAAGAAGAACATGCGGAACACCTGAAGACTGTCCTGAAGTTACTCAAGGATGAAAAATTGTACGCAAAGTTTTCCAAGTGTGACTTTTGGATTGAGACAGTCCAATTTCTTGGTCATGTGATCGACAGTGAAGGAATCCATGTGGATCCCGCAAAGATTGAATCCGTTAAGAATTGGCCAATACCCACTAACCCCACTGAAATTCGTCAATTCTTAGGACTTGCTGGTTATTATCGAAGATTCATCGAAGGTTTCTCGAAAATAGCTAAACCATTGACCGAGTTAACCCAGAAAACGAAGAAATTCGAATGGGGAGACGATCAAGAATCAGCTTTTCAACTCCTAAAGAACAAACTTTGCGAAGCACCTATCTTGGCACTACCGGAAGGAGCCGAAGATTTTGTAGTATATTGTGATGCTTCACACATGGGTTTAGGCGCTGTTCTCATGCAAAGGAACAAAGTGATTGCTTATGCGTCACGACAACTCAAAACTCATGAGAAGAATTATACTACTCACGATCTAGAACTTGGCGCCGTGGTATTTGCACTCAAATTATGGAGACATTATTTGTACGGAACCAAATGTATAGTGTACACTGATCACAAAAGTCTTCAACACATCTTAGATCAAAAGGAATTGAATATGCGTCAACGTCGCTGGCTCGAATTGCTTAGTGATTATGACTGCGAGATCCGTTATCATCCTGGAAAGGCAAACGTTGTTGCCGATGCCTTGAGCAGAAAAGATCGCCCTAAGCCACTTAGAGTGAGATCATTGGGAATGGTAATCAATTCACCCCTACCATCGAAAATTCTTGAAGCTCAGATCGAAGCCCTTAAGGAAGAAAATAGGCCGAATGAGAAGATTTATGGCATGCCGGAGAATGAGAATGGATTTGTGAAGAAAACAGACGGAACGCTATGTTTCAAGAATCGAAGTTGGATTCCACTCTTTGGAGGTATCCGAGAACTCATCATGCATGAATCACATAAATCGAAGTATTCCATACATCCTGGTCCCAACAAGATGTATCAAGATCTAAAGCTTTTGTACTGGTGGCCTAATATGAAGGCTGATATCGCTGTATACGCCAGTAAATGTTTGACATGCTTGAAAGTTAAAGCTGAACATCAAAAGCCATCTGGATTGCTAACTCAACCAGAACTTCCTATGTGGAAATGGGAAAGAATCACAATGGACTTCATCACAAAGTTGCCAAAAACTTCTAATGGTTTTGACACCATTTGGGTTATTGTAGACCGTCTTACAAAGTCAGCTCATTTCTTGCCAATCAAGGAGAACGACGAGATGATTACACTCGCTAGACTGTACATCAAAGAGATTGTTTCTCGTCACGGTGTACCAATCTCTATCATATCTGACCGTGATAGCCGATTCACCTCAAGATTTTGGCAAACGCTTCAAAGAGCCATGGGTACCAACTTAGATATGAGTACCGCGTACCATCCTCAAACAGATGGACAAAGTGAAAGAACGATCCAAACTCTGGAAGACATGCTAAGAGCATGTGTGATTGATTTCGGAAAAGGATGGGATAAGCACTTACCTCTGGCTGAATTCTCTTACAATAACAGTTACCACGCCAGCATTAAAGCTGCTCCTTTTGAAGCACTCTATGGAAGAAAATGCCGATCGCCAGTTTGCTGGGCGGAAGTTGGAGAAGTACAACTTACAGGCCCCGAAATTGTCCAAGAGACAACAGAAAAGATAATGCAAATTCGGCAAAGATTGCAAGCAGCTCGAGATAGACAAAAGAGCTACGCAGATGTTCGAAGAAAACCAATGGAATTCCAAGTCGGAGACCATGTAATGCTCAAAGTATCACCCTGGAAAGGGATGGTCAGATTTGGAAAACGAGGAAAGCTCAAACCTCGATACGTCGGACCATTCAAAATTCTTCAAAGAATTCGTCCAGTGGCATATAAACTTGATCTTCCCGAAGAACTTAGCCGAGTACATGACACGTTCCATGTCTCAAATCTTAAGAAGTGTCTTTCGGATGAAACTCTAGTCGTACCACTCAAGGACATCCAGCTCAATGACAAACTTAGCTTTGTCGAAGAACCCGTCGAGATCATGGACAGAGAAGTTAAGAGGCTTAAGCAAAGCCGCATTCCTATCGTTAAAGTTCGATGGAATCATAAGAAACGAGGTGCAGAGTTCACCTGGGAACGCGAGGATGTAATGCGTTCCAAGTATCCCCACCTGTTCATCTAGATCACCCATGACAGCCTCTGCGAGTTTAACCGCGGGACGCAGTTCTCTTAAGGGGTAGGTACTGTAAGCTCCCGGAAAATTTCAATGTACTTAACGTTTTAATCAAGAATTAAACACGACCTATTTCGTCATGAAATTTTCTAAACATCACATTTGCATATCATTTGACATATGCTTGATCAACGCAGTTTGAGCGTTCATAAGTATACCGTTGTGATCAGAATAAAATTTCCCCACGATCCTGATAATCCTAAAATACGTAACGAATACGTAAAATTTGTAAAAATTACGAATTTAAATATAACAAAAATATATAAAATTCGTATAGGGCCTCGGAACTCATTGGACTTTTCACCACTCGAACCCGACACGTAAATGGGCCTCATAACCGGATCAAGCTCACACCATTTTTTTTTTCGGCCTCGCTACTCTTCTAAGCCCAACATGCTAATAAATCCCTTGGGCCTTGTCCTCGTACATGACCAATTCGCCAAGCCCAAATCCCCTTAAAAACTCCTATGGGCCTATTTCTTTTACCAAGCCCAATACTAACCCAACTATACACCAAGATAAGTCATATGTATAAATCATGTCTTGATCCCTTTTGTGTTGCAACCGGAAGAACGAGAGAAGCAACCAAACCAAACTAGGAACATAAAAACTCTTCTTTTATGTCACATATGTAGGAGATATGGAGACAAAACCCATGCATAGCCACCCTAAACAAGTATTTAAATACCCTAAATATCTTTGACCACCTTTTGACCTCTTAACCCAAAGGATACTAGGTTGTCATGACCAACATGACTCGACAAGTTCATGTATATGTCCTAAACTTCAGCCGAATGGGAGCATGCTCAACCAAGTTCACACGCTACCTTAGTTTACTTGGAAAGTTTAGAAGCTACAAAGATTAAATAGATTAAAAGCCATACTAGCTTTTGGCTATTTAAACAACTCAAACACAAACACTTCTCTCACAACTCAAACACCACTACATATCATTTTCCTCTTTTGTTTCTGTCGAGCAAGAAGAAGGGAAGAAAAGAAATATTGGGTTAAGAGCAAACTAGGAGGTTACTTGGGATTATCGTTGTGAATTCTTGGGTTAAGATCGGTTTAGTTTTCTTGGCATCTCACTTCTCGTCCGAGTTCCCACACCACTCTTGAGAGTGTAGTAAGTTTCCTCCCAAACTCGTTACCTCATTTATACACTTATATCACACGTTAGTATAGTTAAACGCACCTAATAACTTGCTAGTCCTTTATAAACATACGCGTATAAAATGACAAGTGTTACACTTGATCTACACTCTTGCTTATAGTACCTTATGATCACACCAACATAAAAACATGACACTAATGATTAACCTAGAAACCATATGAGAACCCCCTCATCTCCTCGTACGTTTGTAAAACTCACGCAAAACCAATCGGGCCTAAAGCCCAAGTACTAAGCTCGTTAAGCCCAAATAGAGTCCAACGAGAGCCCAACCCGGCCCAATGAATTAGTAATAAGCTAATAAGCTCTAAAAATAAGCTAGGAATAAGCTTGTAAAAGTTTTGTAAAGTTTTCGTATGTTAAAAAGGAATTTCGGACTTGAATTGCAAAACGAGTAGTTTATGGGTAGAAAGTGGAAAGTTTTCTAAAGTAAAGGGTCATTTTATACGTATAATAAGTGTTTTATGAAAGTCTAGGGACTATTAATGCTATTTTCGAAAGTATAAGGGGCAACTTTTACGTGCATGCGCACGCATGGAAACCACAAGGACCGAATGTGTAATTAGCCTAAACTAGTTATAATTAAAGTTTAGGGTGAAAAGTGTACATTTGGAAAAGTTAAAGTTTAAAACGTATAAAAATAAACTTGGAGGGCTGTTTTGGTAAATTCAGTTTTACCAAGGGTTAAAGTTGTCATTTCTGAAAGTTTTGGTATGAAATATAATTCGGGTGGAAAGTGTCATTTTCTAAAAGTCCAATGACTAAACTCGTACTTTTTGTAACTCGAGGGTAAAAAGTGTAAATTTGAGAAAAGTTTAGCAAAACTTATGATTTCATTATAGTCTCGTAAAAATGAGTATTTTGATCACATGAGTGTAATATTTTCGAATAATGATAAACTTATTTCATGTATAAATGAATATGTAAATATATATTTATTAGAAAATAACTAAGTATATGTAAAAATATACTTATTTTGATAAAATACTCGGGGAATCTAAATACGCTAAAATACCCAACGAATTTACTAAGATCACAATGGGGGAACATTTCACTTATGCGTAAGTGAGGATCACTAGTTAAGACAATGTAACATGTAAATTAACTTAAAACATTAATCACGATCGCACACTATTGGATAAGACAATCCAATGATCTATTGAATAAGAATATTCAATGCTCTATTATTTTGGTCGCGAACCAAAATGATCATTTACTGAGACTCGCCATCTCATCATTTTAGGTTTCGAGTTGGAACCTCCGCTACATTGTGCTTGATCTTTTTGTGCGTGTGCATTATCATCAAGGTGAGTTCATAGCCTCGCTTTTACTTTATTTTTATAAACCCCGCGAGGGAGATACATGCTCTAAACTAGAACACAAGGTTTTTCATAAATGCTTGATCCTCTTGATTATTGGTACTGCCTAAGTTGTTAGCCACAAGTCCCCTGATCATGAACCATTAGTCACCGCGAGTGAACGTAGATATCGTGAATAGTACTATGGGGATTAACGAACCCCGTTTCGGTTATAGAGAAATAACCGGGGCGCACCATATCGAATTTCTTTAGGTAATTGGCTATTACCTCCTTTGGGGCATACTTACGTACACTGGTAATTCGGTGTATGCAGTTGAGTCTTGGTTTCATGAGCTTAGTGCATAATAATCTGTGATTTTTCTTATGATATTGTTAGTTTACAATGATCATGATCTTATACTTGTGTTCAACTTATTTTAAACCTATGGATTTCACTCAACATTTTTGTTGACCTTTTTAAGCATGTTATATCAGGTAATCAGTGAAGATTATGACCAAGGTGCGGAACGGGGCATGGCAAGGCTTATCTGGTGGTGTAAAACATAAAAGTTATCATTTCTTTCAAACTCATGATCTTTCTTTTGGGAAAAACACTGGATCTATTTACAATATTTTGTAACAAACTATGAGTTTTCGATGAATGATAACTATTTTAATAAAACGTCTCTTTCGAGTCGTTTTCTATAATTATTGACTATGATCTCCATTCAAGTAACACCCGAATTAGTCTTCCGCTGTCATTAAGATTTTCGGGGGTGTTACATATACCATTAAGTTGACTTAGTTGGTAAATAGGTAAGCCAAAAAGAATATGTTTATCTTATATATTGTTACATTGTCTTACAATATTAATTCTAATGAATACCACAAGTTGATGGTATGTTCAGTTAGGAGAATCAAACTCTATTTGATTTATTTGATTCAAGATAACCATAACTTCTTTCTTAAAATGTAACAAGGTTAGAAAATTGAGTATAGATTGAATATACTCAATATGACTCCAACCTAGAAGATTGATAAAACACCATTTTATTATGGAATGTGATGAATCACATTAAGTTTTAAAATTGAAGATTCTGAATTTGTTAAACTACTTATGAATAGGTTATTAACAAACTAAAGTCAAGAATTATCAATGTGTATTTGTAATGTCTCAAAAGAGAACAATGTAGTTTTTCTCTAACTGCTAAGTATATATAGATAGTCTATATATTACAAAAGGCAAGTGAGAGTTTTTTTTTTTTTTTTTTTTTTTTTTTTTTTTTTTTTTTTTTTTTTTTTTTATCTTGAAAGATAAAATTACAAGATACATAATCTTCTAAAACACACTAGTAAATATCATGATGAGGTTAGACATGTAAATGATATAACTCAAGATGATGGAATTTTCATTCATAGATCTGCAAGAATATTTCAGATATTTGATTTATATGCTGAGAAGAACATGAGTTGAAGGATTATAGTAAACCTAATTATCATTATGATGGATTACCAAATATTGAATTGGGTAAATTACTCATACTATGAATGTTAAAGATGTTGTCCATAAAGATAATCAATTTTAAAAATTTGGTTTATCTTAATAGTTAGACTAGAGAATGGAAATGAGTTTCTTCAAAGAAATGAAAAACCCTAGTGGTTTTAATTTTTATGTAGAAATCATATGGACAAAATTGTACACATATTTAATGCATGTTTTATGACAAGATTATTGATCACACTTAAGCAATTAATTATGATTGAATATTCTTTCCTAGACACATTAAATATATAAAGATGATAATTGTCATACTTGTTTTCATTAATATGAAATATGACAATGGAATATCGAAACTCTTTCTTGAGAAATTACTTGAGTGAGGACGATAAGTAATCGAAAGATTTTTTGAATTCATATAATCTTTGGTAGTGTACGAAGTGCAATAATTCATGAATGGATAAATGCATGCATCTATGAAATTATTCTTATGTTTAATTATTAAATCCTAGTTTTGATTTATAATTGAAATAAGATAAACTTTAAGTATTCCTGAAAGCTAGTGGGAGTATTATGTTAAGGTTTTAAATCTTATATGTTTTATAACATATAGGAAGTAACATTCCTTGTAAGCTAAATGTTAAGTCTTAGATTGGAATGAAACTTCACTTATAAGATTTAAGAATTAAAACATACAACCTTGGAGTATATGTTTATTGTTAATAAACATGTGCAGTAAAATAAATGATTATAATAAAACATGATAGATCATTTGGGAAATGGATAAATGTCTTTTGACAAGATAGAACATAAATGAAATCTAAGTTTGACATGTAGATTCATCATGTACATCATGTTGTGTATTAAAATTGTTGTATCATTCTTGAATAAGAAGTGATTTGACAACATTGATATCTAACTAAAAGTTATTAGTAAACTTGTGTAATGAATATTCTAATAGAATTACATCCTCAGCCTGGAATTGCTCCTAGATTCTATGGATGAACAATATGTCAATTGTTGTGCAAATTGTCATCAGCTTCAAACTTGAAAGTTTGGAAGACATCAAACATTACACAATAAGATATTAAGGTTTACGGATTTTTAATGAGCATATTGTTGTTTGTATACAATGATGCTGGTTTAATTGAGATGATACTCAATACTAGTCATGGTAGGATTTCATCCTTGTTAATGGCCATGTGAACTAGTTGGGCTACTAAAAGCACAGTTGCATTATACATTAAAAGAATAAGAATACTTTAAACTTTAAAATGTTTGAAAGTTTAAGTTGTCATAAATTGGTGATAGAGGATATCACACACTTTATGAATTATTATGTGGATTGGTGAATGCACACATACAAAGACTTCACTAATTGAATTCTTGAAATAAGTATTCTCAAAATTACGATAGATCAAGTTGGTTGATTTATGCTTTGTCAACAAGTATGATTGTCATTACTTGAGGCATAATTCATCAACTGGAATTTTTATGCATTGATCTATTTAGTATTTGAAAAAGGGATGTTAAACAATTGTTATAATAAATCAAATACTTGGCATGTTTGATTTTATAATATATTGTATCCTATATTTGCATGTTTAATCCGTGAATAAATTTATTTATTCTAAATCGTCCGTTGTCAATTAATGATATGGGAGTATCATTAAACTAAGACAAATCTGAGAGACATGGTAGAATATACTTGAAAGTATATTGATGAGAAAGCATACCAATTTCAGATGATATTCAATGAATTGAATATAGGACTTATCCCAACTACATGATTTTACTTTATGGATATTGTTATTAACTAAATCATGAATAGTTATCCTCAGACTTGAGATACCAGATAAGTGTCATGAATGTAGTGCACTTCTGTGGAACAACTTAATGCTATACGTAACTGGTAGTCATAAGGGTTGTTTCCTGAAGTGTTGCAAAGTTTGTGGGTTATTCTCGTAGTCAAGATAGAATTTGTTCATTCAAATTTATTTTGGAGTTTAATACTGCTGGACCCCTCATAGGGTTGACAAGATGTTTGTGTGGCCACACCCAAAATCTCCCCTAAAATATGTTTAGAAGATTTGGTAATCTTGGTCAATCACTTATAACGAGAAACATAATAGTTAAATAAAGAATGACTTAATTCCATATCTTTATTTAACATGGTATTAGAAACAAAAGGATAATAATAATGAGAAATCATTAAAAGGTTTTTCCAGGAGACCTTACTCGAGTTGTACTAGAGGCATCGAAGTGTTGCTAGACGCTAACCGATGTAATCACTCTATTAAGATATGTTTAAGTGGGAGCTGTTGGTTTAATGGACAATAAATTAATAGACGTGTGTTAGGATCAAACTCGAGACCACGGGATTGCACACTTTGCGTATGAGAATTAAAGTTAATAATTAAATGTAATAGTTAAATTTATTTATTAATTAAACGAAATAACATAACGGACGTTAAGTAATTAGTTGTAATGGACTAACGGTCGTTAAATGTAATTGGAAAAGGACTAAGTTGTAAATAATGGGAAGGTTCCGGAATTCCTTGTGGGATACCTCATCCGATCGGCCGCAAGAAAAGGAAACCCAACCCATCTACACCTCAAACTTGTTCACCAAGTTTGTTTGGGTATAAATACAAAACCAAAGGTGTTTGTAATTTATCTCTTGCACTCATTGGCTAAAACCTAAAATTTTTTATGTGTGTTTTTTTGCCATAACCGATCGTGCACCCTCCATAGGGGATCGATCAACATATTTTCCAACTAAAATTGTTTTGTTTAATTAAAACTAGCATTCCTTTAATTCGGTATAGTACGTGTGTACAAGAAAGTGGTACTAACACATTATTGTTAGTATTCTTGGATTGAATTACAAAATGGTAAGGGGTAATTCACATAATCCTATAAACCCTAATTAGGGTTCATCCAATTGCTAGTTTTGTGGATTTGATTCTTGTTCGGCTAGAATCAAGAAAGGTACGCATATTCTTGTTTATGTTAATTAATTATTTGTTAATCTTTCCAATACGCTTCCGCATGTGTACTTGATGTTTATTGTTTATATTTATGATTAGTCATGCTATATAATTCCAACATTATTTTCAAAGAAAAGCAAAGCATAATGTCACACGAGACTAGTTCATCGATGTTTAGAATGACCAACTTCGTCACACGTGGATGAATTGATGTCATGTGTAGTAAGATTGCATTTAGACATAAGTATAGTTTCAGCATTACTCACCATTTATGCTCTTTACATTGCAGTCGAAACTGATCGACTTGTTAGTGACACGGAACCATTACTACTCAATCAACATCCATGTGAGCTATTTATTTACAAACCTAAAAAAAACACCAAGTTATTATCTTTACCCATGTTTTATGGTATCAATAATCACGATTCAAGCATTAGCATTACACAAATGAGTAACTTCTTGTTCTATATGAACCTGAGGTGAATATACACGTTTAGAAACATTTATTCATGACCGTATAAGAAATCACCTCATAAGATTAAGTGGAGTTCTACTATCAATTCCTTATTATAGTAAAACAGAAAACCAAATACTTGAATCTTAAAGAAGCAAATTGAACATGACCATTATTTTAGTCGATCAATGAACTCGAAAATTCATCCAACTATAAGAAGACGTAATAAATGTTAGAACTTATGAGAGTTTAGAAATGGTTTTAGATGTCTCACATTGGCGGAGATTGTAACCAAAGATGGGTATATATAAAAGAGCCTATTGGTATTGTTAGTTTTGAATAAAATGAATTTTATTGCCTATGGACTTGGTTGCTAAGGTGCGCAGAAGAGCCAATTTTTGTCTTCATTTTTTTTCTTTTAACAAATTAAGATTCTATAATTTAGGTGGAACCAAGGTTACGATTTTGATGATGATTTGATGACTATTGGGGGTTGTTATTGCTTATTAAAACTCTGTTTATTCTTTTTTACGTAAATAATAATAACATGTTATATTTTCTTACATTGTTGTTTATTGGATATATTTTCTTGTTGTCGGATTATCATTGGAGATTTGGACCAAACAAGCACTAGATTATATCTTAAAGAATGTTGAGAATGAGAGCTGGGAATGTTTTGAATTGTACCACATTGGGGAAAGTTGTAATCAAAAGTTGGTAATATAAATTTGTGTTTATAATATATAATAATTTGAAATTTTTTTTGGTATTAGAAAGACTATTAAAAAAATGATATTATAGTAAGATAGTAGGATTTTCTATATGATCTTACGTTCCATCTTGCAAAAACAAGAATTACCCTAAATAACATCTCGATCTTGAAAAGTTTGATTTAAATATCTTAATAACCCGTACTTATATTTATATTTTAGCATGTATACGAAGGTTTTAATGTTACGATCATTCTAATTTTATTATAACTAGCAGGGTACCCGCGCGATGCGGCGGCGGGTACCATGTAATAAAATTTGTGATGGTGAATGTTTTTTAATTTTATGCTTTTCGTTACAACAACTTTATGGGTATGTTTGGCACATAGCGGTATGAAACTTTTGGAGCGGTGAGCAAAAAGCTATAATAGCTACGACTACTTTTAACAAACATACCCATAGATATAGATAATGCAAGTTTTTTACAAAACTTTTTTGTTGCTCCCATCACTTAACTATAAGTGCAATATATGAAGTTATGTACCAAACATGTAACAATAATAATAATATGGGTCCAAGAAATGCAACAAAGAATCGTCCTTTTATTTTTTAGACTTAATAGCGCACGAACAAAAAATCCAACGTCAACCCACTAAGGCACTAACACTAAATTAATCCTTATATATAAAGGCTAACCTAATTTTTAATAATTCCTAATATCACTTTTTCACACACTTGCACATCCACCATCTACAATTTACCTCTCCTCCTTGCAAAACACAACAAAAAAAATGTCCCTTGCTTTTTAACTCTTCTTCCCAAACCGAATAATAAATCCACCTCTTTCCTTATGCTATTTAAACTACGATGGCTTAAAAGTTTCATCTTAAAGATCCTTTAACCTCTTTCCTTACTTTTAACTCTTTTTCAAAATCCACCTCTCTCGGGTAAGGTTTGATTAGATTTTTTAAACCGAAAGAGAGAATGAATGAAACATAATAGTTTTGTTCTTTCTTTAAAGTTTTCGGATATTTAAAAAGAGACTTTGATTCTCACAAATCGATGATGATATCTCTTATACCTTTTGTTTTAAGAACAAATCGTGTGGGTTTTAAAAGAGAATATTGAGGTCTTTTTTTTGTTCTTCTTTTATGTTTAATGTATTGTATGTCTTGAGAATGAGAGTTGGGGAGTGACTGTGAGATGTTTCGAACATGTGTAGGAGAGATGTGTTTCAAACACTTCCTTGGTTCAACTTGATGTTTCGAACATCATTTAGTTCAACTTGATTTGGCATAAGATCATCATCAATGATACCAAATCAAGCCGCTGGATTTCAGATTTACGTTTTGGAAGCTTGATTGTATTGTACATTGTGGTTAAATGATTGTATATATTGGTGAAGGGGTGATTTAAATAGTGTATTAAATGTATGTGTTGAATAGTATTTTTTTAAGTTTTATTAGTGCTTTAAATACTTGTAAATTATGTTTTTTTTACTTGTATTTGCTTAAAATCTATTTTAGGTAGTTTTAAAAATTTAATATGAGAGAAGGTGCAACATGTATTATACGTATTAGAGGAAAGTTCAATGCAGAACAATAAATAACAAAACACTCCTTCTCAACTATCTATCTAATTTTTATCTGACGGAGTAGATTAAACCTTATTAAAAAACGGAGGGGCATTTTTGTAAATATACAACCCCACCTAACACACTCACACACTCACACTTTTCTGCAACACGCACACACACTCTCTCTCTCAATTCCCAAATCTCAACAAACACTCAAACCCTCACCAATCTCATTACTTATTATTTCTTAATTTTTCCGGCAACAAACTAACCCATTGCAGAGATGGGTCATAACGATGCTTATATTTACCAACTCCATCTACTTCGCTTAGTTCTAAATTATCATTGCTTATGCTCATTTTATTTATTTACCAACAGAGAGCCAAAACTAAGTTTTCATATGTTATCAGATGTTAATGTGTGTTTACCATTGCAGAGATGGGTCAAAGCACCGCAAAGGAGAAACTAACCCATCGTTTCTAGAAACGAGATTAAGCAAGGCGAGTAAAGAAACTTGATGAGCATCATGGTTTCTGTTATAAAGCATTAATACTAAGGGTTGAATGACGCCAGCAAGCGCGAACTTATTGCGGTTCTTGGTGCTGGTATTGTTTTGGTTGCGGATTAAGCTCCGGATCTCTTTAGCAGCTTGAATTTTGGTTAAAAGGTCACCGGATATTAAGTTGGAAGATATTTCATCGATTATGGTTTGTTTCTTTTGATTATTGGGAGTGGATGATGATGATTGTTTCTCTTCTTCTTTCATGTTCTTTTTTTCTTTTAGGACAAGTGGGGATAGATTCAGGCTTGTACCATGCTTAAATCACACATAATCAATCCTCTTGTTTTTATATGTTTTTTTTCTTTATGTTTTTTTTTTACCAATTAACAATTAAATTTGGGGCACTTTATCAATCATTGCACGCATCGGATAATTGTATTGTTTGCATCGCGTTGTTGTATTATATGCTTCACAAATTGTACGATTAACCCATAAGGGGGTTTGTATAACATAACCCTTAAATTTAGAAGAGTGACACGACATTTCAATGTACAAGTAACTAAAGTAGATTATATATAAAATATACGGAGTAGTTATTTATACAGAATCCCATGGGATTTATACGGAATCCCATGGGCTTTATACAGAATCCCATGGGATCATATAGAATCCCATGTGATCCCATGGGATTTATACAGAATCCCATGGGATTTATACAAATCACAAGGGAATTTTTACGAATCCCGTAGGATTTTTCTGGACGGAAATTTGGAAAAAAAAAGGTTCGTCTTTTTACGAATCCCGTGGGATTTTTCTGGACGTAAATTTTGAAAAAAAAGTTCGTCGAAAGTATAAAAAGGTGCGTATCTATAGAAAGATGATTTAATTCTCGTCGAGATGGTGTATTTTTCATAGCTTGAAGATTTACCGTTTGCAAGATATGTTGTTTTTAAAAAAAAAGATGGAAAATGGGTTTTTATATTAAATGAGCTAAAATGCCAATTTTGACCTCTCTTTGTTATTTTTGGCTTCATTTCAGCCATTAGATGAAAAGTGGATGGATGTTTGAGATTGACTTATTTGTTCTTTAAAGGATACATGTTTTGCAAGGATCTCACATCATAATTAGTATAAATAAAAGTTGCTTTTGAAGTTCAAATTATATGGAGTATTTGATATGTTTATAACTTCACCAAGAATTCTGAAAATTAATATTTTTACACTTAACTACGTAAAATGAAATTTAGAGTTAGATTTTTGGACATTGCTGATAATTTTATTTAATCATAATATAATGTTATTTTACACTTAAGTTACCTAGTTACAATACCTGTGACTGTGAGTGGCATGGGGTTTCAATTAGATATTTGACCTATAAATTTGAATATGGGCTTGATATTGGGTTTTAGATAAGGCTTTGGATGAACATATACATAAAGTGGACTCTAAACGAAATGATGCCCTGTGCATTGGCCCAACACACACTGCCCAGATCCGCTTCCTTCTTTTAATATATATGCATCATTGCTTGAAAATGACCAAATTCCTCACACTAGAATGAACTTATCTCTTGTCTAAAGTGACTTGCTAGCTAGTTTCCAGCTGTTAAAAAAGGCTAAAAAACATTTGGTTTTGTTATACTAAGTCATTCCTCATCAGCATCATAACGTTGCTATGACTTAATCAACATTGTTCTCAGCTATGTATTTGTAGTCATAATGATGTATGGTTGAGTATTGACTGATATTAATCGATACCGAGCAAATATTTTGTGTCTCTTGTAGACATTCTGAACTGGAGTATCTAAACACGAGTTCTATATTAATCCCTCATATTACAAAAGAGCAACATGACTTCTGTTTTGGTCATTGACCTCGAAAATTCATCCAATTTTAAAGAGACTTTATAAATGTTTAAACTTATGAGAGTTTGAAAAGAGTTTTAGCTGTCCCGCATTGGTGGAGGTTGTAACTAAAAGTGAGTATATATGTGAGAGCATATACGAGTCACCAGTTTAGAATATAGTAATGAATTGTAGTGACTCTGGACCAGGGCCGTTTCATGGATTTTGGGGGCCCTGTGCCAACCAAACAACATATGCCGCTCGAACAAGATTATTTCAATGCTAAATATAAAAAAGCAAGGTAATCTTAAGAATAATAAAAACTGTGTATATGTCTAGAGTTATCGTAGTATTTTATTAGAAAATTTCTATAATTTCCTAAAATATTTAAGCTTGTTATAAGAGATTTTTTAAAACTGGGATGAAAGTGTAAATTCTGTAAACCCTCTGTACTTTATTAAAACCGAAACTAAAATTTTGTAATGAAAGTGTAAAATCAATAAATTATTTTAGGGTATAAAATGAATGTTACGTATTTTAATCATCTTCCACATCTCTTAACAGGTCTGCAACCCTGTTTTCTACTTCTTCTTTATTTACTTCTTTTAAAAAAAAAATCGATTAAAACTAATATTTCTTTCTCTTATATAATGAACAAATCTTAAGTTCTAGCCTATATTTTCACCGGTATTGCGTAAAAGCCGAATAAAATCAGCTGTGCATTTATAACATCGGGGGCCCCAAAATTTTGGAGGCCCTGTGCGGTTGAACACCCTGCACACCCCAAAATCCGGCCCTGCTTGTCATGTGCTTCAAATGCCACGTCTTAGCAAGTTTCAGAGGTCATGTCGAATCTTACGCATAACAATGCCTACATTATGAAATATTAGCAAGTTTGATACTACCTCCGTCCAAAATTTTATTTCCATTTTGACCTTTTCTAGGGGTGAGCATGGGGCGGTTTGGGGCGGTTTTTGGCTAAAACCAAACCCCGAACCGAAAATTTCGTTTTAAGATTTTGAAAACCGAACCCGCACCAAAACTTCGGTTTGATTTTTGGTTTTTTGCGGTTCGGTTTTTGGTTTTTTCTGTTTTCGGAAAATTTGAGTTGATGTTTTATGTTATACCTATTAATTTAGCTAAGTTCTTTAAATTCGGATATCCGAAATTTCGGACAACATTTTTATATATCCGAATATCCAAATATCTATATTTTTCAGAAAACTTTTATATGATTTGCAAAAATAACATTTCACAAAACCCAATATTTTATTAAATTTTCATCATTTTTTCGGATATCCGAATACGAATATTTTCTGAACATCCAAAGCCTAAATCAAGAAATCGTAGAATGTAAGTCGAATATTTTGTCGTATTATAATAAGATTACATAACATATATATAAAGATGAGATGCGTGAACATATATGAAATAAAGAAAACTAACTTCACGAATTTATAGTGTTAGCCAAATAAACACCTAACACGAATATCTAATCTCTTAATTTTTGGACTTTGGTGGTTACTTGTATCAAAACTAATATGTATACATTTTTTTATTAGTTTTATGAATAGCATGTGGCGGTTTGGTTTTTTCGGTTTGGGTTTTCATATAAGACCAAAAACCGAATTAGAACTTTCGGTTTTTTAAAAAACTAAAACCGCACCATCGGTTTTAGAATTGGTTCGGTTTTTTGGGGGTGGGTTTTTTGGTTTTGGTTCGGTTCTTCAGTTTTGTTGCTCTCCCCTAACCTTTTCAATCAAACTTTGACCTTAAATATATTTTTTTGTATTATATAATGCTTGATGAAAGTTATATCAATGAAAATACATTTAAAACCTAACCCACACTTAACTTGGTAACAAAGTTATCTTGTGTATAAATACAAGGCCTAGGGTCTTTACACGGCTTGGCATCCTTAGGATCACTTATCATTGGCTTAATTCCTTCTCCAGAAGAAAAAAATAAAAAATAATTGTACTTAATTTAGTAGACAAGACTTAAACATATAGGTTTGAGATAAATATAAAAAACAAGAATAGTTACATATATAGCTAGATCTTTTATATAAGTTCAAGGAAAGAGCGATTAAATTTCTATTCAGTTTCTTCCCGGCTTCATATTCCGCTTTCAAGGGCCAGGGCTGCTGGATAATTTCTATATAATTTGTTGAGTAAATTGCAAAAATCGTCCCTAAAGTTTGGCTAAATTGCACGTTTCGTCCCAAACGTTTGGAAAGTGCAAGGATCGTCCCTGTGGGAAACTTTTGGGGCAAAAATCGTCCCTGGCCTAGATCAAATGACTAAAATACCCTTGTCTCTATATTACTTTTCAGCTTCTTGCGCAAATGGCCCCTGTGTTTCGCCAGATTCTGCAAATTTAGTCTTTTTTTTTTTAAATTCAACTTTTAGTATTAGTATTATTTTTTTATACGTTTTCGTCCGTTTTTTTAAGTTTTTGTCATTTTTTCTTACGTTTTTGTCCGTTTTTCTCTTGTTTTTTCCGTTTTCATATGTTTTTTTTCCGTTTTTCTTACGTTTTTTTTCTTCCGTTTTGTCCTTTTTTTTTTTACGTTTTTGTCTGATTTCTAACTTTTTGTCTGTTTCGTACGTTTTTGTCCGTTTTTCTCACGTTCTTCCGTTTTCATATGTTTCGTTCGTTCTTTTCCGTTTTTTGTATGTTTTTCTCACGTTTTGTCCGTTTTCATACGTTTTTGTCCGTTTTTTTTTCTGTTTTTCTCACGTTTTTTTTCCGTTTTCGTACGTTTTTGTCCGTTTTTCTTACGTTTTTATCCATTTTCATAAGTTTTTGTCCCTTTTTCTTACATTTTTTCTGTTTTCATACGTTTTTGTCTTCTTTTATACGATTTCGTTCGTTTTTTATACGTTTTCACCCGTTTTCTTACGTTTTTATACTTTTTCGTCCGTCTTTCTTATGTTTTTTTTATTTTCATACGTTTTTATACGTTTTCGCCCGTTTTCTTACGTTTTCATCCATTTTCATACATTTTCGATCGCTTTTCTTACGTTTTTGTCCGTTTTTCTTATGTTTTTTCTGTTTTCATACGTTTTTGTCCGTTTTTATACGTTTTTGTCCGTTTTTATACGTTTTCGTCCGTTTTTCTTACGTTTTTTTCATTTTCATACGTTTTTATACGTTTTCTTACGTTTTCATCCATTTTCGTTCGTCTTTCTTATGTTTTTGTCCGTTTTTCTTACGTATGAAAACGGAAAAAACGTAAGAAAATGAACAAAAACGTAAGAAAAGCGATCGAAAATGTATGAAATGGATGAAAACGTAAGAAAACGGGCGAAAACGTAAGAAAACGGGTGAAAATGTATAAAAAACGAACGAAATCGTATTAAAGAAGACAAAAACGTATGAAAACAGAAAAAATGTAAGAAAAAAGGAACAAAAACGTATGAAAATGGATAAAACGTAAGAAAAACGGACAAAAACGTACGAAAACGGAAAAAAAACGTGAGAAAATTAGACAAAAACGTGAGAAAAAATGACAAAAACGTAAAAAAAGGGACAAAAACGGATGAAAACGGACAAAACGTGAGAAAAACATACGAAAAACAGAAAAAGAACGAACGAAACATATGAAAACGGAAGAACGTGAGAAAAACGGACAAAAACGTACGAAAACAGAAAAAAACGTGAGAAAAATAGACAAAAATGTGAGAAAAACAGACAAAAACGTAAAAAAAATGGATAAAACGGACAAAAAGGTATGAAAACGGACAAAACGTGAGAAAAACATACAAAAAACGGAAAAAGAACGAACGAAACATATGAAAACGGAAGAACGTGAGAAAAACGGACAAAAACGTACAAAACAGACAAAAACGTAAGAAATCAGACAAAAACGTAAAAAAAAGGGACAAAACGGAAAAAAAAACGTAAGAAAAACGGAAAAAAAACGTATGAAAACGAAAAAAAAAACTTGAGAAAAACGGACAAAAACGTAAGAAAAAGGACAAAAACTTAAAAAAACGGACGAAAACGTATAAAAAAATAATACTAATACTAAAAGTTAAATTAAAAAAAAAAAAGACTAAATTTGCAGAATCTGGCGAAACACAAGGACCATTTGCGCAAGAAGGTGAAAAGTAATATAGAGACAAGGGTATTTTAGTCATTTGATCTAGGCCAGGGACGATTTTTGCCCCAAAAGTTTCCCACAGGGACGATCCTTGCACTTTCCAAACGTTTGGGACGAAGCGTGCAATTTGACCAAATTTTAGAGACGATTTTCGCAATTTACTCTAATTTGTTTGTATAATTGAATGTACTTGACCCCAAAGTAAATGCATGCATGAAAAGATAACTTGTCAAATCTGCCATTGCAAGCTATTCGTGGTTTGTTTTAAGCCATACAAGGCCATTTTTTATAAATATTTTTGTATTATAATTTAGGAATAATTGTCTAAAAATCTGTCCAAGTTGGCACTTTTTTTCTTTTGTATACGCTGAATTATTATTTTCCATGTTTAATAAACTTGCTAATAATATTTGTTATTGTAGACATTATTACGAGTAAGGTTTGACTTGTCATCAGGGCCGTCTCATGGATTTTGGGGGCCCTGTGCCAACCAAACAACATATGCCGCTCGAACAACATTATTTCAATGCTAAATATAAAACAGCAAGGTAATCTTAAGAATAATAAAAACTGTGTATATGCCTAGAGTTATCGTAGTATTTTATTAGAAAATTTCTATAATTTCTTAAAATATTTAAGCTTGTTATAAGAGATTTTTTAAAACTGGGATGAAAGTGTAAATTATGTAAACCCTCTGTACTTTATTAAAACCGAAACTAAAAGTTTGTAATGAAAGTGTAAAATCAATAAATTATTTTAGGGTATAAAATGAATGTTACGTATTTGAATCATCTTCCACATCTCTTAACAGGTCTGCAACCCTGTTTTCTACTTCTTCTTTATTTACTTCTTTTTAAAAAAAAATCGATTAAAACTAATATTTCTTTCTCTTATATAATGAACAAATCTTAAGTTCTAGCCTATATTTTCACCGGTATGGCGTAAAAGCCGAATAAAATCAGCTGTGCGTTTATAACATCGGGGGCCCCAAAATTTTGGAGGCCCTGTGCGGTTGAACACCCTGCACACCCCAACATCCGGCCCTGCTTGTCATGTGCTTCAAATGCCACGTCTTAGCAAGTTTCAGAGGTCATGTCGAATCTTACGCATAACAATGCCTACATTATGAAATATTAGCAAGTTTGATACTACCTCCGTCCCAAATTTTATTTCCATTTTGACCTTTTCTAGGGGTGAGCATGGGGCGGTTTGGGGCGGTTTTTGGCTAAAACCAAACCCCGAACCGAAAATTCCGTTTTAAAATTTTGAAAACCGAACCCCTCACCAAAACTTTGGTTTGATTTTTGGTTTTTTCGGTTTTCGGAAAATTTGAGTTGATGGTTTTATGTTATACCTATTAATTTAGCTAAGTTCTTTAAATTCGGATATCCGAAATTTCGGACAACATTTTTATATATCTAAATATCCAAATATCTATATTTTTTCAGAAAACTTTTATATGATTTCCAAAAATGACATTTCACAAAACTCAATATTTTATTAAAACTTCATCATTTTTTCGGATATCCGAATACGAATATTTTCTAAACATCCAAAGCCTAAATCAAGAAATCGTAGAATGTAAGTCGAATATTTTTTCGTATTATAATAAGATTACATAGCATATATATAAAGATGAGATGCGTGAACATATATGAAATAAAGAAAACTAACTTTACGAATTTATCGTGTTAGCTAAAAAAACACCTAACACGAATATCTAATCTCTTAATTTTTGGACTTTGGTGGTTACTTGTATCAAAACTAATATGTATACATTTTTTTATTAGTTTTATGAATAGCATGTGACGGTTCGGTTTTTTCGGTTTGGGTTTTCATATAAGACCAAAAACCGAATTAGAACTTTCGGTTTTTTAAAAAACTAAAACCGCACCATCGGTTTTAGAATTGGTTCGGTTTTTTGGGGGCGGGTTTTTGGTTTTTTGGGTTTTGGTTCGGTTTTTCGGTTTTGTTGCTCTCCCCTAACCTTTTCAATCAAACTTTGACCTTAAATATACTTTTTTGTATTATATAATGCTTGATGAAAGTTATGTCAATGAAAATACATTTAAAACCTAACCCACACTTAAATTGGTAACAAAGTTATCTTGTGTATAAATACAAGGCCTAGGGTCTTTACACGGCTTGGCTTCCTTAGGATCAGTTATCATTGGCTTAATTCCTTCTCCAGAAGAAAAAAATAAAAAATAATTGTACTTAATTTAGTAGGCAAGACTTAAACATATAGGTTTGAGATAAATATAATAAACAAGAATAGTTACATATATATAGCTAGATCTTTTATATAAGTTCAAGGAAAGAGCGATTAAATTTCTATTCAGTTTCTTCCCGGCTTCATATTCCGCTGTCAAGGGCCAGGGCTGCCGGATAATTTCTATATAATTTGTTTGTATAATTGAATGTACTTGACCCCAAAGTAAATGCAAGCATGAAAAGATAACTTGTCAAATCTGCCATTGCAAGCTATTCGTGGTTTGTTTTAAGCCATACAAGGCCATTTTTTATAAATATTTTTGTATTATAATTTAGGAATAATTGTCTAAAAATCTGTCCAAGTTGTCACTTTTTTTCTTTTGTATACGCTTAATTATTATTTTCCCTATTTAATAAACTTGCTAATAATATTTGTTATTGTAGACATTATTACGGGTAAGGTTTGACTTGTCATCAGGGCCGTCTCATGGATTTTGGGGGCCCTGTGCCAACCAAACAACATATGCCGCTCGAACAAGATTATTTCAATGCTAAATATAAAAAAGCAAGGTAATCTTAAGAATAATAAAAACTGTGTATATGTCTAAAGTTATCGTAGTATTTTATTAGAAAATTTCTATAATTTCTTAAAATATTTAAGCTTGTTATAAGAGATTTTTTAAAACTGGGATGAAAGTGTAAATTCTGTAAACCCTCTGTACTTTATTAAAACCGAAACTAAAAGTTTGTAATGAAAGTGTAAAATCAATAAATTATTTTAGGGTATAAAATGAATGTTACGTATTTTAATCATCTTCCACATCTCTTAACAGGTCTGCAACCTTGTTTTCTACTTCTTCTTTATTTACTTATTTAAAAAAAAAATCGGTTGAAACTAATATTTATTTCTCTTATATAATGAACAAATCTTAAGTTCTAGCCTATATTTTCACCGGTATTGCGTAAAAGCCGAATACAATCAGCTGTGCGTTTATAACATCGGGGGCGGTTGAACACCCTGCACACCCCAAAATCCGGCCATGCTTGTCATGTGCTTCAAATGCCACGTCTTAGCAAGTTTCAAAGGTCACGTCGAATCTTACGCATAACAATGCCTACATTGTGAAATATTAGCAAGTTTGATACTACCTCCATCCCAAATTTTATTTCCATTTTGACCTTTTCTAGGGGTGAGAATGGGGCGGTTTGGGGCGGTTTTTGGCTAAAACCAAACCCCGAACCGAAAATTCCGTTTTAAGATTTTTAAAACCGAACCCGCACCAAAACTTTGGTTTTTTGCGGTTCGGTTTTTGGTTTTTTCGGTTTTCGGAAAATTTGAGTTGATGGTTTTATATTATACCTATTAATTTAGCTAAGTTCTTTAAATTCGGATATCCAAAATTTCGGACAACATTTTTATATATCCGAATATCCAAATATCTATATTTTTTCAGAAAACTTTTATATGATTTCCAAAAATGACATTTCACAAAACCCAATATTTTATTAAAATTTCATCATTTTTTCGGATATCCGAATACGAATATTTTCTGAACATTCAAAGCCTAAATCAAGAAATCGTAGAATGTAAGTCGAATATTTTGTCGTATTATAATAAGATTACATAACATATATATAAAGATGAGATGCGTGAACATATATGAAATAAAGAAAACTGACTTTACGAATTTATAGTGTTAGCTAAATAAACACCTAACACGAATATCTAATCTCTTAATTTTTGGACTTTGGTGGTTACTTGTATCAAAACTAATATGTATACATTTTTTTATTAGTTTTATGAATAGCATGTGACGGTTCGGTTTTTTCGGTTTGGGTTTTCATATAAGACCAAAAACCGAATTAGAACTTTCGGGTTTTTAAAAAACTAAAACCACACCATCGGTTTTAGAATTGGTTCGGTTTTTTGGGGGCGGTTTTTTGGTTTTGGTTCGGTTCTTCAGTTTTGTTGCTCTCCCCTAACCTTTTCAATCAAACTTTGACCTTAAATATATATTTTTTTTATTATATAATGCTTGATGAAAGTTATATCAATGAAAATACATTTAAAACCTAACCCATACTTAACTTGGTAACAAAGTTATCTTGTGTATAAATACACGGCCTAGGGTCTTTACATGGCATGGCATCCTTAGGATTAGTTATCATTGGTTTAATTCCTTCTCCAAAAGAAAAAAATAAAAAATAATTGTACTTAATTTAGTAGGCAAGACTTAAACATATAGGTTTGAGATAAATATAATAAACAAGAATTGTTACATATATATATAGCTAGATCTTTTATATAAGTTCAAGGAAAGAGCGATTATATTTCTATTCAGTTTTTTCCCGGCTTCATATTCCGCTTTCAAGGGCCAGGGTTGCTGGACAATTTATGTATAATTTGTTTGTATAATTGAATGTACTTGACCCCAAAGTAAACGCATGCATGAAAAGATAACTTGTCAAATCTGCCATTGCAAGCTATTCGTGGTTTGTTTTAAGCCATAGAAGGCCATTTTTTTATAAATATTTTTGTAATTTAATTTAGGAATAATTGTCTAAAAATCTGTCCAAGTTGGCACTTTTTTTCCTTTGTATACGCTGAATTATTATTTTCCCTATTTAATAAACTTGCTAATAATATTTGTTATTGTAGACATTATTACAGTTAAGGTTTTACTTGTCATCAGGACCGTCTCATAGATTTTGGGGACCCTGTGCCAACCAAACAACATATGCCGCTCGAACAACATTATTTCAATGCTAAATATAAAAAAGCAAGGTAATCTTAAGAATAATAAAAACTGATCGTAGTATTTTATTAGAAAATTTCTATAATTTCTTAAAATATTTGAGCTTGTTATAAGAGATTTTCTAAAACTGGGATGAAAGTGTAAATTCTGTAAACCCTCTGTACTTTATTAAAACCGAAACTAAAAGTTTGTAATGAAAGTGTAAAATCAATAAATTATTTTAGGGTGTAAAATGAATGTTACGTATTTTAATCATATTCCACATCTCTTAACAGGTCTGTAACCCTGTTTTCTACTTCTTCTTTATTTACTTCTTTTTTAAAAAAATCGATTGAAACTAATATTTCTTTCTCTTATATAACGAACAAATCTTAAGTTCTAGCCTATATTTTCACCGGTATTGCGTAAAAGCCGAATAAATTCAGCTGTGCGTTTATAACATCGGGGTAAACATACCAATAATGGTAAAAATACACTACACTCTCCTAATAATCAACATATAACATCATTATTTAAACCCCATTATAAGTCAGTATGTAAAACTTCACAGTATCACGTTTCTTTCAAACACTAGTAGACATAAACACTGTACGATATAGCCTTCATCTCGAAACTACCTAAGACATGATCAACTTTGGAAATGGTTTGGATAACCACTTGCCACTCGCAAGACTTTCCTACAACAACAATTATCACATCATTATAAACCATTTCACATCAAAAATATCTTACACCATTGATTAACAACAATTACCGCAACAACAACAAAACTATTCCATTTAAGGCATTATATAGACGAAAGTGTCAGTAAACCATTTGTTGGACTAAGGTGTTCAGAGATCACACACGAAACAACTAATGAAACAATACAAATACAAATTAGGCTGCATGCTGCACACTATCGCCTAAAACAAAAATTTCATAGATGTAAGGCGTTAATATTTACCAAAAACTTCATGTTAGAAATTAAGGTTTTGTTGAAAGCCTCAAATACAATAAGATATGATTCGTTTTGAGAATCGGGAAAAGCCAAACTTGAGGTATATTGGATTCTATAAGATTTTAACAAAACCCTTTAGATTATCAATTTATGCCACCACCAAAAACTTAGAATGGTACAGAACACATTCTATGACTAAAAACTTGAGAACGCAAAGATTAAAATTCGGCGCATACACCCACATTTTCCCAGACACTTTCACATTTTCCAAGACACTTCAACATCGGATAACACACACTAAATTCCGGGACGGAATTCCCTTAAGGGGTAGAGACTGTAGCAACCCGTAATTTTTCATAAGGTAAAATGACTATTTTACCCTTTGACTTTTTAAATTAACCTTTGACTTTGACTTTTGACTATTTGACTTTTAACGTAACGTAAAAGCAAATACGATAACCGGTAGTAACTGGTAATTTTCCTTGTAACCAACACAAGACTACGATAAGTCTATATGTTCAAAATACTTTATTTTCACCAATAATCATATGTTGTATGAACTATTGTCACCTTGTTAGTTTTATGTAAATATTTTACTCTTTACGTAATACGCTTGCTCAAACCTACATTATTAAGTTTAACAACATAGACGCACCCTATGAGACTTATCACACATTTAATATACTTAGTTAGAGTATATTGGTAAGTTTGGATATTTTCATAAGTATTACATTTTTACGTTACCTAGTTTTAAGTTTCGTGACTTAAGGGCTTAACATTAGTAATTACCGGGACCAAACTACACCCCGTGGCTCAATATTATCACAAAATGATAATAAAACAAACCAAACTCACCACCTCATGGTAGAGGTGGCGTTTGTATGAATGTGTCAAAGGACACATGTCCTATTTATACTTACATAGTTCCCACTAGGTTAGATAACACATGACTTACTCACACATACATGCAAATTTGATCAAATCACATCCACACTCATCTCCTTACTCCTTTGGGTTGTTCACCATCAATTCACCATCATCATTCATAGTTTGAAATCAAGCTACAAGTTGTACAAGAAAGTTGAAGGTGTTGATGAGCTCTACATAGTCCAAGTGTTGTTTTGGTGATTCCATGGTTAGTTTAAGAGATAATCAAGATTTCAAGGGCTGAGGTTAAGAGTATTCTTGGGTGACTAACAAGGTTAGAATCAAGTGGGTTGAAGATTCAAGACAAGGATTAAAGACTAGAAGGGTTAAGGGTTGAATAGTTTTTGTTGTACTAGTAACTTGTCATCCTAATCCTTGTAAGAATTGAGTTTATTTTCTTGTCATTGAATATGATTGTAATAATATCTATAATTATTTGATGTAATTTGATATAAGTAGTATAGGTAATATGGCTTAATTGATGTTGTACATGAGGTTGTGACCATAAAAACAAGCTAAAACAAGTCCTAGGTAAATTCTATGAACATGAATTCTGAAACAGTCCCAAAGTTTGATTAAACTGATCACCTCAGTAAACCTTTAGGTTAATTCAGTAAGATAGGCTTTTAGAACTATGTCTTACGGTCGTTTCTCCGGGTGGCGCACCTCATAACTCTTTCCGATGAGTAAATGAGAGCCAAAATGGCCAAACATGTCAAAATCTGCACACCATATTTCATTTGGGAAAATCCCATGGTTACGATCATTTCTGGAAGTTAACTCAGTTTTATGAAATGTATCCAAGACCTAAACTTAAAGTTTGGCAAAAGCTGCGTGTCAAAACAAGTTGTAGAACTCAACTTATTGTCATTTTGGTAGGACTGAATGTGCAGCCAAACTTTCTGCAATGAAATATAAGCAAATACTTGTAATTAGACTATTGATATAAATAAACTTTGGACCTTATACTTAATTAAGCTTAAGAAGCTGTTAAAAATATAAAAATATGAACTTGAACTTTTGAATCACTTAAAAAAGACTTATGGTTAAAAAGTTATGCCTAGTTAAGTTTTACTAGATGAAAAATAGTGTTGAAACAAAAACTTGCTGATACGATTTTTAATCACGATTTTGACCCTTTTCTGGTCCGAATCAGCAAAAGTTTAAAGCACGAAAGTTGCTCAGAATGACTTTTTCTACAAAAACTCAGGTGCACATAAGTAGAAAGTGAACGACAAAACCTAAAAACGCCAAAAACTAAGCTGCCCTGTTGTTGACTAGAAAACAACCTTAGTGAGAACTTTAAGTGATATATTGATCATTTGAGGCTAATATAAAGCCAAGATTGAGTCAATATTGTTGTATTGAGGTTGTCTAACTTAGACACATCCTTAATATGGTCTTGATTATTATTGCTTAACCATAACTTAGCCGCACGGCTAGTATGACCGAAACTTGTTTATTTAAAACTTGTTCACTAGACTTTGACAAACTAGGTAAATAACCATATGACATGTTAAACTACTTCACGACCTCTTGATTTTAATAGCCAAACAACATTTAAGGAATACTTTAACTTAAGGATTCATATACAACATCATAAGCCAACAAACTACATATACTTGTACACTTATAACGTACAATATACTAAAACACGAATACTATGCTTTCTTAGGTAATCGTTAAAGATCGTGATCTTGTCATACTCTACGTTGATAACATTATATCGTTACACTCCGCTGCTGATCACTACTGTGAGTTCATAGCCCCACTTTCTATTACTTAATTGTTTTACAAACCCTTGGGGGGAGATACATGCTTTATTTTAAACCGAACACATTACTTTCAAAATGTATACTTATCTGATTGTTTTATTAGCACTAAGTTACCGCATTTGCCAAACTTAAGTCCCTAAATCATGAATCATTAATCACGAGTGAAGTGGGCATGAATATTGTGGATAGATCTATCGGGATTGACGAATCCCGTTTGTGTTGGCCGGGTAGGCAAACAAACGCACCATATTTGAGTACATTAGGTAAAACGGCAATTTTACCTATTAGGGCACGTACTAACAGTTTCACCAATTAATTTTGGAGCAAGTTAACGCCTTGATTGCATGATGCTTAGTGAAATACTAACTGTTTTGTTTTCAACATTATGGGTGTATAACAACGTAACCCACACAAACATTATGTGTTCAACTTTTAACAATAAACCTATGGATTCACTCAACCTTTCTGTTGACAGTTTTAAGCATGTATTTCATGTTCATATTGTACGAGGCTGGCACGGAGGAGCACAGATACTCAAGAAGGCTATAAATTTTATTATCATTCGAAAACCCATTTAATGTATTTTATAAACTTGGAACCATTTGGGACCTCATTTTTGTAAACTTTGATATTTATATAAATCGAATGATAAATCTTTTAAAACGACTCCATTAGAGTTCGTTTTCTATTGTTATGATTGTTGTGTCATGAAGTAACACCCAGTTTGAATTCCGCTGCGTATCACAAAATTTGGGGTGTTACAATATTGTCCGTTACACTTGCGTTCAATTGCCATGAAAGGTTAGATTTCTATTTATCCATTTTATTCATTATTTGTTTATTATTTACGTGTTAACCTAATTGCAATTGCTAGATCCATATCCGCTGCGTACTCGTATGCGTTACTTGGTTAACGTAGTTCTAAAATCCCAACAGTGGCATCACGAGCCATCTCGTTTTTGCAATTTTGGGTTACACGTTTCTTTTAATAAACATGTTTAAAAGGCTGCCTGAAACTAATTTAGTTATTCGTTTTATTTTTGTTTTGACAACTATATGCAATACTTGTCCATTATTTATAAAAAATAACAAGTCACACACAAATTAAAATTAAATTGTTGATTAGAATTAATTTGTTAATTGGAATTAAATTTGTTAATTAAAATTAAAAGTTAATTAGATTTACTTGTTAATTAGAATTAAAAGTTATTTGGAATTACTTGTTAATTAGAATTAAAGGTTAATTAGAATTAATTAATTGTTATTTAGAATTATATTGATAACTAGAATTACATATTGTTTTTTAAATACATAAAATAGCGTAATTACTTGTTAATTGAGATTGCCATGCTTTTTATGTGTTTTCCGGCCACAAGACCCACTCAATTGCTTTTGTGATGTATTGGGCGATCTAGGTTTCGTACCTAGTGACGGTCTTATGATTCTCCTTTTGGGGAAGACTCGCGAGAGAACTCGGAACAACATGTGTTTATATATTAATGTTTATGCTTATATGTTTGTGATTCCATTATGTGCATTATTGTTACTTGCTTTGACACCTAATTGTATGCAATATGGAATAATACATATCGTAACCATAACATTAATATGGGTCTTTATTTACACGCGTAAATATCATGCTCATTGTGACCTGCTATTTGATTCGTGGAAAATCGTTTTTGTTGAATAAAGTGACCTACTAAAACACGTTTTCAAGAGTTTAAAAACTAGACGCTATGGATACTTGGGATGTACGGCTCACCCACTAGAACAAACTAAAAAGAGGTGCGCAAAGTTACACCGAAAGGATGTCTAGGTTATTGCTTTAGCGCTTACCTGATCCTCTGCCTCCCTGTGGGTTCGATTGGAGCTACCGTGAACCATGATGATCACTACAATGTCATTACCAAAAGTTTTTAAAATTAGTGTTACAAAGTTGTTTTGCATGCTTCTTTGTACACGACTTTTACCACATTTATATGTGCATACCTATTTGTTAATTTTAAGTCTATGCCATCCAACTATGAACACGTGCATTTGGATTGACTTCTCTGATCAGACCTAAGGGCCTTTCCAACCCATGGTAATTATTTCGCTTTGGTCAAACCTCTGGTTATTTTTACACGTTCATACTTGGTCGACTTATTTCGAGTTGGTTGGTCAGACCTTGAACCCAAGGCATAAGATGAGAACTAAACATGCTCATGACATTACTACTTGTCTACTAGTGTCTTGATCAGTCTCATAAATCTAAGAGTTGCATTATGCAATTAACGCTCGTCGCTTACCTCTTGTCTTATTTTTTACGCCCTGATCAGACCTTTGGTAATTAAGTAGGGTTTCAAGATGGATCTTAGTCTTAATTAGTAATTAATTGGGTAGTTAATTCTTTTAAGAATGTAATTATCGAAAATACTAGAATTGAACTTTTTATGTTCTGATTAATTGTGTTATTGCAACATAATTCGTAAACAAACTTGTTTTTCTTTGAAAGACAAAGTTAGTCTCTTTTCCTAGTAAGAAGAGTGAGACTTATACCTATCTTTTCTCCTTAGTTGACAAACTAAGATAGGATTACAAATTGATAAACTCATTTATGATCTTTCATTACCCTTTTGTGGTCTAGAGTTAATTGAAAGATAGAACATTTTGTGTAACTCGAAACATTATGTTTAGAGCTACCAAAATAAATAACATCATGCACTTGTCACGATGTATGAGTTTAAACCGCAAAGAGTAAAGAAATTACTAGGATATTCGCTAAGTAATTTTCTTGGAATCCTGATTATTCCTAAAGTGCTAAATACCCTTGGCACTTTGTAGACGATAAAGGAGGAATCGCATGCTAAAGATTCAAGTTAATTGAATGAAAGAATGGCTAGTCCAATGTCTACATAATTAGAACTTCATATACTCTGTTCAATATCTAAGTACATGCTACTCGTAGGCATTTGAAGAGAATAGGAAAGTATATAAAACTGCTATATGCTTTCTACTGAAAATGTAACACTTACAATGTTGACAAATCCAGTGGGAGCAGTTGCATTTTATTACTGAAATATCATTCATGTATTGTTGTCAATTTCAGTGGGAGCTATGGGATTTATTTCCTGTTAGCCATCCATATCATTTCAAACTTGCTTTGAAATAATTCATAACTTTTCGAATATGAACAACCATTGCTTAAAAGAAAATTGCATTTTATTTTATCAGATAACTCGTTGCCTTCCTGTTGTCGCTTCCTGAAGTGTTATCTATAGAATAATAATCCACAATTCCTTAGTAAAGGTTATGTTTCTAAAACTACTTATGAAATCTATGACATTACCATATTGTTTACACAATCAATCACGTATTGTTTGTTTTCATAATATGACGTTGTACCTTACACAAATGAGGGAAATCTCAAAGTGTGTGCAAGGAACAACAATATTATTGGTATCTCTTGACCGCAAGGCAAAGGAAACTAATAATTATACTAGGACTTAAACACGTTAGATGTTTAATGCCCTACTACATGTAAATAAGAATTCTACTAGGACTTAAACACATGAGATGTTTATTGCTCTACTACTTTCTAAGAATGATCTACTAGGACTTGAACACGCTAGATGTTTATTGCCCTACTACGTTCAAATGTCATGATATAGTGTAAAGATACTTCAACATTTGACTACATGTTTTAGTCAACATAATTATGGTTAGATGATAATGATCATAATTCTGAAGTATATAATTAACTTGAAATTACTATAGAACTCAATAGTTTGCGTTCATGATTACTTTTGTTAGTATAATTATGCTTACATGTTAAGACATAATTATAAAGTCCTTGAATTAATTAATGACTTATAACATAAAGTATATATAGTATAAATTGTTATGTGTTCTAGTTAACACATAAACATGAGGCATTTGAATTATTCAATGACTTATAATGTATTATTGACATATTATGTTTTCTTGTTAACTCATGAACATATAATTCTTGAACTGTTCTGTCTTCTTGTGAACACGTGAACATAAGGTTCTTGTATTGTTCAATGAATATACATTATTGCATGCATTTGGTTCGTAAATACTTTGTTAGGAATTGGAAATTCCATGTGAAAGTGTCGGTCACCCCAATTATGGTCTAGCATATGTTAGCTCGTAGACTTGTAGTTATTTACATTGTTTAGTAGTTAATTAGTTAGTTTGTAGAGTAGACTAGTTTAGAGTAACACCGTGGAGGAAGGACGGGTCTTTACCCACTGTATGCCTGATTCACAGTCCGACAGGAGGACGTATAAGTTGTAAGTATAAATAACCCTTCCATCCTTGGAAGGGGTGGTGCTTCTGATAATCTAACCTTTCATTTTTGTTAAGCAACTCTCTAACAAGAACACCCATATCTTATCTTTCTCTCTCTAAATGGCTAACATGTATTTCCATCATCCAAGACCACCCGAATCATCAACACAATAATATTTATGATCCTACGAATGGTATCAGAGCCATGGTTATTGTGTTGTGTTGATTTGTGTGGTTTCGTATCATAGTTATGTTGGTTATTGGATCATGATGTAAACTGTTTTTGTACTTTTCTTGGTCAGAAAATATTTTTTCTGATTTACTTTGGGTTAACAGTTTTGTAACATGTATTTGTATCCTTTTTTCTTTGGTCAAAACTGTCTTGTGCTTTCATGTTTACAATTTATGTCTTGCATCTCACTGGTCCAAACAGATTTGTTGTTTCATTTTTATGTGATTTTTTTGTACCAAAAGTGATATATCAAGTGGTCATACAGTGGTAAAAAAAAATTGGTCATCTGGTCTTTCTCTTGGTCAAAACAGGTAGAACTTGGGGTTCTTATGCATATTTTCTGGGTAACTTTGAAGCTGAACGGTTTTTATGGTCGGAAAACTCATCGGAAAAAGTCAAATATCTTGCTAGCGACTTGTCAATATTCCGTCCAGATTCATTGAATCTTCAAAGCGACTTGTCTTTACAAGTCATAGCAATTTTTCTACAATGTAGCGAGTTGTGTCTTAAGTAGCGAGTTGGGTCAAAAAGTTAATAGCGATTTATGGTTATTTGACTATTGAGTCAAATAAAAAGTCGTAGCGACTTGTCGTAGCGTCTTGTGACAAGAAGCTACTTGTCAAAAGAAGATGTAGATGAAGATGCGTAATGACTAGACCACAAGACCAATTCATATACCAAAGACTCAAGGACCTCAGGAAACCCATCACCAGTCACCAGTCACCAGTCACCAGTCACCAGTCACCAACAACTAATCCCACACCATCATAATCTCAACTCCAACCCTCCATCAAAATCAAGACTCAAAACGGAATTAAAGATGGAAATGATCTCAGAATATTTCGTGTCCCTAACGAATACATCAAGACCATAATGGGTCGATGAACACGAAGTATTTTCATCACATATCCAATATTACAAAAGCCCTAAACGAAAATGATAAGTAAGCAAATAGATCTCAGTTTTATCTCCATTTGGTACTTAAAGTTTGGTCAATAATCAAAAACCAATGAGATAAATTCATCATAGATCATATTAGGAGATCACTCCTATTTAATATCCGAGACTATATGAGTACTATCATATAACAAGGATGCTATATGTAGTTACTTTGCTCGATTCATTGACTTCACTTCATATGGATTAAAGAAAACCTACCTTGATCTATTGGATTGTGATTCTCGTGGCCATCTCAAAACCCTCTACCATCCCTGTGGTGTATCATAGACCTTCGAATCTAAGACCATCAAGCCATCCTTGTGGCATACTCAATCGAGTTGATGAGGTCCTGGTCTCAGATTCAGTTTGGTGTAAAGTTTTTCTCTTTCGATGCTTATATCATTTTTGGGTAAGATATGGTTGTTATGAGATTCGAGAGATAGAAGAGCTGCAATTTAAATTTTGATGGAGATTTGATGTGTAATCTATGATTGGAGGCGTATGATATATGTGACTAGGGTTTGTAGATTGGTGTGAAATTTTTTGATGAGAGAAACTTGAGATTGATTTTGAGAGTGAGTAGCAGATGTGAAGAGAGGCGGACTAAATTGAAGAGTGTGATTAGGGTTTAGTGATGTTAATATTTTTAGGGCAAGTGAGAGATAAGGAGTGTTTTAGACCCGAAATTTTAGGGTATTGTGGTTATAGACGGGTATTGGACGTGTGCTTGTGATTAACTCTTTTTCCATGGACCGAACTTTAAATCTTTGAAGTTATTAGACCTTACATGGACCCGGAATTGGATCAGGCTTGGATCACGTTTGGGTTAGTGAATTTGATATGGGTGTTTAGTTGAAATAAGTGGTGTTTTTGTTTTCGTCCAAAAGTCCATTTAATATGAGCATAATTAAACCGATCAAAGAACTGATCCGAATATGGACTCGTACGTTAATCAGATGTGTTAGGTTATGTGAAGTATTGGGACTTGGTTATTATACTGGACCGAGATAAACCTTGATTAATTAAACCGAAATATGAGCATAATTAGACATGGGCATTATAAAGTTTCAATTGATCGGGTTTAGTCAATATATTGTATCGAGATCAAAGTTGCGGATGGGCTTCTCAAGATTTGAATTTTATTAGACTTGAATTATGTGAGCGTTGTTGATGAATTTTGACGATGAGGTTTGTGTAAATGAGATTTGTTTGTGTGATGTGCTGATAAGATTTATGGTGTTATGGGGCTTGATACTTTGGTGCATACACTTTCACGATGAATGTTACTTCACGTCTTGAAATGTTATTGGAACTATGTTGACTACGGGGTTGTTGGGACGGTATATCTTATTTGGATTTGAAGTGGGCGGGTGTACTTATTTCGTCTTCTTTCTTTCTACCCTTTCGCGAAGATGACTTGTTTGGGCATTTATAGAGTGTGAAAAAGACTTGGCTATTTAGTTACGTTTGTGATTCTTTCGCTTAACCCACAACGTAACTATCGCTTCGATGTCTCACGCAGTTGAGGATACGCTAAGAGGTTTTGTACATTGGGCACACCGTTTCTTTTCACAAGAATTAGTACAAGCTTAAGTAACAAATCTGGGGAATTCTACTTCATGTTCAAGTTTGGTATATTGGATTTACTTCACCATGTTGTCACATCAATAGCCGACAGAATTTGTGGATGATGTGTTTACCAAAGTGTTTATTGGATGGTTGATGATATTGTTGATGTTGGATAATGAACCGTTGATGGACCGCTGCATGTTCCTCGAAAAACGATATTCACCGAAACCAAAGTTGTCATAAAACATTCAAGCTGATATTGTTTACGGTTTTGTCTTGATTTTGTAAAATCCCGCGAAAGAACATATTTCTCGGTTTAAATAATAGACTTGTAAAATCCCGTGACAACGGAAACATCCTGGTGATTGTAAAGTGCATTTCCGGATCCATCTTACGGTTTATTCTTGGTTTTGTAAAATCCCGTGAAAGAAACCATTTCTAGGTTTAAACCATAGAATTGTAAAATCCTGTAATGTTAGAACCATCTTGGAGAAAGGAAAGTATAATTCGGGATCTTATCTGATGCTGGTGCTACGGTTTCTGCTTCAAAGAAGGGATAAAAGGGTGTACTTCATGAATTGGGTGTGTGTTTGGGATGTCTTCATGGCAGTTTGGTTATTACAAGGTTTTACGGGGTTATGTGCTATTAACTATGGTCGGGATGAAAACCATTATCATAGTTCACTTAAACGTCAAAGGAGGCTAGATTTGAGCTTTTAACCAGAAGATGTGACAACGGCGTTAATTCACTATTATTTATTTGAAGCTGAAGTGAAATATCACGGGCGAGTGTACTTAGTATCTGAAGGTATCGGGGATGGTTGGATGAAGATTCTTCAAGATCCTTGTTCGAGCTTATTATCAAAAACGAAGACTTGGAAATCTAGTTATTGTTGGGTGACTTTTCCTTTTCTTTTACCACTTGGGGGAATTGGGCTCTTACCACCACAAAATAATTATCACTTTAAGGAGTTACGTTGTAGTGCTCAGTGTCACATTCAATTGTGGATTTTCAAGAGGTGATGTACGTCTTATACTTGATGGTTGGTTGGATGAAGAGTATAGAGTACTTAGAGATTCAATGGAGGATGAAGTCTCGGCACCGCTCTTTGTTACATATGTGCAAGTTTAAGTCACGAGTTCAGGTTAGTTTACTTCAGGGTCAAATTCATCATATTGGGTTTTCTCCATCAGCTGTCACAACAAAGAGCCTACTGAATGATAATGGGGTGATTACAAGTTTTGCCAAGAGATGATAAATAGAGAGAGGTTATGACGTTTGAACACAACAGTTCAAGCCTCGTTCTCAAAGAAAAGAAAAGTGTACGCTTCAATGAGCATTATCTTTGGAAGAAGAGAAATCTTCTTATCATGACCATTCTCATCAACATGCTTCATACTTTTTCCATGCGCTTCAGTCATCAAGTGAACCGGACTACTGATAATTACTGTTATTCCGCTTGCTCAATATAATGAAGATGGCGACATCATGTGCTAATTTTGCGGGGGAGAAGTGTGAATAGAATACATTTGGATGATAATCACTTGTTTAATCAAGAATGGCATCTCCGTATGCAATTCTTGAGGGGGAGAAGAAGTGTGAATTTTCTGCATTTTTGATTGATATTTGAGAATATATGGTCAAACGGCTCCTAACTCATGTAAGAACCGAGCTTCATCTTATCGGGTCATCTTCACATGGAGTTTTCTTCTAAGAGCCATTGGTTAACATCTTCACACGGGCTGATTTGATTAATGACAAAGTGCTTCCAGTTGCGGGGCTGATTTCCTTAATGAACATCTTTCTGTTCTTGTTTGATTGGGAGGGATTTGAGTTAAGGGGATTTGCTATTTGTATGTTAACGGGAATGCATTCGGTGAGTTGAAGATGTTGACTTTATATTCCCCAATTGGACAATCTTGAAGAAGGTCGAGTCTACAGTCGGTTCTACATTTTCTGGTACATGTTAGAAGACTAAAGACGAGTTGCACTAATTGGGGGAGAGTGAAAAGCCAAAGTTAATCCCCAATTAGACTTGCTCATATTCTTCAGCAAGTTGATTCTCACAAAGACTTCTAAGGTTCTTCTCAAAAGATTTCAAATATATGGGCTTACAATATGTTGCTGATTCTGAAGTATCAAAACCAGCAAGGGGGAAGGAGACATGCATCTAAACGCGAGAAAACTTGATGAGCTTAATACTTCTAAGTGATTGAAGAAATCCCGGGAAGACATATGTCATTACCTCAGAGAAACTCAAGGTTTGACTCATGGCGTTTAGTGTTCTTATTCCAACTATGTGGGGGAAGAGATAGAAGAGTTAGTTTCTGGTGATAAAAGAGGTACACAAGTGTGTGATGATTTCAATGCTATCGAAGTCATCAGGGGAGAGAGATTGTGTACATTGGGGACGCTCAACTGTTTCACTTGAGTGCTTAATCAGTGATTCAGAGATATAATCACTTATTCCGGAGTTGACATTCGCAGAGATAATCAGTGATTCGGCCTGCTTCTTCAATGTTATCGGTTATTCTCTCTTTGGGCATTCGGGTACTTCGGATTCTTGAGCTTCATACACTTTCTTCAGGGGGAGAGAAAAGTATACAACGGGGTTATTCTTTGGCTATTGGACTTAATCTGCTACTTCGATGGTATAAGTTTCTCTGTCTTCGTGTATATGTGTATTCGGGTTCGTGAGCTCTAGTCTAAGAGACTGACTGCATCAATTCATCCACTTGGGGGAAGTGGTCTCTTGACAACTTTTTGGTATGGATCGCTTCAGACTTCAGTGGAAAAGGAATTTGAGAAGATTATTTAAATATGGGATGATACGCTGCTGTTGTTCTATTGGATTATATAACCTCGAACGAAGAATCACGGTGATTATTCTTAAAAGGAGCAGCAGGATCGATGATAATGGTGTGCTTCTTGGTGCACCTGGCTAATGGAAGCTTGAAAGAAAGCTTTGAATTTGCTCAGCTAAAGGATTTTCGGTTTGGGGGGAAGCTGCCAAAGTCTCACATTCTTAAAGGCTCAATGTCTTCTATTCAAGAGCCTCGGAAGCTTTGGTGGTGGATGTTTAAGAGATGACGATTTCTATCTTCTACAATGGGGCTGTTCGATATCCTTATCTCGGTACTCGTATCATCATCTTCTTAAACTATATCATCTAATCTATCTGTGTAAATATTTTTCAAAAACCAAATACAAAAATATAAAACCAACAAAAAGAAAATAGAAAAATATAAAACCAACAAAAACCCATAAAAATCAAAAAATTTGAAAAATTCCGAAAATATATTTTCTCAAGACATGTCTTCTGATATCGATAACATCTACGGTCTTAGAAATGTCATTCAATAATGGCACGGGACCATAGATGAAGTTCGAGCGGGAGGTGTAAATATTTTTTTGTCAAAACATGTCTAAAATATGGCTTACAGTTATTTCAGATTGTAACCCGTGCTTAAAACTATGGCTTGCTATTATTTCCGATAGCAACCCGCTCTTCAAGGAAGGAAAGTGCTGCGCTAAACCAATTTTCTAAAAATTTCGTGCACTTATCCTAAAACGAAATGAGGAAAGTATGTCAAAAGGACTGCTGTTCCTACTCAAATATTTTTCCTTCTAAAATTCTTCAGAAAAATATTTGTTTTAACAAAATGGTGGTAAATGAGTTACTTGTAAATCAATCAGATTCAAAGTTTTCGTATAAATTGAAAACTCAATCAATGACTTCAGCGCTTTTAAACTTTTCAGAAAATGAGTCATTGATTGAGGGGGAGAATGTTTTTCAAATTTATATCATCTATCGGGCTTATCTAATTATCCTATATGCTTAACTGAAAATGATGTTAACCTACGTTGAAGGACTAGGTGCCTAGGATATGATTGTTAGGATTAGATGTTTATAGATTGATGAACACATTATTCCCATACCTTTTATGAACTGATTGACATGTTGAATTGACTTTTATTAGTCGATTGCTGTTTGGGTGTTGTCGACCACCATATATCTGTTTGTATGTCTACTAACGTATGCAGATATCATGGATTATAAGAATGTTCCCGATCCGGATCCTACAATTGATGATTGTATGCCAAAAGGAAAGGGCAACTATATCTTGGCTCGACAAATGAAGAAACGGAGATTAATTTGACTTCTATGGAGAGTTGGCATGACAAATGCAACGTCAGAGGTCTCACTGCATTAGCAGACGGTTTTCTTCCAGCCATACAGCAACAACAAAAGCTTATCAACCAATTAACGTATCTTTGTGCAGGCCAAGTAGTGAATAATACCATTTTTCAAAATATTTGTTAAAATTGTTTTGAAAATAAATTGGACTAAATTTTGAAAATCACCGGACTTCATTTATATCAAAACCTAAGTCACTCAATCAACAACTACGGTCATCGATTGAGGGGGAGAGTGATTTAAAACAAAATATTTTCAAACGATATTTCTTCATAAAAGGTCCGTTGGTACAATAATAAGTGGTGATCTAAAGATTTAATGTTATGTCATGGTATGATTTTCTTTAAAACTCAAAGATCTTTCAAAATGAAATTTTTTCTGTTCTTGTTTGATTGTGAAATTGTTTTATTATAGCTAAAAGATCTCTTAAAAGAATCATACCTGACACTAACAATATTTAATGTCTTAAAATGGTCCTTATCTGTCATTTTTCAAAATCAAATCTTGCCACGTCTTTCCCCAAAATTTTCTAAATGATTTAAATCAATTGGGATCACAAATCTCAATTGGTTTGAAATTTTTGATCGGGGGAGAGATCGTGATTTAAATCTCAAATCTTTTTTAATGGAATTGGTTTTAGTCCTTCAAAGGCACTCCTGCCTCCATGTGACAAACGATTTCAATATACATAATGCACATGTTGAGGGGGAGCATTTATCCAAAAACAAGATGAGTATTTAAACAAGGCACATATTCTCCCATGTTTTCTAAACCTTATTAAATCACTTGGGATCCAAAATCTCAAAGGGTTTGATATTTTTGATCAGGGGAGGATTTGTGATTTAATAATGAAATCTGATAAAAGGTGATCATTTGATTCAATTGTGCAAGCTGCTCTCCCATATGTGCTAAACACTTTCGAATCTCGAAGCATATATTGAGGGGGAGCATTTCATAAGAAAATAAACTATCAAGGTACATAGATTTCTATGTTTCAATATAAAGTACCTTGATTGATTTTCTAATGGTTTCTTAATGGCTTTTGTGATCGTGGATGTGCTTCAAAAGAACTCTTTCCTCTATGTGATAAAATGATTTCACATATCCTATGCACATATTGAGAGGGAGAATTTACCAAAGAAATTCAAATGGCTTTTTCTACGGAAATTGTGATCGAGAATATATTTCAAAGAACTCTTGCCTCCATGTGCTAAACAATTTCAATATCATATGCACATGTTGAGGGGGAGCATTTCTAAAAGATCAAAACAATTAAGGTACAAAATGCTTAGATATTATATCACAGGTACCTTGATTGATTTTCCAAATAATTTTTCAATTGGTTTCATGAAGGAATGAACAATACCAAAAGACCAACCAATTTACTTTATGCATGGTGTTATAAGGATGGTTAGTGATAAGGTTTTAAAAGGTACCATTTTGAGGGGTCATTTAAGTCCTTATTTGATCACTTTTGTATCCGTTATTGCTTAATATCGTTCCTTTTCACTTTTTAGGTCTCGTGAAGGCAAAATGCTGGAATGGCACTTATTTGGACGAAAATGCGCGAATATATGAAGAAAATGGCCAAAGTCGAAATCGAGACACTCACAGTCGCTGAATGTAGAAGGCGACGGCGTCAGGAGCTATTTGCGACGCCGTCGGAGAATTATTGTGACGGGTCAGAACTCAAAACTCGTGTTTTCAAGAGACGGCGTCTAGTTGTGAAAGAGTAGGCCGTCGCTACTCAGACGGCCTAGATGCGATCCAGACGACGTCAGAAGCTGAAGAGGACGGCGTCACGGACATAAGGTGACGCCGTCGCAAGGTTAACGTGGCCAAGACGAAACCCTAATGGCGGCGACACGACGGCGTCAGTAAACATAAGGTGACGCCGTCGCAATTGTAATCTTATATATAGAATCCGAATTTTTCAGTCTTTGGGTGGAGAGTCTTTGGAGTAAAAACCTAAAACCGAACCTAAGGTGTCTTGTACAGTATTTTAGGGTTTTTAACCCTATCTTACACCAAGATAAGTCTTTGCTTCATTAATTCAATTGTGTCTTTGATTATTTGTGTGTATGCTTGCATGTTCTCCATGTCCGGCTAATTTATTTGTGTGTTTGCTTAGGAAGTATGAAACTTAATTATTGAATATTGATTGGTTGTTTCTTATCTTAGTTGATTAATGATCTAGTAATGCGATAGGTCATTCGTTGTGTACTTAATGCTTGATTCATCTTTGTGAACCTTAGAGTATGATTACCTGAGTGATTGTAGGCTAAACCATCCGAAGAGCGCCTTAGAGTAGGAGTCTATAATCTCTAAGTGGATTTGTAGACAAGACCCTTTGGTAAGTTCAAAGAGTTAGGGAGAAACGCATACCCTACAACTTTAGAAACACAACGCAACTAGGAATAAGACGTGACACTCAACCATCAATAGGAGATAATTAAGGAGTAATACAAACTAAGTAAACACATCTTTAAACTATCATACGAGCACACATTAATTAGACATAGACTCCCACAACCTTAGTTTAGATAATTAGATAATAGTAGAGTAATCGGTAGAAATACCAACCCCCCAAATCCAATACCCGAGATTCGTACCTTTCCATTTTCATAAAATATAAAAAGATAAAAAATAATCTTCCTCAACCTTAACCTTAGCGTAGTAACTCCCTACTAGCATTCCTATTCCCCTAGAGAACGATATCAATACCCGTGGCTTACCCTAATTACTACACTACAACGATTAGGTTCACTGCCTAGGGTGTTATAAAACTTGCTCGAAGAAAAGGAAGTTCCTTTGACCCCGAACGACGCGTGTAGCGTTATCAAGTTTTTGGCGCCGCTGCCGGGGAATAGAATAGCTAGTTAGTAGTCCACCTCGTTTAGGTTTCTTTGCTTGATTCCTATCAAGTAAACTTTTTTTCTCATTTTTAGATTTCTCTTAATCTATCCCCCTTCTTCGTAACCTCATCACTTTTCATCATGGAAGGTGATAACCCACTACCATTCATCAACATACCACCAAATGACCCGCCAAGAGCCCGTACTCTTGGTGAATACTCAAGACCAAGCTACTTAGGCTATAGGAACACCATTGAGCTTCCCGACCAAGCCCAAACTACGGCCCTGCGATCCGACACCATCCGGTTGGTGCAAAACGGATGTGCATTCCATGGACTTCGTTCCAAAGATCCAAATCAGCATCTGAGGGACTTCCTCAAAATCGTCGATTCCATCGACCTTGATGCTACTACTCGGGAGACCACGCGCCTGCGTCTCTTCCAATTCTCTCTACGGGACCAAGCTAGTAATTGGCTTGAGCGACTTCCCGCCGGCTCCATCTCAAGTTGGGATGATCTTACTTCTCGCTTCCTTGCTCAATTTTTCCCACCGGGGAGAACTACTAAGCTTAGGCGAGACATCTTGACATTCCAGCAGCTCCAAGGTGAGTCTCTTTACAAAGCATGGACTCGATTTAAGGAATTACTCCGTAGACTTCCACACCATGGCATTGATCTTTGGCTTCAAATCCAAATCTTCTATGATCATACAGATTTCATCACTCGACGATCCATTGATCGAGCTGCCGGTGGAAGACTCAGCGACTTTAATGCAGAGCAATCTTGGGATATCATAGAGGAGCTCGCCGATCAAAACTACGAAGATTGGAGTGAATCTCCCGAAACTCCGATTAACGTAGTTAATGCCATATCCACTCCTCCTGAATCTCCCGATACACTCGAAGAGCAATTGAGTGCCATCGAGAGAGGAATTGATTATCTTATGGAAAGGCAGAAAAGAGCACCTGTACAAATTCCTCGAGAGATCGTCAAATCCGCCCACTCCACCAACCACTCCACACCTCTTTCGGAATCTCCAAGTCGCGAGCAAAACCCAAGTTCCGCAAGGCGCTTCCGTTCTACTTCCCCAATACCACTTTCACCAAGCTTCAAAGATCAAATGAGGGAGTATATAGCAGCTCATACAGAGAGATTAGCCAAATTTGAAGAGGAGGTTTATAGGCAGAGAGAGGAAATGCAAGCAAAAATGAAAGAAATGATGGATTTGGTAATTGAATTTACCAAAACAATGGCTCCCGAAAAAGTGCTCGTAAGAAGCAATGATTGCCCTCCCACTTCATTCGTAAACGCCGTTTCCATCATGCCTGAGAATGCAAGGGTTGAGATGTGGAATACTGAGGAAAGCACGAAGGATGAGTCCATGCCTAATGATGAACCTGAGACCATTGAGTACTACCTTAAGCATGAAATTAACAAGAAAACCATTGCAAACCAAGTAAACAACTTTAGGTACAATGAAGTTCTTAGGGATGCTCTTGAAGGAAAGATGACGGAAGAAGAATACGATGCTTTACCTATGGAACCTCTGTATGAGTTGGTCATAAAAAAACCGTTAACAAGAAAACGAAACACCACAGGGAATTTCGTGATACCAGTTAGCATCGGTGACATGAACAATATAAATGCCTTGGCCGATCAAGGGACCGATGTGAACATAATGCCATTGTCAATCTATAATAAGCTAACTAATGAGAAACCAGCAAAAACCGACCTTAGACTTTCCCTAGCTAATCATACTTATGTCCATCCCGTAGGAATCGCTGTTAATGTTCTAATTGAGGTAGCTAACATCGTTTATCCAGTGGATTTCGTGATCATTGATGTTGAGGAAGATGAAAACGTACCTCTCATTCTTGGGACGCCATTCCTGGCCACCGCCAAGGCAACCATTAAATGCGGAGAAGGCATCATGATACTCAAAAGCGGAAAGGGGTACGCTAGAATACCCATCGTCCCACGATATCCTCTTAAGATCATGGAAATGATTACTGGTGGAAATCGAAAAGCCCCGGATAACAATGTTAAGAAGAAGAAGAATGACTGGGAAAAAGGGCTTAGAGACTTTATGGTTCAAGGATTGTATGCGACATTATGGAAACCCGATAAAAAGTTAAGAAGCAATCCTACCTCATTACCTAAGGTACAAAAGGACCCTAAGGAATTTATAAAGGGAGAAAAAGTGCTCTTGTATAGGTCCCGGATAAGGGCATTACGAGGAAGAAGCAAACCAAGATGGTTTGGGCCTTTCACAGTTAAGGAGACCAATTTAAAAGATAAAACCGTAGCCATAATTGACAGCATTGGCAGGGAATCCACGGTGAGCATAAAGCGTCTACACCCTTTCGATGAAGGGAAAACAAAGAGTCAAGAGGACGGTAATGAGGCAACGTAGGAGCACGACTATGAGTCTAGCTACAAGACTCTTAAATAAAGAAAAGCGCTTCGTGGGAGGCAACCCATGCTTAATTGTTTGCTTGTAGTGTCATATATCTTTTATTAATTGTTTATCCTCATGTTTAAATTTGTAAAAATGCTTTATTTTGTTTTTAACTTCGTCTTAATTACATATAAAGGTATTTTACATAAGGGATAAGTGTAGGGAGGATTACACACGTTTTCAAAAGAAATGTAAACATGAGAATAACAATTAATTAAAAGATATATATGTTTGTTTGTTCGAGTCAAATGCTTGTATCGAGTCATAATGAATGTTTTGCAGAAATTTTTCCAGGATTCTAAAGATGTAAATTTTCCAGAAATTTTTCCAGAAAATCGCAGACCAGTTTTTGTTAGGATAACCTGACGGCGTCAGGAAGGAGTAAAAACATCAGATTACTTTTTCTCGTTTTCTGAGCTACTTATAAATTTTTGGAATTTTCCAGGTCTTAATTTTCTTAGAAATTCTGTAAACATCCATTCCACAAGCATTATATCCTAGTTTAAATCGAGTCTTATATATATTATTACCGCCGATTTTACGCGAAGGTTTCGTTTGTTTTCTTCAAGTGTGCAGGTTTAGTTTGTCAAGATGAAGTTACATAAGATTGGAAGGAGCTTTTCACGCAATAATTCTTCTTGAAAAGAATTTAACCACCACTTTACACGGATCCTACCGAGCTAATCAGGGGAGTATTAGTTTCTTTCGTTTTTAATTACCTTCTTTTATCATAACTTTGATACTTTAGGGGAACATTGGGGACAATGTTCAGTTTAAGTGTAGGGAGGGAAAATAAAACGGGAACTTTGAAACTATGCTTATCCTTGACTATTTGCTTTGTCCAATTGTGATTGTGTAATAAACCATGAGAAAATGTCGGTTAGGGTAATTTTGGCACCAAATTTAAAATTTTTCATGACATATAGGAGTGGGCCATTAGTCTTAACAAAAGCGTCTCATGGATAGGAAGTTATATGACTAGCACAAAAACCCTTACCACCCAAATTCCACCCAAAATGTGAGGATCGCCCTTAGATTAGTAGGAATTAAAGCATTCATTTTTAATGCTTAGAGTGTGAACCGGTAGTATATTAGATTCTAGAACTTGTTTTGTGATGCATTCCGAGATCGCAAGTGAGGCTACACTTGTGTAGTTAGGAATAACTAAATGATAAGAGGCATTAGGATAACCCTTGTTTGATACCTGTAATATAATTACTTCTTCCACATCGGTTGAGTAATTCCCCCACACCCTTTGCGTTGTACTCATCTTTAGTACACGATACCCCTAGTTAACCCCTCAGAGCCTATCCTTTTCGCGGTTCTCGTGATATTTCGGTTTTTCCGGAATATCAATGAAGAGCATTGTTTACACCCCACCCCCAAATATACACCCAAATCGCCTTAGCCTACCCCTTATGCACTCACTTTTAGTGCAAATGTTTGTTATCACCCTAAACCCTTAGTTCAATTATCTAGTTGCTTGCATAAGTTGCTAAGTCGAGTCATATCCTTTGTATACAGTTTTGGGATGATTGGGATTCATGGGAAAAGTTAAAGTTTATGAAATGACGGGAAGGGAACGTTAAATTCAAATTCCCTTTGTTTACGTAATAATGTACCCCAAGTGTTTTGATCTTTTCGATTCGGGTCAAATTAGTGTTAGAATAATAAAAACTCAAGTGTAGGGATATGCTTATAAATCCCTAGTATTTTGATGTTATCTTAGAGGATGGTAGAGTAAAAGTGTATGAAAAAAAAAAATAAAATAAAATAAAATAAAATACGGGCTACCATCCTACATCTATCCTTTAAATTTATGTTTGTTTATTTCAGTTATCTAGAGTTTAGAGTGTCGAGTCTTGGCTTAGCAACGCCATTCTTCATATGCAGTTAACATAAAGATTTTTGACTTACCACCACTAAATAGCCTATCCCACCAAACCCTTATTTCCCTACCATAAGCCTAACATTACAACCCTTTAAAAGACCTCTTTGATAGTCTTTCCTAGGTGCTTACGCCAAAGCGATGGAGGTTTGATCTATTCTCAAGCCTATGGTAATCTATGTACTAGGACCGGTTAATGAGTGTTTATCTTCCATTTCCTATATTGTTATATTTCATTTATACACCTGAGAGAGATGTGAGTATCCAAACACCCCATGTGAGGTGCTAGTATGTAATTTCCGTGCTTGTTATGACTTTTGCGGGGCTTATATGTGTTGTGGACCATTTTGAATTAATGCTGAATGACCCCTAACTTATAAATTAATTGGCTAAAAGCACATTTGCTTGAGGACAAGCAAATAACAAGTGTAGGGATATTTGATAAGGTTTTAAAAGGTACCATTTTGAGGGGTCATTTAAGTCCTTATTTGATCACTTTTGTATCCGTTATTGCTTAATATCGTTCCTTTTCACTTTTTAGGTCTCGTGAAGGCAAAATGCTGGAATGGCACTTATTTGGACGCAAAGGCGCGAATATATGAAGAAAATGGCCAAAGTCGAAATCGAGACACTCACAGTCGCTGAATGTAGAAGGCGACGGCGTTAGGAGCTATTTGCGACGCCGTCGGAGAATTATTGTGACGGGTCAGAACTCAAAACTCGTGTTTTCAAGAGACGGCGTCTAGTTGTGAAAGAGTAGGCCGTCGCTACTCAGACGGCCTAGATGCGATCCAGACGACGTCAGAAGCTGAAGAGGACGGCGTCACGGACATAAGGTGACGTCGTCGCAAGGTTAACGTGGCCAAGACGAAACCCTAATGGCGGCGACACGACGGCGTCACTAAACATAAGGTGACGCCGTCGCAATTGTAATCTTATATATAGAATCCGAATTTTTCAGTCTTTGGGTGGAGAGTCTTTGGAGTAAAAACCTAAAACCGAACCTAAGGTGTCTTGTACAGTATTTTAGGGTTTTTAACCCTATCTTACACCAAGATAAGTCTTTGCTTCATTAATTCAATTGTGTCTTTGATTATTTGTGTGTATGCTTGCATGTTCTCCATGTCCGGCTAATTTATTTGTGTGTTTGCTTAGGAAGTATGAAACTTAATTATTGAATATTGATTGGTTGTTTCTTATCTTAGTTGATTAATGATCTAGTAATGCGATAGGTCATTCGTTGTGTACTTAATGCTTGATTCATCTTTGTGAACCTTAGAGTATGATTACCTGAGTGATTGTAGGCTAAACCATCCGAAGAGCGCCTTAGAGTAGGAGTCTATAATCTCTAAGTGGATTTGTAGACAAGACCCTTTGGTAAGTTCAAAGAGTTAGGGAGAAACGCATACCCTACAACTTTAGAAACACAACGCAACTAGGAATAAGACGTGACACTCAACCATCAATAGGAGATAATTAAGGAGTAATACAAACTAAGTAAACACATCTTTAAACTATCATACGAGCACACATTAATTAGACATAGACTCCCACAACCTTAGTTTAGATAATTAGATAATAGTAGAGTAATCGATAGAAATACCAACCCCCCAAATCCAATACCCGAGATTCGTACCTTTCCATTTTCATAAAATATAAAAAGATAAAAAATAATCTTCCTCAACCTTAACCTTAGCGTAGTAACTCCCTACTAGCATTCCTATTCCCCTAGAGAACGATATCAATACCCGTGGCTTACCCTAATTACTACACTACAACGATTAGGTTCACTGCCTAGGGTGTTATAAAACTTGCTCGAAGAAAAGGAAGTTCCTTTGACCCCGAACGACGCGTGTAGCGTTATCAGTTAGGTTAGGTATTCGTTCCCACGATCCCGCCAGAGCCGGAGGGATCTACCGAGGGACAATCCACTAGATAGTGTAGAAGTCCTTAGGTATGATGAAAAAAGGAGAAAAGTGAGATATGGGAAGAGTGCGGACTGAGATAGAGCTAGAACTGGAATAAACCCAACAAGGTTCTAGTTATGAAGTCTCGGTAAGCACTGAAGGGGTTGAAGAATGAAAAAGAAATGAATGTGAAAAAGGGTGAAAAAATAGCCCTCCAATAATTCAACCTTAGGGCAGTAACCAGGTTCAATACATATGCTACTGGTGGTTACTAAGGTAACATTGGTATTGAAGACAAGACGTCATGGACCCAGTGACGCACTACACTACAACTTACCAAGCTACTCGAGTTCCTCTTAAAAGGACTTGTTTCATTCTCACGGGGAACCTACATAATCTATCGACTTTCTCTTAGAGATTGTTGATATTGAAGAAGGAGACCCTCTCCCTAGTCTCCGGCAAAGGAACCAAATGTGCACAATTGAGTCTAGAGCCAAGAGATCATCCACAATATCTCATTAGGACACAAAATTAATGAAGACTTGCTGTTTCACATAATGTGCAAAGTAAGTATATATTACGAGTCCTACGCATTATCCTTGTGGTATTGCCAGAACATCCGAGTGATATGTAAAAATGTTCACGATGAAGATGGAAATCCTTCTAGAGCCAACATCAAACAAGCTCTTGGTGGGTGACATGTGAGATCTTCTCGTAAGATCAAGCTTGTGACAACTGGATAGAAACGATGGGGCGATTCACTCGTGAATCAACCTTGGTCCAGGAAATGAATTGACGAATACTTTTGGAAAAACCGTTCGATGTGCAAATCTCTTCTTTTCTTTAGCACATCGAATGTGTATTCATATTTTCAAACACAAAAAGTATCGCTGATTGAAAAAATACTTTTGGAAAAACCGTTCGAGGTGCGAATCTCTTCTTTTCTCCAGCACATCGAATGTGTACTCTTTTCAACACAAAAAGTATTTTTGATTGAAAATTGATCTTTCTTATAAAACCTTCATCGTATTGCAAAACTCTTTCTTCTAAGCAATACGCGATTGTTTTCAAATCAATTTTTCATCAATCAGTGAATCTCAATTCGCTGGTTCACTCACTCCGTGTTGTCTTCTTTGAGACGTTCCGGTTTGAGAACAGCTAGAACAGCTGCGAAACCCTGTCAAGGAGATTCTTCGGAATTATACCTGATCACAGGCAGTACTTGTACTGATCAACGGGGAACCGTGGGCCGTGCACCTCAATTCAACGAAAGTGATCAAAGACACTTTCGTATGTTTTATTGCTAACTGTTGTTTGCAGGTACACTTGGACGGTTGCAGCTGATCGTTATTGGGAAGTCAATTCACAGCCGCATGCTCACAGCATCCACACTTAATTTGAAGAAATCATGACAAGTGCCTATCTACATAACCTGGCTCAGATATTTTTATACTATGCTTCTGCTACGCTGCTGCAAATATCTTGAACCATTAAAAGCTTCCGCTACTCTGATGAAAAGATGTCATAATCCAGAAAGTGTGAGCATGTCAGTCCGAAAGTCACAACATCACATGAAGGCAACACTACAAAGGGTGATCCAGAGATTTACTGTGGCTGATGATCTCAATGAAAGCTCAAAGATCATCAAAGATGTGTATCAGTTAAAGGCCTCCACTAAAAGTACAAATCAATGCGGACTTTGAAGAATCGCTACTAAAGCACAAAGATTGCGGAACTTGAAGAATAGAAGTCTACGAGCTCAGAACTAAAGACAAAGATAGAATGCTAGGATGCAAAATGTATTTCATGGGGTGACCTCCCTTAGGGGGAGATTGTTAGGAATTGGAAATTCCATGTGAAAGTGTCGGTCATCCCAATTATGGTCTAACATATGTTAGCTCGTAGACTTGTAGTTATTTACGTTGTTTAGTAGTTAATTAGTTAGTTTGTAGTGTAGACTAGTTTAGAGTAACACCGTGGAGGAAGGATGGGTCTTTACCCACTATATGCCTGATCCACAGTACGACAGGAGGACGTATAAGTTGTAAGTATAAATACCCCTTCCATCCTTGGAAGGGGTGGTGCTTCTGATAATCTAACCTTTCATTTTTGTTAAGCAACTCTCTAACAAGAACACTCATCTCTTATCTTTCTCTCTCTAAATGGCTAACATGTATTTCCATCATCCAAGACCACCCGAATCATCAACACAATAATATTTATGATCCTACATACTTTATATGCAATTTGGCTAGACACAATTGACAAGTATTTGGTCCAAAGAGAATTAAGTTATCTATAGGATTCTAATATAGTTTCGCAATTCTGATACTCATAGAATACCACTTTATTATCGTATGTCTATTGTGATGAAACAAACCTTATTAATGTTGTTTGCTTCATGATAGCTTTAATTTCTCTACCTCCAAAACATATCAAGGTTAGAAATTGCGTGTGTCATGGATACACTCAATGTAGTTCAAACCTAGAAGGTATTCAAGACAACACATAACTGAAAACCCTAATTCATTAGGAATTTTAGGTTTTTCACTCAAACCAATTGAATCCTAAATCCTTTTGGATTTTTGATTATTCTACACTTCCTAACTTGAAGATTGTAGTTTTTATGTTCTTCCTAGCTTGACGAAACACAAAACTGTTGCTAGAAATTTTGGTTAAAGAGTGATACTAAATTAGAGTTTTTCTATAAACCCTAATTTGAGTTGTTGGAAGGAATTCCATTATGTCTTGATCTAAGTTCTGAATTTGTTAAATCTTATGAAGCATTTTATTAACAAATCTAGAGATGAGAACTTAAAATGTATTTTGTGGTTCCCATAAAGAACAATTTATTGTTGCTTAAATACTTATTATTTAGAGAACTGTCTCCATATCTCAAAGTTTTTTAGAACAAAATACTTAAACTTCTAAAATCTACTTATTAATGTCATACTAAGGTTAAACATGAAAATGTCGACCGAAGTATAATGATTACTCTCATTCATAAATCCGCAAGGATGCCTCATCACTTGAGTGATATTTTTAATATCAATGCTGAGGGGTATAAGTTAGAAGATTGTTGTAAATCAGCTAACTACTAAAACACATTATCACATCTTGAATCTGATAAATATTTTTGAACTATGAATGATAAGATGCAGTCCTTAAAAGGCAAATCAAGTTTTGAGCTTGATTGATATTTTGCCTAACTGTTAAACCTATGAGGTTGGAATGAGTTTCTTTTGAAGAAAGACTTACAAGGACAAAATTGTATACATATTAATGCATGGCATTTTATAAGAAGTTTTTAATCATACTTAAGCAATTAACTGTGATTAGATTTTCTTATATATACACGCATTAATTCAGATAATTAATTGTCATATATGTTTCCTTGTATGAGGAATATGGCAATTAGATTTTATAACTCTTTCTTTATGATTACCTTTTGCGAGGACGGTGTGTAATCAAAAGGGTTATGAATCTATATTATCTTTATGTAGTATAAAAAATTTATGCAATCCAAGTTTTGGATTGGATCATGCATCTAGGAGCTGAGATCTTGAATTTAATTACAATATGATTCTGATTGAATTGAGATAACTCTTGAGTATATCTGACATTAAGTTGGAGCATGTGTTTATCCTTAAAATTTACATATTGAAGATGTCATTCCAATTAAGCTAGATATTGATCCTTAAGCTTGGAATGAAACTTCACTTGGAATTTAGGGTATAAAACAAAGAACCTTTTAAATGTTTATCTGGAATAAACAAATGTGGAAAATTAAGTCTAACACAAATGCAATATATCATTCAAGCAAGTCTTAAATAGTATATTTCACTTGAAATAATTTATTACATGGATAGATACCTTATGTTTTTAATTAAGGATTTATCATGTATGTATTATATTGTGTATATGACTAGTTGTTATTTTTGTACAAGAACAAAATGAGCTGACAACAACAATATCTAATTGAGAGTGTTTATATTATTGTTAATATAGATGTTTACGAATTATAAAGCATAGTGTTGTATAAGTACAAATGATGCTAGAGGATTATTAATACTAGTTGTAGTAGGATTTCATCTTTTATGATAAATCTGTTAACTAGTTATGCTCGACATAGAGCATTGTTGCATTACACATTAAGGAATGAGAATACTTTACACTTTTAAAAACTGTAAAGATGATTGTCAGTATGTCATTGAATTCTTCTACCTCATGCAAGGTAGGGTGACATCTCCATACTATGATTCTTGCAATAGTATGAGCATATGAGATAAGACACTCATCTTATAATTCAAATCCCTCACTATATGTGAAATTTGAAACAAGTATTCGGAAAGTTTACTCATATGACTATTTAGTTTTCTTTTAAAGAAAGGTTGAGAATGTTGGAAACATTAGGTTTCAACTTACTAAATAAGTCTCATGCATATCTGTTTTAGTATTTGGATAATTGGGATTGAAAGATAATTTTTACTTTATGATGAATAAAGATACTTGGTATTTGTTATTCATTCATATAATAATTGTTACCATATATTTGCATATTTAATTCTTGAATGATTTTATTATTCTAAATATGTCCATTGTCGGTTAACAATATGGGAATATTGTTATGTAAGGCAAATGTGAGTGTTGGTTATATTTTAATGAGAATTTGGATTGTTCTTGCCAAACTCATGTGTATTCACTAGAGATGCATATTGGATACCCCAACTTTCAAAGATTTACTTTTGGATCCTTGTCATAAGTAAAATATTGAAAATGGTTTGTTAAAGTCGTCCTTAGACTTGAGATACAAACAAGTTCTGTTATGTGTGGATATCATTTTTTGTAAGTATACGCAAAACGCTATCTGAATAAGGTAGTTATTAAGGCTATATTTTGAAGCAGCATCCACAACACTTGTAGTCAATAAAGGATTTGTTACTCCACTTCATATGTGCAGAAAGATACCATGGCGCTTCTCCAGAATTAATAAGATAATTGTTCGGCCGAACCCAAAGGGTAATGCAAGATGATACTTGATTACATTTGGTATATCTAATTAAACTCTATAACGAGATTCTAAATGGTTAAACTATATGGAATGATTTAAGATCCATATTCATGGTTTAACGGTATCTATAACAAAGGATGATTAAAGCAAGACATTAATAACCATGCTACTGAGAACTTTTATGAAACTATTCTCTCAGACACTTTTAGTTAAAAAGTGAGTGAGAGCGTTTGCTAGGCGTTTCCGTCGTTAGTTTTGTGTGTCATTCAACACACCAACTCTCAAGTGGGAGCTGTTGGTTTGTGGGAGTTGTAAACACACATAAACGCTAAGAGTATGTGAGGCTATGGGGGCACATACGATAAACACGAGTATACGTGTATAACGTATTTGGTACTTGAATTATATTAGCCCGGATATGCATGTAACTTGACCCGACTATCTTGAACGACCCATGGGCTTGCTTGAGCTCTAAGTTGGGTCGATTTGGATGTGGCTTGGGCCATAGACTCCTCCATCTGATCGGGCAAGTGTGGGGAAGGTTGCTTGGGCTTGTTTAATTGTCGACCAAGACAAGACCCATGTTAGGGTCGTTTTTGTTTGGCTATAAAAACAAACACCCTCACTTCACATGGTACGCATAATCTTATACCCTAAACATCCATAACCGATCATTGTTCTAGCTACAATTCCTAATTGATTTTACCTCAAGTCGATTAGGGTTTCATGGTTGTTTCAAGTTCTAATCTTGCATCGTTTAGATCCAAGTGAATTAGAGGTTGTTGGTTGTTATCTTGTGCCTGAATTCTAGTCGAATAGCAGCAGTAAGAAGTGGGTTTTGGCTTCTGGTCGTGACTCTTTTCCTCGGACAGAAAGCAAAGGATATCAGACCCTTTATGTCCGATATCGGGTAAAAGAATGGAAACAGCTTTGTGGCTGTTTTTTGATCTCGGATAAAGAAAACAAGCTAGCTACTTGGGTGGTTTTTCTTGTACGAATTATTCAAGTATTAGTCAAAGGTTGATTGGGTTATTAATTATGTTCTCGACTAGTTTCTATATCGAACGTATACAGCTATCGGGTTTGTGTGTCATATACATAGAGGTATCTATCTTTGATAATAGGGTTTCGTATTGGTTATATTGTCCGTTACATTTGCGTTCAATTGCCACGAAAGGTTAGGGTTCTATTTATCCCTTTTATTCATTATTTGTTTATTATTTGCGTGTTAAGCTAATTGCAATTACTAGATCCATATCCGTTGCGTACTCATATGCGTTACTTGGTTAATGTAGTTCTAAAATCCCAACAAAGTTTAGAATAGAGACTATCTATATACCACATGGACAATTAAGATAATTTAAGAAAAAAATGTTCTTAGAATATAACAGGCCTATGTCGGGTGGGTCAAAGCCGTAGTATGTGTATTTATTTACTAATATAGAACTTCGTATGTCATTTTATTAAAACAATATGATCATTATTGCTCTTACGTACTTTTGCAGTCGTAATACAAAAACTAAATTATTTTATACAACTTTAAGGTTCAGTATTTCGGGTCAACCAACCTAGCGTGGCCCGTTTGACCCGTAACCTGTAATGATCGAATAGCACTAATTCAGAGAGCGAAATTACCATAACAGCTTGTGCCCCGAGAGCTAAAGCTATGAATAAATCTGTCCAACGCCTTATTCCTCCATCAAAAAGAACTGGTACTCATCCTTGAACAGGACGTAGTCGTACCACCTGCACCCCAAAGATTTTCCTGATAAACTGTACTTTTTGTTTCTTGTAATTGCTAAGTGATGATTGTATTTAAATTATCAACTCTTCAAGAGCATCAATGGTGGCCTCATATTCCTCACGAGTGAGTACACCCTTTATTAAAACTGGCCACTTTTCAGATAAGCTATGTGGGTGTAGAAGAACAAGAAGACATTATGAGATGGTTTATACCTTCCACGATAAAGAAGGATCAAAGCTTCTGGCAGAAAAAGCTTCAAAATTTGAACCGTCACTCACCAAAACACATTGCTAGGACGATTGTTACTTGCTCTTTTTACCAAGTCAAAATGTTTCTATAATAAGAGAATAACCTTTTTATGTAAAAGTACTATTGCTAGGACGATTGTTACTTGCTCTTTTTACCAACAGAGGTGAAACAATATGATAGATCGTAGGAAAAAACAAACTACGTGAGATGCAAAAATAGAGTCACGATGATTGCATACATAAAATTGAAAAAATCGTTGCAACTGGAAGTTTAAATCATTGACACCTAGTAGATTATATTGTTGTCCTGTGAATAAACCTTCTTGTTGTCGGATCATTGTTGGTGATGTGGACATAACAAACATTAGAATGTATCTTAAAATAGATTAAAAAAAAATTACAACTACATATTTTTGTAATTTTTTTTTAGGGCTAATGGTCTGAAAATGCATCGAAGTTGCCACATTTTCCTTTTGTATGCATCAATCTTTTAAATTTCTTATAAAATGTCTAAACTTCGTTAATCTTCCTATTGTAGCCCTGTTGGACAAAATCGCCAACAACCCGAAGCTCGATCGCGGAACACTAGATCGCGAGTTGTATCGAGCACAAGTAGCAAACACGAGAGACACGATAGACTACAAAGAACCGACAAGAATATGCACACGTTATACCCTCGTACCAAACCTTTATTAAAAACCTAATAAAGCTATTACAACGAGGAAGAAGAATGAATAACTAGCATCCCCCCTCATCTCTATTTATAGAGATGAGGGGGTAGAAACCTTAACTTGCCTTGCACTCCAAGCTAACTAATCCTAGTTTATGTCTAACACCTAATCTAATTACAAAGTACACTTAAGTCCCTAATATATGTTTAAGTTTACTACTAATATATATAACAATTTCCACCTTAGGAGTAACACTTAAACATAACCGATACTCAGCACCTTTTCCTTGTACTGGAACCTCGAACCGGGGACCACCTTGTTGACCAGGCATTGTACTTCAGTAATTTTCCAAGATTAGCTTCTTTAGACTCCTTCACTTTCTTCTTTTCAGCAGCATTACCCTCTGCACCCTTTTGACCAGGTACTCCGGTTACCATAACGTCTGCCCCCACCTTTATACCAAGGTGTACCTTTTCCTGCTCCTTTACCAAGCAGTCTGTGTTTGTCTTTTCTTCAAGTTGCTTGTCTTCCAACTTTCTTTGAGCCACTGCAGCATCATCGTTACTATCCTGAACAACCTCAGCTTCACGATTTTCCTGAGCTCCCTGCAGTTCCACCTCAAACCAAACACGTTCATCAACATGTACTCCATGGACTCCTGTTTTAACACCAGGACCAAGTTGTTTGAACCCAACTTGTTTGTGACCAAGTTGTTTGAACCCAACTTGTTTTTGACCAAGTTGTTTGAATCCAACTTGTTTTGAACCTCCATGCTTTTGTACACCAAAAGTCTTCACTTTTGCTTCAAGAGTATACACACAGTTCTTTCCCCTGATCCCGGTCATCATAACTCGACAACCTTTGATCACCTTGACTTTACCCAACTGCATCTTCACAGTATAACCCTCTTTTTCAAGAGTACCCAATGAAATCAAGCTCCTTCTTAACCCTGGAACATACCTGACATCTTCCAGTATAAAGCTTGAACCATCATGCAACTGTATCTTCACTTTTCCTGTCCCTCTGATAGTGCATGTCCTGTTATCACCTAACCGAACCGAACCGAACCACCATCAATATCCTTGAATTCATACAAGAAATCCCTCCTAGGTGTCATATGATAAGACCCACCTGAATCCATTACCAATTCAGCCATCTCATCATTACCGACTACTACCAAGGCTTCTCCAAAGTAGGCATTACCCTCGTCATTAGAAGAATCAGAATCCTGATCATGCTTACCCTTCTTGACGAATCCACTTGACTTCTTCATTGGACAGTCTCTCTTCAGATGACCCTCTGAATGACATATGAAGCACTTGAGTTTACCAGTTCCACCTCTTGACTTAAACCGCGAATTTCCACCAGAATGAGCTTTCCTTGAATGATCTGACCCTCCCCTTACATATAAACCGTCACCAGTTTCTTCCTTTGTGCCTTCAGTTCTTCTCTTCAACTCCCTTGAATTCAGAGTCGCAAGAACATCTTCCATTGTCAAGGATTCCCTCCCATACAACAACGTCTCCACAAAGTTTTCGTAAGACGATGGCAACGACGTAAGTAACATTAGTGCCTGATCCTCATCCTCAATCTCGATATCAATATTCGCCAAATCAAGTATCAACTTATTAAACTCATCTATATGATCACCCAGTTTCGTACCTGGACTCATATAGTACGTGTACAGCTTCTTCTTCAAATACAGTCTGTTTGCTAAGGACTTAGTCATATACAGACTAGTCAACTTCGTCCAAATTCCTGCAGCAGTTGTTTCCTTGGTAACTTCCCGTAAAACCCGGTCTCCCAAGCATAAAATCAAGGTACTGTATGCCTTCTTCATCAAAGCAGCCTTTTCACCTGCTTCCATGTCCTCGGGTAATGTCTCTAATGCAGCATCACATCCCAGCTGTACCATTAAAGCACGCGTCTTTATTTGCCATAACCCGAAGTCATTCTTCCCATCGAATTTTTCGATGTCAAACCTAGTTATCGAACTAGCCATTCTTCTTTAACCTTGCTAAAAACCTTGTCAAGTTGTTTCTTAACCAACTTTACCGACAAGCCTCACAAGCCGTGTGCAATATTCTCCCTTGTTGCTATAAACACTTCTTGCAAATCGAATTAATAAGAATAACCTTAAATCCTCGATCTTGAACAAGCAACCCCGATCACAAACTTGAACCCAATCAAACCACAATCGAAACTTGAACCACAAGAAAACCCGCAACAAGAAAAACCTTTGTTTTAATCGAATTACCAAAAACGATTAACAAAGTTAAATTTAATATTCAAACCTTTGGTAGACTTTTAAAAGATCACCTTTGAATATAATGTCACCTACCTTTGTAGTATACTGTTCACGTAAATATAAAAAACAACCACCAATTGTCACCTATTTGGTACCTTATTCACGTGACTTGTAGAAGATTAAATAAAATCAAAATTTTCGTCAACTTTGTTTTATCGAACGATCGCTACTTCTCAAAACCGAACCTCGATACCTCGAACTAACTCAAAACCTCAATCTAGCACTCGAACTTCGATGACCACAATAACCGCGGCTCTGATACCACTTGTTGGACAAAATCGCCAACAACCCGAAGCTCGATCGCGGAACACTAGATCGCGAGTTGTATCGAGCACAAGTAGCAAACACGAGAGACACGATAGACTACAAAGAACCGACAAGAATATGCACACGTTATACCCTCGTACCAAACCTTTATTAAAAACCTAATAAAGCTATTACAACGAGGAAGAAGAATGAATAACTAGCATCCCCCCTCATCTCTATAAGCTATTTATAGAGATGAGGGGGGATGCTAGTTATTCATTCTTCTTCCTCGTTGTAATAGCTTTATTAGGTTTTTAATAAAGGTTTGGTACGAGGGTATAACGTGTGCATATTCTTGTCGGTTCTTTGTAGTCTATCGTGTCTCTCGTGTTTGCTACTTGTGCTCGATACAACTCGCGATCTAGTGTTCCGCGATCGAGCTTCGGGTTGTTGGCGATTTTGTCCAACAAGCCCTATAACGGGGAGGATTTGACGTGACACTTTTTGATGACTTTTTTCCCGTTATTTTTTGCTACAACAGGAATATTAAGAAATTTTGGGGCTAGGAATTTATCAAAACCCTTCCTTTTCTTAATGATTCCCTGTTAATGGGAAAAAGTCATTAAAATTTGCCACATCAAATACTCCCCGTTACAGGGTTACAATAGGAAGATTAACTAAGTTTAGACATTTTATAGGAAAATTAAAAGATTAATGCATACAGAAGGATAAGGTGGCAACTTTGATGTATTTTTAGACCATTAGCCATTTTTTTTACTTGTAAACCGGTTATTGTTTGAAACTTTTTACAAGAAAAATACTTGCACAAGTTAATCTATGTCAAACTAAGAACATGCAACAACCTACCAGTTTGATACCAACTTCCCGACACTCCAATGAATTTTATGGTCATGTCTAGTATTGAAACTCAAACATATATTTTTTTTCTATTACTTACCAATGATGTTCTTTTCTCAGTAATATACAAAAACTGATGTTGTTTAAACTGTTGTCTAAAGTGACTTGCAAGCTAGTTTCCGGCCGATAAAAAAGCTAAAAAAAACATTTGGTTTTCCAAATGAATCCTCATCAGCACCAGACTCTTGCTATGACTTAATCAACATTGTTCTCAGCTATGAATTTGTAGTCATAATGATTCATGGTTGAGTATTGAGTAATATTACTCAACACCGAGCAGATATTTTGTGCTTGTTGTAGACATTGTAAACTAGAGTATCCAAATAGGAATTCTATATTAATCCCTCATTTTACAAAATAGCAAATTGGGCATGACTTCTATTTCCTTCAATGAAATAGAAAGAGTTAATTGCATTTTTGGTCCCTGTGGTTTGGCCAAATTGCAGGTTTGGTCTCTAAAACTTTGAAAGTGCAGCGATAGTCCCTACTTTGAAGTTTGGATTGCATTTTTGGTCCATGGATAAAGTTAAATGACTAAAATAGCCATTCTCTTCTTCAGAAAAAGACGAGGGTAATTTGGTCATTTCACATCGATAATGACCAAAAATGTGACCCAAACTTCAAAATGAGGACTATCGCTGCACTTTCAAAGTTTTGGGGACCAAACCTGCAATTTGGCCAAACCACAAGGACCAAAAATGCAATTAACGCAAATAGAAAAGTCACCCAATTTAGAAAAGATGCTATAAACAGTGTAACTTTTGAGAGTTTAAATAAAATTTTAGTTATCCCACATTGGTGGAGGTTGTAACTAAAATTGGGTATATATATATAGGAGCATGTATAGGTTATATCAGTTTAGAAAAAAGTGAATTGTAGTGACTTCAGACTTTGATTGAGATACTAGTGAAAAAAATACTTCTACCTCATAAGAAGGAAGAAGTTACTGAAATACATTTCTCTCTAACTTTTTTCAAAAAATATAGTTGATTTCTCTCTTAACTTTTTTCAAAAAATATAGTTGATAACGAGAACTGTGAATAATCGCAATTTTTGAGTAAGTATCCGGTGAGAAGAATAATTATAATGAGAAGTGTGAGAAATAATTATAGCCACATATTTTAAGTTGGGAGGGAAAAATTGAGTGAAGATGCATCCACATTTGTAGGTGCATCTAGATTATGTGGTTGTTATTTCTTCTCATCATTCTTATTTTAATTATTCTTCTTATTTGATCCTAGCTCGCAACTTTTTTCTAAATTATAGTTGATATAATTTAAACCTCAACCATTGAATGTTTAAAAGTACAACAATTAAAACGTACAAATAAAACAAAATTATTTCATATCTTGGTTGGAAGTGATATTATTTATAAGAACTCCTAAGTTTTTTCATTTGTTTCGCGTAACTTTCACATCTTAATACAAAATGTGACATGTTTGGTTCCTATATCGGCTCCTATAGTTATTGGAGATGTTTGTTCAATTATATACCTAAATTCTTCTTGTATTTGTATAAAGCTTACAATCGTGATAATCAAACATGTGACTAAAGGCATACCACTAAGCTAACTTACTACTGTATTTGCTATGTGTTATGCATTTCCCTTTTTATTTAAATAGAATCCCAGCTTGGAATGAGAAAAAGAAAATGTAATGAACACCCGACATTCCGACCTTATGCTTTATTTTATCATTCTTTACCATTATGCTAGCTCATCATTTGTTATTTGTTATGCAACTCTTAGTCTCTTACTGTTTATAATTAAGCTTAACCATTCTTATACACTACACCTAATGTATTAATAAATAATATAAGTAAAACAAAGGTAACGTTTTCTAAAGCCATGAGCCCATGATCAAGCTTAATATTTCTAATTCATTCTTACATAGTAATCAATAACAAGTAAACCACACCTTCACTCTATAACAGCGTACACACTTATGATAAATAAAATAAGATGAAAAAAATACCTTCAATTTATGGTATTGATATGTGGATGATGAGTCATTGAGAGTCAAAGCCTTGTGATTAAGCTTATAATAAGTCCTGTAAAATGGTTCAAGTTTCATGGGTTGCTAGCTTTCAAATGAAAAATACTTGCACAAAAATAGGTTTAGTTAGTTTTTGAAAAAAGCAAAGCAAAATCTCACATCATGAGAGTAGTCCATCGATGTGTTAGAATGACCAACTTCATCACACGGTTGAATTAATGTCATGTGTAATAAGATAGCATTTAGACATAAATTTAGTTTCATCATAACTCACCATTATGCTCGTTACACAGTAGTTGAAACTGATCGACTTGTTAGTGACACGGAACCATTAGTACTCGATTAACATTGAGCTATTTATTTACAAACCTTAAAAAACAAGAAGTTATTATCATTACCCATGTTTTCTGGAGTCAATAATCAGGATTATGTTAAGCTCAATTATCCCATTGAAGCATTAACATTACATAAATGAGGACCTTCTTGTTAAATATGAAATTGATCATGAATAAACACACAGTTAGAAACATTTCTTCAAAGACCTTATAAGTAATCACCTCATAAGCTTAAGTGAAATTCTACTAGCAATCCCTCATTTTACAGTAAAACAAAAAACAAAATACTTGAATCTTAAAGATGAGCAAACTGGACATGACTTGTATTTTAGTCAATCAATGAACTCGAAAATTCATCCAACTATAAGATGGTGTAAAAAATGTTGGAACTTATGAGAGTTTAGAAATGGTTTTAAATATCCCACATTGGTGGAGATTGTAAACAAAAATGGGTATATATAAAGGAGCCTATTGATGATGTTAGTTTAGAATAAAATGAATTTTATTGCGTGTGGACTTGGTTGATTGGGTGCTAGCATAAGAGCACCATAGATCAAGACTTTACAGGTACTAACATACATTTCAGTCTTTATTTTTTTATTTGACAAATTAAAATTAGAAAATTTAGGTGCATCAAGCTTACGACTTCTATGATGAATTGATGACTATTGGGGGTTGTTATTGCTTATTAAAACTCTGCTTATTCCCTTCTACATAATAATTACAGTTTGTTATTTACTTATTTCAGTCTATTAAGTAATAACGTTACTACTTCTGCGTGAAAAGCTTCCTGAAAATTCATATGTAGTGGGTTTTAATTGAAAATATCAATTCATCCCCTCCTTTTGTCCCTCAATATGCAGGAAATAATAGTCTCTAATTGAACTTTTGATCAATTGAAAATATCAATTCATTTATATGCAGGAAATAATATTCGGTTTTAGAGAAGGCTTTATTTGAACATATACAAATAGTGGGTTTGAAACAAAATGGTTCCCTGTGCATTGGTCCAGCCCGCTCTGGCCCAAATAGGGCCTGCTTTTGCCTTTTGTCAACATACAGATACAGTAGATGCATCATTGTTTTAAAATGACCAACTTCCTCACACTAGACTGAAATTTAGACATAGAATGATCTTCCTTACGCAGTAATACCAAAACTGATGTTGTTTATCAAGTTGTCTAAACTGACTTGCTAGCTAGTTTCCAGCCGATAAAAAAAGCTGAAGGAAACATTTTGTTTTCTAATAGTAGGTCATTGCTCATCAACATCTCATACCTTTGCGATGACTTAATACTAGGTCATTGCTCATCAGCATCTCATACCTTTGCTATGACTAATATTACTCAACACCGAATATCTTGTGTCTCTTGTAGACATTGTAAATTGGAATATCTGAACAAAAATTCTAAATTAATCCCTCATTTTATAAAGACTAAAATACACGGTTGGTCCCTAAACTTGGCAGGCCGCATCGCGATGGGACAAAACTCGGCCTTTTCATCGCCACAGGTCCAAACCTTGGCCATTAAATGCCAGATTCGTCTCTTGACCAATAATGTCGTTGTCAACGTTATGTTGGTGAGGGCAAAACCGTCTTTCACTGTAGCGTACTAAATAAAAACCGTTGTACAGTGTCTGTAACTAGTATATGTGTGTAACACGGTTTGGTCTACTTTTATCACCCATCCCTAAACTATCCTTCAAAACCGGTCTTCTTCAAAACGATAATTGTTTCAAGATGGTACGTTGCTGGTGTGGTAAGCAAGCTATTATTCGCACTTCGTGGACCTCTGCCAACCCAGGGCGTCAATTCTTTGGTTGTCCTATTCAAGTAAGTGCGTCTTAATATTTCTTGTGTAAGTTTGTAACAATGGTGGTTGTTTAATGACTTGTCATAATCATCAATAGGGGTCTTCTTGTCGGTGGATAAGATGGTATGATCCTGAAATCTGTGCTCGTTCAAGAATGATCATACCAGGCCTTTTGAGGGGGAGAAATGAGCTTGAGGCAAGATTAGTAGCTGCTCAAGGTGATGTGTGGAAGTGGAAGATTTACCTGGTGCTAAGTTGGATGTTGTTCTTCATTGTTTATGCATTGGGATAACCTTTTAACCTTTTATGTAATGAGGCTAGTTGGTTAATGTTCTGTATCTTAAATTGTAGTAACCTTGTTATGAAGTATTCAGTTTTGTTTGTTTCTGATTTTCAATGCCTTATGGGTATGCAGATGCTTAGCAATTTGTTTAGGGTTGACTTTTAAATGTCAACATTCTTATGAGGTTCAATTTAGCTTTGGTTACTTTTGATGCAAATTATTCACACATCAAGCTTAGTCAATCTAAAAAAATACACAATAATGACATGGTTCTATAGTTAATGCAAATGGATATAATTCCAACTAAATAAAATTGCATACTTTTCAAACCATGAGAACTATAGTTAGACACACACACACATATGTTTTTAGAGTACATAACTTGTCCATAGGAAATAACCTAGATGAAACATCGTCTAGATAATTAGCATAATAGATATGACTTATGGTGAGGCCATCATTCTTTCCAGTGCAGCCTGCTGCCTAGTCGTTTGATTCGTGCCAAACGGTCAAATTTTCTCACACAAGCTGGCCACTTGTGAATGGACAACCGTAAGAAACTTAAAACAGCTCAGACACAAATACAATGAAGATCAGGAGAGTATAGTGTTTCCCCGGGTCGTTATGTCCCAGCGAGCTATGCGATGAATCACCAAACGAATAGTGATCGAGAGATTTGAACGGAAAAGAGGATTTTGAATTATTATAACTACAGAAAAAGTACATAAATTACAAGGGCTTAAATGCAAATTAAAGAGAATTAAAAAGATAAAAAATATTAAATAAACGCTATCACTATTTGCAAAATGATGTTTTTGATTTTTTCTTTTTTATAAAACTTAAATTAAAAACTACGTTACGTACAAATGAAAATATGATACTGAATCAATATTAACCCTAAAAATATGAAAATGATATTTTTACAATCCTAATGATAAAAGAAAATTTTTAGAAAAAGAAAATTATTTTTATAACTATTTAATTAATTATTATTAATTAAAAACTATTTATAACTATTTAATAATAGCCCAAATTACAAGAAAATATGAAATAAAGCTAGAAAAATGAAATTATGACTTGGAAAAATCTAAAATAACAAAAGAGAATTTTCAAAACTATTTTTGTATTTTTCTGAATATTTTTGTATTTTCTAGGAATTAAAAACTATTTAAAACTACTTAAATTGCTTAAAAATACAAATTTAACTAAGAAAAATCTAGAAAAATATTTTTTTGACTTTTTATATTTATCTTAACTTAAGAAAAATGAAAAATTATTTTTTTGAAACTTTTCTTAATTAATTGTATTAAATGCTATTTAAAAAGTGCTAAAAATTGATTTAAATCAAGAAAAATACCAAACAGTAATAGAAAAATATGAAAAATTCAGGATAAGTCTAAAATAATATATATAATCTAGGAAAAATAGAAAAACAAGTGCTTGTGTGAAGGAATAAGAGGCTGCAGTGGAAACTGCTTATAAATAAGCACTTTGAGAAAAGCCAAAAGTACCAAACAAGCACCAAACTGATACAGAAGCTTGAATAAGCTAAAAGTACCTAAATGCAACTAATCTCAACTGCTCTTAACCACTGGAATGGCAAATTACACAGATTTGGTGAATTGAACTAATGAGCTAAAAACAGTTTGAGGTACCAAGTTTAAGCTAAGAAATAAGCTACCTAATAAGCTGAGACATGAAACCAAGACTTGGATCCTACACTAGACCTGGGTGGCTATGTCTAGACCAAAGAACAGACCAAGATAAGCTTTTATGAGCTTTTCCCAAACCCTGCAAGACCCTGTGCAGACTCAGTGTTAACTGAGTCAGTTGCACAGGGCAAATAAGCCTATTTGACAAGCCAGTTTGAGGCTTATAAAAAAGTACTAAAATTCTGCAAAAATCATAATAAGAAAATAGACCAACAGAAGTTTATAAACCCAAAGTTTTACTTGATTTGGCCCAGAACTGAAGCTATGAAAAATCATCCCAGATTGGGTGAAAACAGGTTTTGCAAACTTGACTTTTTGACAAAAATGAAAGGTTTGACTTTAATGAGTTTTGATTCAATTTATTTAACTGAAATTGATGTTTTATGTTATGTTAAGACTATTGCAAGCCATGATAATGATATCTAAACATAAATCAAGACTTTGAATTCTAAAAATTCTAACAGTTGGTACTTAAGACAGATTAAAGATTAAATTTTGACTTTTGTTAATGCAGGCACAAGTTTATGACTGGACTGGTTCTCAAATGACTAAAGACATGTAAACCAACTGATTTTAACAACTGCTAAGCCCTCTAACACAATTTTGTTACAAAATCCAAACACCCCTATAAACCACTGATTTGGACTTTAAATAAGCATCCTACTGCACAAGCTGAAACAAACTCCTAATCTAAATCCATATAACCTGAAAACAACTAAATGAAAAGATAAAAACTAAAGCTACCCACAGATTCAAACTAAATTAGATATTGCAAATTATACTAGATATTTAGAGACAAATAAGAACTTACACTTGGCTCAGCTTATTTGCAGGCTAAAACCAGAACCAACATACTCTATCCTAAGCTAATCCAACCCCAAATCAAGCTGCATCAACCCCATTTCCAATTCTAAAACTGCTTGAACCTCTTTCTTTTTCACTGTTGACTTTTGTTGACCATAAATGAGAATTTCTTGAAACTGTAATGCAAGCTTATCAAAAGCTATAAAGAGCTTAAGTAAGCTTAGTTGAATGAGAAAATAAGCTTTTGGAAGCTTTAATATAAGAACATGAGTTTGAAATTTTCAACAGTAAACCTTAAAAACATGAAACTTTAACACAACTTGAATTAACACTTGAAAATAGTCTTAATACACTAGAATAACTTACTTTGATACAATTTAACTTGAAATTACAACATTTGACTTAAACTAAAACTTTTAAATTAAAAACGACATACATTTTAATATAAAAACTAACTACTACCCTTCCTTCTCTCCTCTTGCTTCTTTTTATATCTGAAATATCTTCCCACTTGTTTCTGATTTGATCCCACCACTTTTTTGGGCCATTGGATCAGCTTAAGCCATTTTTGGCCATTTGATTGAATTTGGCGCCAAAATTGGTTTTATCCACTGGGAGGATTGAGTGTTAAGGGGGGGGGGAGTAATTAATGCCTTTTGGAGTGTTAGGAGAGGTGGAGTGATAAGGGGGTGAAAGGTGAGCTGGGGGGATGGGGATTGTCTGAGTTGCAGGCATGGTGGGTGAAGGAAGACAGAAGAAAAAAGGGCGCGTAGGCTTTTTTGACCAGAGTTTGACCGGTTTTAATATTATGAAAGGGGAAGGGTCAAATGGAGGGGTCCAAATGGGTAATATGGCAGGGGGTCCAAATTGGTTATGACATGGGTCCAAGGCTTAGGTTTAATGATTTAATACAAGGACTTGTTTGTAAATTCTGAAAGTTGGAGGACCAAGGCTGCCATTTTCACAAAGTTGCTCCAAGGGACTAAAAGTGACAAGCTCCAAAAGTATAAGGACTAATCTTGACATTTTCAAATTTCCAAGGACCATTTTTGCCAATTTTTAAACTTGGAGGACCAAACTTGTAATTTCTCAAAACTTTTGATATTTTTCACCAAAAGACTAATTTTGACAAGTTATGATTTTAAAAGGACCTTTGGTGATTTTTCTTTTGAAATTAAGGCTCAGGGACTGTTTCTGACAACTTTTGAAACTTGGGGGACTGAAACTGCCAATTATGCAAACTTAGCTCATTTTTCATCTGATTTTGAACATTTTGCATCTGAAACATATAAAATGCAATTTTGGAATATTTTCAGTATTTTGATGCATTTCTGAGCATTTTTAAACGTTTTGCAGTTCAGATTGACCCAAAAATGATGAGTATTTACACACTCATCATCATTCTTCGTGTAGCAGGCTGGGTTGAAGCAGAAACTGCTTGAACATAAGTTGACTGCATCTGAGAATCAGACTGGGATTGATCATGTTGCTGGGATTGACACTGGGCTTGCTCATGCATGCTGGGATCGGCAATTGCTTCATCTTGATGTTGCTGGGATTGTGACAGGGATGCATCATGTATGATGGGATCTTCAGTTGCTGGCTCTTGATTTTCAGATTGAACACCACTTCCTTGAACTACACTAACTTGGCTTTCAACAACAACACCTGTACCTTCAGCTTCTTTATATGCTGCTACCTTTTTACCTTTAGGATGTTTCTTTTTTCCTGCAGCTTTAGTAGGCACCTTTTGACATTTCCCTTATTGGCAGTTCCACTACTTGCAGCTCCAGCATACCCTAGGCATGTTACCTTGTTGTGTCCAGCAATGCCACAAATACTACACTTAACACTCTTCCAAGCCCTTGACAGCTTACCATCCTTCACAATCTCTTCAGTTTCAGGAGCTATCCTAACTCTTTTTCTACCTCTTGCGGTAGGCGGGTTTGTTTCGGATTTCGGTGGAACAATTGTTGTTGGCATTGTTGATTTTTCCTAATGTACACTACTAGTTATAGGCTGGACATGGTGTTTGTAGGTAGCCTCCCAAGTGAGAAGATAGTAACAAGGATGAGCCCATGTTTCTACAGCTCCTACTTGTTGGCCATTTAAAGCCATATTCCAATTGGTAGCAACAGCATGTTTACATGGTAAACCTGTTATCTCCCACCTTCTGCAAGTACAAGTCTTGTGTACAACATTAACTACACATTGGTCACCCCATGGTCCACTAACCTGAAACGTAGATCCCCCATTCCATAAAACATTATACTTAACAGCCTCTTTCTTAATAGCCTCTAGCATGTGTTGTGCAGTTGGTGTTAGTGGCCCATCACTCTTCTCAATCACCATAAGAACATGCATTATCCTCTTCATACAGTATTCCCTGATGTATTCTAAGGCTGTAATAATTGGTTTGCTTAAACCCTCTTTTATTTTCTCATGAAACACTTGACACATGTTATTAAGTAACACATCAGAAGTAGCTCTCCCTAAAGATGACAAATAATTAACATGTATTAATTATAACTGTTTATACTGCATTTATGAATACAAAGTAAGTGAAACATATAGATCAGTTACATGAAAAATGTGACCTTGACCAATGGATCGGTGGTATCTTACTTAACCAATCATGGGCTGGTTGATTAAGTTTCTTGAGATCAGCCATAGCTTTCAAAAACTGTACAACAGTTGAGGCTGTTGCACATTTCCACAGATGGTCTTTGTAGGCCCTACCTTTCCATTGCAGTTTCATTTTCTCATGAATGCTTTTAATACAGAATCTGTGTTCTGCACTTTGAAAAACTTCTGCTAAAGCTCTACTTATATCCTACACAAAATCAAATATGTTTAATGTCTGTTTCAAAATAGAGAGACTTAAATTCATGAACAGAGTAAGAGAGTACCTTATTCATGTCAGTAATAAAAGTGATGCTTGAAATTGGCCAAAGTGCTATATCATCGGATAAACAATGAAGAAACCAAGTCCATGATCCTATGTTATCTGAATCAACAAAAGCATAAGCGAAAGGGTATATACCATTGTTGCTATCAATTCCCACAGCTGTCATCATTTGTCCATTGAAAGGACCACGAATTGGAAAAGCAGCCAACCCCAACAACGATCTCCCACTATCTTTAAATCCTTGCTTCAGTGCACCTAAACAAACATACAGTCTCTTGAATTCTCTGGTTAGAAGAGACTCATCCACAGGTCGTTCCACATTCATCACCACTGTTGTATTAGGGTTTGTCTTCTGCAACTCTTGAACATAATCTCTCAACATGGTAAATTGTAGCTTGAATTGACCCCTGATGGCTGTTATTGCTAGGTTTTTGGCCCTTAAAACCTTCTGCAGGGACACTTGAAGGTCGTATTGGTTGGTTAGTTGATTATGCACAGACCTGACAGGAAGCTGTGGATTTGTTTCAACTTGTGTTGTAATTTTCTGTGAGATATAGCGAAGGTCAAAAGCTCTGACTTCCCTTGAATGCAAACAAGTGTGTTGCTCATTATATGTTCTGACTGACCAGATACCTGTCTCACCATTCCTGCTGACAAACAATAGCCATGGGCAGAGTATTTGTGAAGGGTCCTTTTTGCCAGAAAGCAATGCATTTATACCCCTTCTGCTTAATGGACTTCTAGATGGGCCTATATCCAGTCCAGGACCTTCAGTTGGGCCTGAAAGTATAACAGCCCTTATTCTTGTTTTGTCATTCTTCACAAAAAACAACTCCCTCCTAGTTTCTATTGAATGCTCTCTTACTAGGTTTTTTACTTCCCCTGCAGTACCAAACTCCTGACCAGCATAGAAAAAAGTGGTATAGACGCCATTAGCAAAGTATGCGTGTTAGAAACTAACATGGTCACTGCAAAATACATCATCAACCATCACAGGTAAATCATTTACCAACTGCTTGTCATCACTTATATTACTGGTTGTTCCTTCTTCACCTAAATCATTACTCTGACCTACTTGTACCATACCAAGTTGTGCATCATTCTCTTGACAAGTGTTCTCTTCATTTGGTTCAACTGCATTGCCAAAGTCACTAGTGTGACTCGCTTGTAACAGAGTAACATCAACAACAGGATCATCTTCCATGTTATCCTGAGTCAATTGAAAAAGAGTTACATCCACATCAGGCTCCTCAAACCTGTTATTGACATCAACTATTGCTCTGCCTGCTTTGTGTAAATGCTTCTCCTGAGTCAATTGAAACAGATTAACCTCAAAATTTTCAGGCTCCTCAAAGCTGTTATTGACATCAACTAGTGTTGTTCCAACTGTGTCTAAGTGCTTCCCCTGACTCACTCGAAACAGATTAACCTCAACATTATCAGGCTCCTTTATAGCATTGTCCTCATCAAGAACTACTAAAGCACGCTCACTGTTATGAACAGGTTGGCTAGCAAATGAGCAGTCTAAGGTGGAAAATATTGGCTCAATGTTTGGCAAATTGCTAGATTCACCAATATCATTGACGTCCACAGGCAATTGTGTAAGTTGGATAAAAGGATCTAGGGCAGGTTCATTATCTATATCATCTAACACCAACCGTCTATAACAGGATTGAATAGCCGCAGTAGCAACTTTTCTCCTATCTTCATCCATCTCCCAAAACACAGTCTTAATTGATTGTGGGGACATTTCAGAAAGTTCTAATCTAGTTTTCCCTATTTCAACATAGACGTTTATCAGCTTATGCTGTATGACAACATCTTTCAACAAGTCTACATTAGCAGCTTCACGCAAAGCTAACAAACCGTCGTCTAATGTACAACCAGGCTTAAGAAAGTAGAAATAATTGGTTTGTCCAGTCTCATAACCGATTTGGGTCATGAGAGCATCCATTTCATCAACGGATACCTCTTTTATTTCCACAAGATCAACAAGGCATTTCTTGCCTCCTTAATATATCCTACCTGGAAAGTATTTGAATGTACCTTCATAATGGAACATCATGCTAAACGATCCAGGTTCACCCGCTGTATAAAAAATGTACAAAAACATTGTTAAGCTAAAGTTACCTAAAAGGGGAATAACTTAATCAGTCGTACTAACATATGATTGTAATAGGCTCTAACCAAAAAAGACTTACAATATCTCCTAATTGCAGCTCTTTCCTCCGTTTCACGATCATCATATAATGGATATTCCCTTACTCGCCACAGAGTAAATCCAAGGTGGTTGTTTGTTATTTTCTTACTCAGATTATTTGATTTGATGATAGACATTGCATTAGGGTTTTCTGGGTAGGCTTCCAAAACAAGTTTGGGGATGAGCAATGAGTACACAGTTTTGTTATATTGTACATAATGGCAGGAAATTGGACAAGACAGCTGCTACACTAAATAAAACAAAATGACTATTGTACCCTCAACAGTAACATGATTACGGGTTTTTGTTGCGTATAACGGAACGTTGACAACGCCGTTATTGGTCAAGGGACGAATCTGGCATTTAATGACCAAGGTTTGTACCTGTGGCGATGAAAAGGCCGAGTTTTGTCCCATCGCGATCCGTCCTGCCAAGTTTAGGGACCAACGGTGTATTTTAGTCTTTTATAAAAGAGCAACATCACTTCTGTTTTAGTCAATGTACTCAAAAAGTCATCCAATTATAAAGAGATGCTATAAATGTTGGAACTTATGAGAGTTTGAAATAATCATTTTAACGAAACAAATAAAATATGTAAATAGTTTGAGCCAATAGTTTTCTAACACACTTACGTTTTCACATAAAACACTAAAACAAGTATAAGTGATTTTATGATTTAGTAATACATATGTACAACAACTAGTGTTTACATATTTGGGTAAATATATACTTAAACTAGTATATGCTAAAATGGGTAAAAACTAACAAATGGTATTGACCCATAACCAATGGTTTTATCCAAACCATTTGTCTAGGTACATTGAACCCATGAGATACATTGTATCTAAATAAAGAAACCCATGGATCAACCCATAACCCATGACCCATAACCAAAATACCCATGGGTAAAGAGGAGCGTACCACGGAAGAGATTCCACATTGGTCGAGGTTATAACTAAAAGTGATTATATATCTAGGAGCATATACGAGATATCACTTTAGAATATAATGAATTGCAGTGACTCTCGACTTCACGATCCTAGAGTTGGTAAAATACATTTCTCTCTAACTTTTTTTCTAACAAGATTTACATTTTATTATAATCAAAAGTTCACAATATAAGTAAAACTATAAAAACAAATGGTAAGGTTTTCTAAAGCTTATGTAACTAAGTAAATTAAACTTACTACATCTCTGATGATTTTGGGGCGTTGTGAATTAGGATTACTTATAGAAAGTTGTTAAAATTTGGGGTAATAATCTGTGGCAAACATGTCACTCTATCAATTGCTAATGGCTTTCAAGCTATGTTCTTTGCAGGCATATTACAGGGGTTTAACATGGACAAAGCATAAGTGGTTTATAGTTCCAAGATTATCTTTTCTGCTGAAGCCTCTCTTGTTCCTGCTGAAGTTCATTTCATTGTTTCTGCTGAAGTTCATTATTATAGCCGTTAGAGGGGTCTTAGTGTAACTTAATCCCCTATTTAATTAGTCTTTTATTCTAGGGTTAGATACACTTGAGTGTGCAGTCTTTTGTATCACTCTCTTCTCTTCTCTTAGATCATTTCACTGATCTTGTCTTGTCTTTACATTCATATGATTATTGTCTCATTGACATTAATCTAATCTTGTAACATTTGGATACTATTAATTTAAGCTGACTATTGCAGCTTAGATCTGAATAAAGGTTTTGTTGTTTATCTACTGTTGCCTATACTTTCGTACATGGTATCAGAGCTTCAGGCCCATTGATTCTCTTTAGCAACAAAGGTGTGGTTTGGGGTTACTGCTGTTGGCGTAATCACTGGTTATCTTCTGTTTCATATTTGCCCTAGACTAAGTAAATCTAGGGTGAGTGTGATTTGTTCTTCCGCTGCATATTTCTCTGTAAGTCTAAGTCTTACCTCCTCTTTAAACATACAATACTTAAGTCTTGTGGGTGCAAACGGGTAGACTAACATCTTGATCTGCCACCTTTGAGTGGTACGAATACCTGCTCTGGTTTATCCTAATCCACAGGCTTAGTGCTTGTTGTTTCTTATTATAAAGTCTTATCTTCTTGACTATTTATTCTTATTATCTCTGTCTGTTGTTGTCTGATTATTCTTTGCATATCTTCTTATATCTGTCTATCTTATTGTTTGTATTATGGCTGTTGGTGATGATAATATTGGTCGCTCTTCCACTGAGAAAAGTCTTGTCTTTGGTGATGCTTTGTATTTGCATCCTAACAATACAAACGGCAATCCCATTATTACTATTAAACTCACTGGAACTGAAAATTACAAAATAAGGAATATGGCCATGACTTTTGCTTTAAGGAACCATAATAAGTTAGGGTTTATTGATGGTACTTGCATAAGAGATGATTCGAACCCTAGTCTTGCTAATCAATGGGATACCTGTAACTCTGTTGTGGTTACTTGGATTCTTAATTCTCTTAGTCCTGAACTGTTTGCTGGTGCTATATATGCTAAAACTGCTTATGAAATGTGGAATGATCTTAAAGATACCTATGACAAAGTTGATGGTTCAGCTATTTTTAATCTGCATAAGAATATAAACTCTCTTAGTCAAAGTGGGTCCTCTCTAGCTGATTACTATAACAATCTTAATTCTTTATGGAAACAATTTGATTGTATGATTAGCTTGCCTCCATGCACTTGTGAGGCTGCAAAACATTTTGAAAAACACAATCAACTAATCAAGTTAATGCAATTTCTTATGGGTCTTGATGACTCCTATGTTCCCATCAGAAGCAATATTTTAACCAGAGACCCTTTGCCTAATGTCAAAACTGCTTACTCTGTTGTGTCTGGAGAAGAATCTCACAGGAATGTTTCATCTGGGAATAGCTCTGCTAAACCCAATGCTACAGCTTTTAATGCAAAAACCTCTGATGGAGGAAAAATTTTTGATAACAAAAGAGGTTTAAACAACAAAATTTCTGGTTTTAACACTGGTAACAGCTCTAATAGCAGAGGACCAAATATGAACCTCAAATGTACTAATTGCAAAAAGCCTGGTCATACTGTTGATAGGTGTTATGAGATTGTTGGATATCCTGCTGGATATGTTAAGAGAAATTTTAATGGTAAACCTTTCAGCAGTAACAATGTTTCTGCTGAAACTAATCATATCACTGATAATAGTGCTAGCAATTCTCCTGTCTCTTTATCTAATGAACAGCTCTCAAGACTTATGAGTCTTCTCAATGACAACAATGTGTCATCTGCTAATGCCAACTTGGCAGGTAAAAATTTTTCAGGAACCTTCTTTAATGGCAGTGTCAAGTTTAATGTGAACTTCAACAAGTTTTTTAACAACAACACTAAAACCTTAACTGGAAACATCAGTCTTGGTTGGATTGTTGATTCTGGTGCAAATCAGCACATGACTGTGTCTGAAATTTTTTTAATCAATGTTGTTAACATTTCAAATCTTGGCCTAACTGTTGGACATCCCAATGGTACTCAGGCCCTAATTACTAAAATTGGTGATTTAAAGGTCAATAATGACCTAACTCTTTTTGACGTTCTTGTTGTTCCTGAATACAATGTCAGTTTATTATCTGTTCATAAGATTGCTAGAGACAACAAGATGTTTGTTGGATTTAATGAATCTAATTGCTATATACAGGATTTACATCAAAAAGGATTGTGGGGATTGGTAAACAATACAATGGGTTATATATTTTTGATATAGACTCTACATGTAAGATTACCTCTAATAATTGCATATATGTTTGTCATGTCTCTAGAAATCTCTGGCATCAAAGACTTGGTCATCCCTCTGACCAAGTCCTACACATACTTAGACCCACTCTTAAATTTGATAGTTCATCTGAAACTGATCATCTCTGTGATACTTGTAATAAAGCCAAACAAACCAGAGAACCATTTCCTCTAAGTGAACATAAATCCACTAAAATTGGTCAACTAGTTCACCTTGATGTTTGGGGACCATATAAAATTACTAGCAGAGATGGTTATAAATATTTTTTAACTATAGTTGATGACTATTCTAGGGCAGTGTGGGTTTATATGCTTAAGGGGAAGGATGATGTTTATGTTTCCATTGTTAACTTCACTCATATGCTATCAAATCAATTTGAACACAATGTCAAAGTTTTTAGAAGTGATAATGGGACAGAATTTGTCAATAATAAACTTCAACAATTCTGTCATGAAAAAGGAATTCTACATCAAACTTCTTGTGTTTATACACCTCAACAAAATGGCATTGCAGAAAGGAAACATAGGCATCTCCTTAATGTTGCTAGATCCCTTATGTTTCAGGGGGAATTACCTCTATATCTTTGGCCTGAATGTGTTCTAACTGCTGCATATGTCATAAACAGGTTGCCCTCTTCAGTTCTGTCTGGCAAGTCCCCCTTCTTCTTTGTGTATGGGCATGACCCTTCACTCTCTCTCCGTAGAGTCTTTGGCTGCTTATGCTATGCTACCATTTTCAACGTTTCTGACAAATTTGGTAGTAGATCTGAAAAAAGTGTTCTTATTGGTTACTCAAATGAGAAAAAAGGCTATAAACTCTTGAGCCTAGAAACAAAAAATATTTTTTATTCCAGAGATGTCAAATTTTATGAAACCGTGTTCCTATTCAAAATGAAAAATTCTGTGTCAAAACCTTTTGTTGAAACTTATGTGCCTAAAGATTTAAACCACAAAAATTTCTTTGACTCACAAACAAGTCCCAATGATGAAGGGAGAGTGACATCCTATGATGATAGCACAGTGGTAAGTCATCCCACCAGGATTGATGAACCAGTTGCAACATCTATAGATGATAATACACACCCTGAGGGCAACATATCACATGAATCACATCCTGCTGATGCATCTTCTGATTCTGCTGATACATCTTCGGATCCTGCTGAACAAGAAAGAGGCTTGCCAGCCACTACTGCTAGGAGGTCAACTAGAGTTTCTAAGTTGCCCAGTAATCTAAATGACTTTATTGTTGAAGGAAAAGTCAAATATGGTGTTGAAAAAGTTGTTAATTACTCAAATCTTAACAAAGACAATTACTGCTTTGCTTCTAGTCTTAATAAAAGCATTGAACCTACTTGTTATGAAGAAGCTATCCTTGATAATAATTGGGTAGATGCTATGAATTCTGAAATTGAAGCCTTAAATGAAAACCATGCTCGGGATATAACTGATCTACCTCCTAATAGAACTCCTATTGGCTACAAATGGATTTTTAAAATCAAATATAAAGCTAATTGTGAAGTTGATAGATACAAGGCTAGATTAGTTGTTAAAGGTTACAACCAAAGGGAAGGAATAGACTATGATGAAACTTTTTCCCCTGTTGTAAAAATGTCTACTGTTAGATGTCTTATTGCCTTAGCTGTAAAAAACAAATGGCCTCTTTTTCAACTTGATGTTAACAATGCTTTCTTATATGGAGACCTTGATGAGGATATCTATCTGACCATTCCCAAAGGGCTCTGTAATGAGAACAATAAAAATAAAGTTTGTAAACTTGTTAAGTCTCTATATGGTCTAAAACAAGCTCCCAGAAAATGGAATGAAAAACTTGTCAGTGTTTTAAAGGAAAACAACTTTGTCCAATCTGTTAATGATCATTCTTTGTTCACAAAAACAGAGAATGACAAGTTCATTGCTCTTCTTGTTTATGTGGATGATATAGTTCTTACTGGAAACTGTGTTGATGAGATAAACCTATTCAAAGAGTTTCTAAAATCAAAATTCCATATCAAAGACTTGGGAAATCTAAAATATTTTCTTGGCATTGAGGTTTTAAAAACTGGGAATGACATCTGTCTCTCCCAAAGAAAATACTGTCTTGAACTCCTCAAAGAATTTGGTCTTCTTGGGTGCAAACCTGTGTCCACCCCTATGGAACCCAACTCTGTGCTTCCATACATTCCCACTGATGATGACCCTTTACTTGTCAACATCACTAGTTATCAGAAGCTTCTTGGGAAACTTATCTACCTCACCTATACAAGACCTGACATTTCATACTCAGTTCATTGTCTGGCACAATATATGCATTCTCCCTTGAAATCTCATCTGGAATGTGCCCTCAATGTTCTGAGGTATCTAAAAGGAGCTCCAGGAAAAGGTCTAAGGTACAATTTCAGCAACTCTGAAAATCATCTTGAAGGATATAGTGATGCTGATTGGGCCAAATGTAAGAAAACCAGGAAATCGGTTACAGGTTATTGTGTTTTCTTTAATGATTGTTTAATCTCATGGAAAAGTAAAAAACAAAACACTCTTTCAAAATCTTCCACAGAAGCAGAGTATAGATCTATGTCTACTGCTGCTTGTGAAATCATTTGGATTCAGAAAATCCTAAAAGATCTAAAAGTTGATATCAACCTTCCTGTTAGTCTTTTTTGTGATAACAAATCTGCTTTACAACTTGCTGTCAATCATGTTTTTCATGAAAGATCAAAACATTTTGAAATTGATGTTCACTTCATCAGGGAAAAAATTGCTAGAGGTGTTATAAATGCTAAAAAGATTGGATCTTCAAACCAAACTGCTGACATTCTTACAAAGAACCTCCCTGTCTATCAGCATAAATTTTTGTGCGAAAAATTGATATTGTTTGATATGTTTGCCCATCAGATTAAGGGGGAATGTTAAAATTTGGGGTAATAATCTGTGGCAAACATGTCACTCTATCAATTGCTAATGGCTTTCAAGCTATGTTCTTTGCAGGCATATTACAGGGGTTTAACATGGACAAAGCATAAGTGGTTTATAGCTCCAAGATTATCTTTTCTGCTGAAGCCTCTCTTGTTCCTGCTGAAGTTCATTTCATTGTTTCTGCTGAAGTTCATTATTATAGCCGTTAGAGGGGTCTTAGTGTAACTTAATCCCCTATTTAATTAGTCCTTTATTCTAGGGTTAGATACACTTGAGTGTGCAGTCTTTTGTATCACTCTCTTCTCTTCTCTTAGATCATTTCACTGATCTTGTCTTGTCTTTACATTCATATGATTATTGTCTCATTGACATTAATCTAATCTTGTAACATTTGGATACTATTAATCTAAGCTGACTATTGCAGCTTAGATCTGAATAAAGGTTCTGTTGTTTATCTACTGTTGCCTATACTTTCGTACAAAAGTGCTTATTCTTTTTTACATCATTCTTATATAAGATGAGGGCACTAAGCCCGTTTATATAACACATACACTTCTAAATTTGGGCATGTGTCCAACCATTTTTTTTTTTTTTTTTTTTTTTTTTTTTTCTTTTGTTTTGCAATTTAATGTTTAAATTCATGGTTATCGTAGATGTTTCCTTCGGTTACAAGGTTTTTGCATGTTTTCTACTGATGTTTATTACCTACCAATATTATGCACAATCGATCACGAGTTCCTGATACAAAACACAACGGCAATAAGGGAAGAAAACAACAAGCAAAATACAACACCATTCATGACCTATCTCCATAAATACTAATCTGCAACATTTTTACGTTCTTTACCCTACTACCACATTGCACCCACTTACTTACATACATGACGCCTAACTTTTACTTAGACGCCATGTCTAACATTTTCGGCACCTCCTTATATATTGGAATTCAAGTAATAGAATCTTAAAATAATCTCCTGAAATAAGGATTCGTTCATGTCCTCATGTAGCACTTGATATAATGATATATGCCTTATGTAGGAAGTGGTTAGCTAAGCTTATCCAACATACTTATTGCTTATTGTATTCTTCTAATATAATGAGATCGATTTATCCAACACACTTTAAAATTTGCTTAATAGCTTACTAAAGTATAAACGTTTTATGCTTAATTAAACCATAAGCTAGCATCAAAACATCCTTTTGGTTGGTTTCGGAGAAGCATCGTAAGATATATTACCTGAACATCGTTTGGGATGTGCCGTAGGCACAACCGTAAATATACCTAGTAGTGATAATAAAGCTAACAACCAGTTGTTATATATCTACTCATTTCACTTTCTAAGCAATTCAGAAACAATCTCAAACACCCCAAAAGTACTCACTCCAAACATCCGCTTAAGTTATTGTAACTAAACTAGACGATACATACTTTTAAATGGAAAAAAAAATTAAAAAAGATAGCATATCTAAATGGCCTCGGTTTTGGGGGCAAGTTTAATGGACCCACTTGAAATTATTTTTACAAATCATCTTTGTTTAATACTCTCAATAAGCTATGTTTTCTTGAAAATCATTGCTCACAGTTTTTTAAAGTTACATTGTTAATGGAAAGTCTGGTCTTTTGTGTACTCTATATCTCAGTCATGTCTCCTTTTATAGCAATTTATGAAAGAAGGGAAAAATATAAATGTAACACTTTCTTTTCCGTTTCATCAAACTTGAGAATGAATCAATTTCAGATTTCTTTTCTTTTCTGCCTATCTCAAGAACAAACATAAATCAACTTTACTTCCTTTCTTTTCTTTCTTTCCGGTTCCACTACTTTTTAGTTCTTTCCTTTTCCAATTATTTGAAACACAAGAACATAGTGTACATTAGTGTTTTATTTATAGAACATTTACTCGATAATTCAAAGCTACCCTCTCTAACACAAGCCTGAAAAAACCAAAGTGAGGGAGGAATCTTTAGACAAGCTTTAGACTTAGTTATGCCTTATATACACAATGTTGAGGACCGAAAATCTGTTTCGATAGTTTCTCGTAAATAAATGGAGGACAACATTCATAAATTTTGCAATATATCACTAACGTGAGTCGACTTATAAATAAGTGTCAATGTGTCATCTTGGGTCATAAATTTCCCTTTATTAATCCTTGTTTTTAAAAAAGAGCAACATGACTTCTATTTTCATTCAATGTACTCAAAACACCACCCAACTCTTAAAAAAAAACCTTATAAATGTTAGGTACTTATAAGTGTTTAAAAAGAGTTCTAGTTGTCCCACATCGTTGGATATTGTAACTAATAGTGGGTATAAATATAGAAGCATATATATGTAAGTTGTTTAGGATAAAATGAGTCTTAGTAGCTTGCAACTTTGTTGTGTTGTTAGCTGAAAACACTGCGACAGTGATCCTGCTATTAAAATACATTTCTTTTTAATTTTTTACCAACAAAAATTATATTGTATTACAATCCAAAATATAGATAAAACTAGAAAAACAAAGGTAAGCTTTTCTAAAGCCATGTAACTAAGTAAATCAAGCTTACTCTTCTATAATGATTTTAGGGGGTTGTAAATTGGAATTGCCAAAAAAACCGCTTACCTTTTTTTTACATAGTAATAATAAACTTAATAGGTTGTTATCTACTCATTTCACTTTCTATGCAACTTAGAAAAACAATCTCAAACACCTCAAAAGTACTCACTCCAAACATCCTTTTAAGTAACTGTAACTAAACTAGCAACATAATACTTATGAGTTATGAGAAATAAAATAAGATGGAGAGAAGAAAGAGCTCACCTTTTAATGGGTTTGAAATGGGTTCGAAGCTTCTGAACTCATGCGAGCCCGAGCGACCTGCGTTAACAAATTTGCATATCGGGTTATTTTTTAGCAATATACTGTATTGGTGACCAAGACATATTACGCTAAAAAATAAACTATTCCTCATTCAGTTTTGAGATACAATACGCAGCTCCTTACGAGACAAGTGCCAGCAATTCTTCGATCAGAAACGCTCAAGTTTTCCGTGATCTTTCAGGCAAGTTGTCTAGTCCGGCTGTACAACAGTTGTGTACGTTGTACCCTGAGAAACAGACGGCGAATCTGTTTTAAGGGAATCGTGTTTAACACGAGCCTCGTACCATTGTCTTTACTGTTTTCATTTAATTATCGATATAGAGTCTGTCTTCTACTTCTACTCCATTATGTCTGTTATTTATTTACTGTCATTTATTTCTGTTAATTTATTTATTGTAATTATAATCTGATTTTCATAAATAAAGTGTACACCGTTTCCCACAGAAGCCTTGTGAAATAGCTTATAATAAGTCGCATGTAAAATGGTTTTTGTTTTGGAGGCATGTTTTAACTATTAACTAGGCTGATACCACCTTTGTTATTATAAAGAAATATATATATATATATATATATATATATATATATATATATATATATATATATATATATATATATATATATATATATATAGAGGGAGGTTAATGTAAATTAGTGTTTTAAAGTAGGAAGAATAGGAAGCGATCTGAACCGTTGGATGTATCAATAATAATATTAATTATTCAAATTGAGATAATGGCATGTCTGTGAATAACTTGAAAATAATGGTCAATTTGTGAACTTAATTTGAAGACTAAATTTACGCAACTTTTTTTGTGGTTTTCAATCCTTTGATTTTTAACACAAATTTTTATTATTTTAATTTGATACATTCATCCTCTTTTATCGGTTTATATGTATTTTATTTTTGCACATACAAATACAAATAAACCAGAAACCAGGTGATGCATGATAGAATATTAATACACAAAAATTCCATCCTTTTTTCTTGGTATGTGATACTCTACAAGCTATATAATGATACACCATCTGCAATAACGATGCAACCCGAAGTAGTAGTGAACTAGTGATGAAACCAATCGAGCTGGGTTAATCGATTACCCGAATCCACCGAAAATGTGTCAAACAATAAGTCTGGTTTCAAAGAAAACATCATGTTATAGTTGTCAACAACAGGTGCGGTGATACACGTCATGTTCTTGGTACGTGATCAATACAGTGATACATAATAACCATCTCCTAACCCAACCGAGACAAAAAAAATAAAACTAATAGCTATACACATCCATGAATAAATCTTTTGATACACAGTATCGGATGAGCATGGATATCAAAAAAAGGGGACGACACCGAACCAAACGACCCATATTGGTACCGCTTCACTATACATGATACGGTACCGGGACTACAAAACAAGCTCCAAAAAAACAGATACCGTTCGAAGTCGGTACGGGAAAAAACGAGAATCCCGATTTTGGTACTAGAATTAAAAAGCTTTTTGTTTGTAACCTGTATATACAAACACCCCTAAAGTGCGTCCTATGCACACTTCACGTTGGAAAAATACCCACACAACAAAAATCTGAACTATAGTTAATACCATATGTATAAGAAATTCTTAAACTAGACTAGACATGCAGTTGATGGTTATGCTACTATATATTCGGTATTAAGTTATTAACGCAGCACCAAAAGTTTGAAATATGAGTTAATAAAATACATTCTCATAGACGATCTTGAAGAACAGTGATGGTTCTTGAAACTAATATAGCTCTCTAAGTATCAATATGATCACATACCATACATTTTGATGACATTCTATTATATGCTACTTTAATGATACAATATTAAATACTACGTATTATACAACTCAACCAAAGTTTTACTAATATAGATAGATAGATATTTAATGATAGAATATGTGCATTTTTTTTATACAAACGGTTCTTGAACGCGACTTCACCCAAAACCCCGAACCATACCAAAACCGGTACTCAGTTTGGAGAACGGAACTCTAATTTTTGTTCGGGAAAAAACCGGTACCACTGAAACGATGCCGGTTCGGTACGGTACTATAGTCCGGAGCTCATCTATACGAATGGCATGGGTTGTCTTTAAAAGTGAGCAGCAGTGGTCAGTAGAAGTAAAGATGGCTCGTCGTAGATTTTTTATATTGTCGTGGTTAAGAAAGGGTACGTGAAAATGTCAGATGGGGTTAATTGGTCATTCGTTAGGGTTTGTGGTTTTAAAGAAAATAAGGATGGTTTTGATTTTACACAAATGTGAGAGAACGTTTTAATAGTTTGATGCAGTTAAAAGTGGGTGTCTAAATACCTATTATGCCCTTCTCATTAAAATTACATTTTCATCTAATTAAGATAATCAATTTCCACTTGTCATCATTTGATTGGCTTCTTACATTATCTTACTTTAAGAACTATCTCATATGAACCTCATTCTATATATATATATATATATATATATATATATATATATATATATATATAAAGCAAACTAGAACACTCGCATAATGTCACTTGAGATTAGTCCATTGATACTTTATAATGACCAACTCGGACGAATTGATATGATGTCATGTGTAGCAAGATTGCATTTAGACATAAGTTTAGTTTAACCATTCATGATATTAAGGAGTTTTACCATTAATCCCTCATTTTACAAAATAGCTAATTGGACATGACTTTTATTTTAGTCAATGAACTCGTAAATTAAAGTCATCCAATTTTTAGAAAGAAAAAAAAAAAAACGCTCTAAATGTTGGAACCTGTGAGAGTTTAAAAAGAGTTTTAGATATCCCACATTGGTAGAGATTTTAACTAAATGTGGGTATATACATAGGAGCATCTACAAGTTATATCAGGTTATAGTAAGATGAATTGTAGTGACTTCCGGAGTTTGATTGAGTGCCACTGAAATATAGTTACTCAGTAAATTTTTCCAGGTCCTAAATACATTTCTCTGTAGCTTTTATTCTAAAATTGTATTATCATGTAATTTAAGTAAAACAAAGGTATTTTTTTCTAAAATTATATTATCATGTAATTTAAGTAAAACAAAGGTAAGGTTTTCTAAAGCTATGCAACTAAAAGCTTATTCTTTTCTACACAGTAATTCATAAAAAGTAAATCACACTTTCACTCTATAAGCAACTAGAACAATCTCAAACACCCCAAAAATATTCACGCCAAGCATCCTTTTAAATTATTGTAACTAAACTAACAGAATACACACTTATGATAAGTAAAATAACATGAAAAATAATATGAAAAATGAAATACCTTTAAAGGTATTGATCTGTAGAGGATGAGTCATTGAGAGTCAAAAACTTGTGAATTTGTCATAAAGCTTATAATAAGTCCTGTAAAATGGTTTAAGTTTCATGGGTTGCTACTTTTCAAATATTAAAGATACTTGCACAAGTTTATGTAGATGTCGAATTGAAACTTCGAACCCATAACTACCAACTAGTCTGATACTACTTTTGTTCTGAAAACAAAAATTGGTTTAGTTATTTTTTAAAGAAAAGCGAAGCATAATGTCACATCATGAGATTAGTCCATCGATGTTTAGAATGACCAATTTTGTCACACGAATGAATTGATGTCATGTGTAGGAAGATTGCATTTAGACATAAGTTTAGTTTCAACATTACTAACCATTTATGCTCTTTACACAGTAGTCGAAACTGATCGACTTGTTCGTGACACGGAACGATTAGTAGTCGATCAACATCAATAATAATCAGGAATATATTAAGCTTCCTTATAAAATTGAAGCATTAGCATTTCACAATGAGGAACTTCTTGTTCATTACGAACCCGAGATGAAGATATTATGGGTTTAACAACATATTTTTTAAGACCATATAAGAAATCACCTCTTAAGCTTAAGTGGAGTTCTGCTATCAATCCCTCATTATACAGTAAAACAAAAAACCAAACACTTGAACCTAAAAGAAGAGCAAATTGGACATGACTTCTACTTTAGTCGATCAATGAAGTCGAAATTTCATCCAACTATAAGAAGACGTTTTCGAACTTATGAGAGTTTAGAAATGGTTTTAAATGTCAAACATTGGTGGAGATTGTAACAAAAAACGGGTATATATAAAGGAACCTATTGGCAATCTTGGTTGCTTAGGTGCTATATCTAAAGAGAGTTTACTGTTGAGTATTGACTAATATTACTTAACAGTGGAGCAAATCTTCGCATCTCTTGTAGACAATGTAAACCATCTAAAGTGGAATTCTACCATTAATACCTCATTTTACTGTATTATAAAAATTGAAGACTTCAATCTTAAAAAAGAAAATTTATCTAACATTAAAAAGAGGTTTTAAATGTTGGAACTTATACGGAGTAATAGTTTAGACTTTAGAAAGGGTCTTATTTGTCCCACATTGGTGGAGGATGTAATAATAGTGAGTATATATAAACGATCATAAGTTAAGAGTAAAATGAATTATAACCGTTATTTATTTATTTTTTATTATTACTTTTTTTTTATTGATGCTAGTTAAGAAAAACATCAATTACAAAGGTCATAGTACCAAAATACATTTCTGTCTTTATTTTTTGTTAACACGGTACTACCAAATCAGGATTTTAATTGTTTACACAGTTTACATCCGATAAAAAGGCTGAATAACGTTTGGTTTTCTGATAAGAAACTCATTACTCGCCTGTATCATACACCTACACTTTGATTCAACATCCTTGTGAGCTATTTTATATTCAAACTTCAGAATACCAAGTCATAATCTTTCATAAGTTTAGAGATTTAATTTACAACTTTGCTTCATTGTGAATGAACATTATCCATCAATGATTGCCTTACTAGTAATTAAGAGCAAGCAGTAGCACAACAATGTAAACTAACTAAAGTGGAAATCTACTATTAATCCCTCATCTAACAGTAAATCAAAAACTAAATACATCAAACTTAAAGAAGGGCAAATTGGATATGACTTCTATTTTAGTCAATAAATCCAAAGATCACCCAACTTCAAAAGGACAGTTATAATTATAAGGGGCATGATATACAGACCCTTCCCAAAATACAAACGGTACCCCCCCCCCCCCCCCCCCCCCGTATTTGTTGGTTTATTTATTTGTTTATTTTTTTAATATATAATTTTGTTTATATTATAAAATTATAAACTGACAGTATAAAAAAATATAAAGTTTATTAAGTCAAAGTATTAAACAGAGAGAATATACGAAACAAAAATGGATAAAAAACGGTGTTAACTGTAAACAGGGTGGGGTAAGGGGTGGAGGACAAAACATCACATCACAGGAAGAGTACCTATTAGGCTATAGCAAATCACTAATTGATCATGTTAGGATGAAATTGATCAGGTTGAAAAAGGTCCCAAGTTTCCCACATTGGTGGAGGTTGAAACTAGATGCGGGTATATATGTAAAACTATATAAAATAGACCAGGTTAGGATGAAATGAATTTTAGTACTTTGGAGTTGGTTGACAAGGTTACATACCTTGCCCATCATCTTCAAAGACCAATACTCATTTCTTCATTAACTTTTTTTAAGAAATTTTTTATTCGCTACTTCAAACGGACGCTTTGTGATAAACAGTAATTTTTTAAACTTTATTTTAATAATAAATGTTAATTTGTTATTACTGGACCATTTAACTGAGCATTTATGAGCTTACACAATTATTTCGGGAAGCTATCCCGCATACTGTAGCTTACAGTGACCACTTAAAATACTTACTTTTGTCAGAGAATGTGAAATATTCATTTCCTGACACTTACAGACTAGTTACATATTAAACCAATAAGCTATCTCGCTTTTACTGAAAAAAGACGCCACAAGCGTACCAACACTGCAGTAGATATGGTTTATGTCACACCCCCAAAAAGGGTCGCAGCAAAAAAGATAACCGGGGCGTGACTTTCATGGTAAAAAGTTTCAGTTATATTGAACGACCTACATGAGTCGTTTTGAAAAGTACATCATCTGATTTAAAATAAACCAACATAGGTTTCAAATACATGAGTTATAAATAATAAAAGAGTTTTAAAATCAACATAGTCAAATGATGTAACGGTTAATGCAATGAAATCTTCATGAATGTAGTCGCCAACGAAGACCAAATGAAAAGACTCCATGAAGTGCAATCAAGCAAGCTAAGCACCTGAGAAAATACATGCTAAAAATTCAACATAATGTTGATGAGTTCATAGGTTTAATTTAATGTAAAGTCATGTACGGAACACAAGATATCAATAAGTATAGAAATAAATACAGTTGTACTAAGCTCATGACCCCGACGCTTAACGTATTTGGTATGCAATCAAGCATAAATGCCCCAAGCAAGTGTTTTCCAGACACTTAAAGGAATCCTCAAATGGTATGCGTTCGTTTGACCACTTGGAGCAACCCAACCCGAACGGGGGTGTCAACCCAATAGATATGTACTCGTGTACGCATAAAAACAAGCAATGTATTCTCACCTCGAGAATTTGGAAATATAGTAAACAAGTAAAAACAAGGCTATGAAACTCACCTCAAGCGAACGATAAGTTTCAGTAAACGAGTGATGGCACGCAAAATGATGCAAAGATCCCTAACCGAGACCTAACATAAAATAATGTGTTTTAGGTCATGAACATGTTATGTATATCGTGCATATTCATTTACAAACCTTAAAAAACAATAAGTTATTATCATTACCAATGTTTTCTGGAGTCAATAATCAGGATTATATTAAGCTCAATTATCCCATTGAAGCATTAGCATTACATAAATGAGGACCTTCTTGTTTAATATGAACTTGATCATGAATAGACACACAGTTAGAAACATTTCTTCTAAGACCTTATAAGTAATCACCTCATAAGCTTAAGTGAAATTCTACTAGCAATCCCTCATTTACAGTAAAACAAAAAACCAAATACTTGAATCTTAAAGATGAGCAAATTGGACATGACTTGTATCTTAGTCAATCAATAAACTCGAAAATTCATCCAACTATAAGATGGTGTAAAAAATGTTGGAACTTATGAGAGTTTAGAAATGGTTTTAAATATCCCACATTGGTGGAAATTGTAAACAAAAATAGGTATATATAAAGGAGCCTAAAATACATTTCAGTCTAGTGTGAGGAAGTTGGTCATTTTAAAACAATGATGCATATATGTTGACAAAAGGCAGAAGCAGCCCGGATTTGGGCCAGAGTGGGCTGGACCAATGCACAGGGAACCATTTTGTTTGAAACCCACTATTTGTATATGTTCAAATAAAGCCTTCTCTAAAACCCAATATTAGGCTCAAATTTAAGGTCAGTTGTTAAATTGAACTAGGGGTGAGTGAAAAAACCATAAAGATCGAATAAACCGAAAACCGAAACCGAACCGAACCGAAAATGACCGAACCGAACTAATAACCGAACCGAATTTGCTAAAACTGAACCGAACCGAACTACTAATTCGGTTATCGGTTTGGATATGGGTTTGGCAGTTTGAACCGAAAACCGAATTCATATAAATATATATATTTTTTATATATTTATATATATATATATATATATATATATATATATAGAGGCACTTTATTTTCAGAACCTACTTTAAGTGCGAGAACTGCGAGAACCACCTTTTTACAACTAATAATACATAATGTACATCATTTAATGCTCCATAGCATTTTGTTATTTTTATTTAATTCAAAAGGGTAAAATAGTAAAAGACATTTTCATATTATTTTTGTTTTCTTTTTTTATAATTCCTGTTTTTTATAAACCTAAAAATTCGTTTTTTTTTTTTTTTTTTTTTTTTTTTTTTTTTTTTTTTTTTTTAATGCATACATTTGTTAAATAGTGGTGCATACATGTTTTTTTTTAACCTAATCATTATTTTATTTGAAATCTCAGGAAGCATTCACGTTTTTTTTTTTTTTTTTTTTTAAATCGACAAAGGTGCATACATGTTTTGTTCCCTAATAATCAATGTGCATACATGTTTTGTTCCCTAATAATCAATGTGCATACATGTTTTCAATTAGTCAAAGTACATACATGTTTTTTTTTAGCTACCACTTTCTTTTATATATCAACTTACCAATACTTTTACATAATCATTATTTTTTTGAAAGTTTGAAACACAATTAAAGAACATAAATCATTATAAAAAGAAAAACAAGATTGATATACTTAAATGTTACATTTCACTTGATTAAAAGTACAAAAACACATGCAATAATCATATATCTCCAAAAAGGCGCAAATTATCTTCATGTAGAGTCGTGTTCATCCACTCCCCGGTCTTAAATGATATCATCATCCTCATAATCAATCTGAAACAAGCATGCACGAAAACAATTAAACCACAAACAAATAAGAAACGAAAATTAATCACAACAACTAGCATAACGCATATGCACAAAACATATATGTTTTATAATCCAAAACACAAAACATATATGTTTTATACTAAATAAACATACATGTTCACCCATCACACAAAAAAAATATGTTTTATACTAAATAAACATACATGTTTTAATCAAAAAACATGCAAAGATTAACCAGGCCATCATGAATATATGCAAGAACCAGGCCATTATGAACATCTTCATTAATTATAATATTCGAACATACAAAGGACACTAAGTTGACGGCCATTTTGTTAGAAAGAAAGCTTCTACTTCTTTATATCTACTGATCTATTAACCCATTCATGTCATTTGAGAGATTTTTTGCAACAAAGAAAGGTGTACAAACATGTAGGCAAAGCATCTAGTAGCATTCTATTAACAACATATTTTCATACTCCAACGATTTCCCTTAAACTTCCAACCTCGTCGTGGGTGTAGAAACAACAACTTATAAGTAAATGCCAAAACATACAATTGCATTATTTAGGGGTCAACATCATGGATGTAACAGCCTCGATTTCCCAAACTATGGACAGGGTAAGTATGAACAATTAGCAAAAGCTAATTCATCAACAAAGCGGGCACTAATTACAAAACAAGAGCTAATTCATCAACACATATGATCAGATTATTAAAATTATGCATAAGATAATGCCTAGTGCCTAAACTTTCTTCTAACAATATGACAAATCTTATAATATAAATGACTAAATATCCGACAACTACTCATTCAACCCCTAAAATAATCAATTTTTAATATCCAAACACACAAATAGTCATCCAATCGGGACAAAAACACACGCTAATAAGAACATCTTATCAACAGATCCATCTTCACGACACACATATACCAGGAATTAAATGCGTAATAAAAGAAATAACCAATAATATATAATAAAAATAAAACTATATTGAATTAAGAAGACCTTTTATTTTTTTCACAATGGAACACAAAATCCCGAACCTACCTGAGACCTCTTTATGAGATCTTGAAGCCGAAAAGAAAAAACAAGGTTGTTCCTTTTTTTAATGAGATCTTTATGTGATGTTGGATATAAGAATGGAGATATAAGGATGACTAGCTGTATTTTTTTAATGAGATGAGATTGTTGGTGGAGGCTAGGGTTTGTGGTACAGATTATGGGAGAGGATTATTGATGGAGGCGGTTTTTTAGGTTTTGAGATGGGAGAGGAGAGTGTGATGAGATATACCAGTTACTGCATCTTTTTAGAGGTGAAGCAAATGTCAAAATTACCCTTACACCAGTTACACAAATCTACCTTATCTTTTAGCTATTTACATAAAGGACACATTCATTTTTTACCATTGATCAATTAATCCAATGGCTAAAAAGTGGTTCTTGTAGTTCTCGCGTTTAAAGTAGGTTCTGAAAATAAAGTTTCACTATATATATATATATATATATATATATATATATATATATATATATATATATATATATATATATATATATATATATATATATATATATATATATATATATATATATATATATATATATATATATTTATGAATATTTGTATATAAATAAATACTATTAAAAGGTTATCATAATATAATAAAACGTTTTTTATGCTTGAAATATACTTTTTTGCTAAATATCTATGTAATTATATATATATTTTTTAAATAGTAAAATTCGGGTTATTTGGGTCAACCCAAGAACCGAACCGAATTAGAATTCAACCGAACCAAACCGAAAACCGAATTTGAATTTGGTTCGATTCGGTTCTCGGGTTGACCTAAAAATTATTTTTAACCGAATTAACCGAACCGATTAACACCCCTAAATTCAACATATCCCAACGTTTCTCTCTAACTTTTAAGGTCAGTTGTTAAATTCAACCCACAGCCAAGTTCCTGATTCCTAAAATACATTTCTCTCTAACTTTTTTTCTAAAAAAAATTATATTTTATTACAATCAATAGTTCACAATATGAGTAAAACTAGAAAAACAAAGAACTCACTCCAAACAAAGGTAAGGCACTAACCCTGTCTATTCTTATATAAGAACTCAATCCTAACGTCTACTTCGATCTATGATTGCTTATAGAAATCGCTTATTGATTTTTACATCATTCTTATATAAGAGATGAGGGCACTAAGCCCGTCTATTTAATACATAACACTTTCAAATTTGAGCATGCGTCCAACTTTAAATCTTTTTAATCTTTGGTTTTATAAATTAATGTTTAAATTCATGGTTATCGTATTTCTTTTCCTTCAGTTACTCTTTTAAGGTTTTTGCATTGTTCTCTACTAATATCCTTATTACCTACCAATATTATGCACAATCGATCACGAGTTCTTGGCACATAACATATAACACAAGGGCAACAAGGGAAGAAGACATGAAGCAAATACATTATACATTTTATATGAAAAATACTTGCACAAGTTCATCCATGTCAAAACTTCAAACTCGTAACTACCAACTAGTCTGATACCACTTTCATTCTATGAAAACAATTTTTTTACAGTAATTATTTTCAAAGAAAAGCAAAGCATAATGTCACACGAGACTAGTTCATCGATGTTTAGAATGACCAACTTCGTCACACGTGGATGAATTGATGTCATGTGCAGTAAGATTGCATTTAGACATAAGTTTAGTTTCAGCATTACTCACCATTTATGCTCTTTACATTGCAGTCGAAACTGATCGACTTGTTAGTGACATGGAACCATTACTACTCAATCAACATCCCTGTGAGCTATTTATTTACAAACCTAAAAAAGCACAAAGTTATTATCTTTACCCATGTTTTCTGGTATCAATAATCACGATTCAAGCATTAGCATTACACAGATGAGGAACTTCTTGTTCAATATGAACCTGAGATGAATATACACGTTTAGAAACATTTCTTCACGACCGTATAAGAAATCTCCTCATAAACTTAAGTGGAGTTCTACTATCAATCCCTCATTATAGTAAAACAAAAAACCAAATACTTGAATCTTAAAGAAACAAATTGGACATGACTTCTATTTTAGTCGATCAATGAACTCGAAAATTCATCCAACTATAGAAGACTTAATAAATGGTGGAACTTATGAGAGTTTAGAAATGGTTTTAGTTGTCCCAAATTGGTAGAGATTGTAACCAAAGATGGGTATATATAAAAGGGGAATTGATACTCACACCATATTTTTTGATTAATGCGCCACAATCTGTGTATTACAGTTTGTATCGTACAATACTGTAATGCATAATTTGTGGTGCATTAATCAAAAAATATGGTGGGAGTATCACCTCCCATATAAAAGAGCCAATTGGCAGTGTTAGTTTTGTAAAAATGAATTTTATTGCATGTGGACTTGGTTGCTAAGGTGCGTAGAAGGGCCAATTTCAGTCTTCATTTTTTTTCAGGAATTGATATGTGCACATATCATTTTGATACATACACATAAATACAAATGTAAATAGACTGTTATGTCCTTATGTAGATTTAACCATTTTTTCTATACCCTAACCTGAGAAATTAATTGTGCCGGCCTCCTCCTGCGTTTACCGATAACACTCACCGTCCCCATTTAACCCATTACACAGTTATACGTATATAAACACAATTGATTTATTTATCTTTTGATAAGTGAATTTATTACTATGTTTTACTGTCGTAATCAATCGAATGTATACATCATGCAATTTGTTTCCATGTTTGCCATAATATCGGATGATTCAAAGACCTTTTTATATGTTTATATAAATGTTTATGTCGTGATTTTTTGAAAAAAAATTACTAATTAATTTTTAATGCATAACAATTGTTACATGCACTATTTTGAACGACTTATGATGAATGAACTACATAAAAAGAATATGTGTGAAAAAGGTACCATATATATGAGTTTAATAATTTATGAACAAACTTTTTTGCATAACATCATTATCTTCCTCTATATTTAAGCAACAAATGAACTCAACAGTTTCGTCAACTCCAATATTTCAAGATATATGAAGAACTTTATCTTGTAGAGTTAGTCACAGCAGCTTTGCCTTAAAGTGTTTTGAGGGATAGGTTGAATGTTGGTATCTAGGCATATATTGGTGTTCATTTTTATTTATAAACCTCATGAAATGAATTGACATCACATATGTATGTATTGAGCCATTTTCATAATTTATGAATATCATACAAAATTGAGGACCTCGTTCAAACAGAAGCGATCGGAAAAAATTTGATGGGAAGGAAAAAAAGAATTAGTTTGCCGAAATTCTTAAGAAAAAGTCAAACAATGACTAAAATATAAAGAAGGGTATATTGGTCTATTTACAATTGTATTTATGTGTATGAATAAAATTGATATGTGTACATATCAATTCCTTTTTTTTTCCTTTTAACAAATTCGATAATTTAAGGTGAATCAAGGTACGACTTTTATGATGAGTTGATGACTATTGGGGGTTGTTATTGCTTATTTAAACTCTGTTTATTCTTTTTTACGTACATAATAATAACAACAGTGTGTTATATTTTCTTACATTGTTGTTTTTTGGATATATTTTCTTGTTGCCGGATCATCATTGGAGATTTAGACTAAACAAGCACTTGATTATGTCTTAAAGAATGTTGAATTGTCCCACATTAGGGAAAGTTGTAATCAAAAGTTGGTTAATATCTAGGATCATATACCGGTGCTATTTATAACCTTGATATTTACTCAACACCGAACAAATATTTTGCGTCTCTTGTAGACATTAAGGAGTTTTACCATTAATCCCTCACTTTACAAAATAGCTAATGGACATGACTTCTATTTTAGTCAATGAACTCGTAAACTCATCTAAAAAAAAAGTCGCTCTGAATGTTGGAACCTGTGAGAGTTTAAAAATAGTTTTAGATATCCCACATGGCCACATTGGTAGAGATTGTAATTAAATGTGTATAAACATAGGAGCATATACAAATTATCATGTTAGAATATAATGAATTGTAGTGACTTCGGACTTTGGTTGGGGTAGCCGTGAAAAAATACCCCGGTCCATGTTCCCGGTTACAAAAATTCATTTCTCTCTAGCTGTTTTCTATACAATAGTTCAAAATATAAGTAAAACTAGAAGGGTTATGCTAAAAAAATGCATCAAACATGACTATTTTTGTGATTGTCTGTAGCCATTTTATTTATTTTTTATTTATTTATTTATTTTTTTTAATCACAAATTTTTTGAATTTGTGTTACTGTATGTATCAAGTTAGGCTAAGAGTTACATCGTTAGTCCTTTATATTAACGATCGTTAGTAAATAACTAAAAATTTCATTTTCTTACGTTTTTATTCGTTTTCATCTGTTATTATAAGTTTTCGTCATTTTTATATGTTTTCGTCAGTTTTCTTACGCTTTCTTCCAGTTTTAATGCGCTTTCGTACGTTTTTTACGTTTTCGTCTGTTTTCATACGTTTTCGTCCGTTTTTAAACGTTTTCGTCCGTCTTAAATGTTTTCGTCCATTTTCTTACACTTTCGTCCGTTTTTATACGTTTTTGTCCGTTTACTTACATTTTTTACGTTTACATTCGTTTTCGTCCTTTTTTATACATTTTCATCCATTTTTTTTACATTTTTGTCTGTTTTCTTACGTTTTCATCTATTTCTTACGTTTTCGTCCGTTTTTAAACGTTTTCTTACATTTTTGACCGTTTTTATACGCTTTCATCCGTTTGCTTATGTTTTCATCTATTTTCATTCGTTTTCTTACGTTGCATTCGTTTTTATATGTTTCCGTGCGTCTTTAAGCGTTTTCTTACGTTTTCGTTCATTTTTATACATTTTCGTCTCTTTTTATACGTCCTTGTTCGTATTCTTCCGTTTTATTTGTTTTCATCCATTTTACACGTTTCGTCCGTTTTCTTACGTTTTGCTCGTTTTTATACGTTTTCATTTGTTTTTGTACGCCTATGTTCGTTTTTACACGTTTTACAATGTTTTTGCTCGTTTTTATACGTTTTTGTTCGTTTTTATACATTTACGTTCATTTTTACACGCTTTTGTTTGTATAAAAACGAACGGAAATGTGTAAAAACGTATGAAAATGAACAAAAACGTATAAAAACGAACGTAAACGTATAAAAACTATTGATACTTATAAAAACGAGAAAAAATGCTATAAACGTGTGAAAACGAACGTAGACATATAAAAACGAGCGAAATCGTATAAAAATGAGCAAGAACGTAAGAAAACGGATGAAAACTTGTAAAACCGAACGAAACAAAACAAAACTTAAGAAAACGAACGAAAACGTATGAAAACGGATGAAAATGTAAGAACACATATGAAAACAGATTAAAACATAAAAAAATGACGAACGCGTATAAAAACGGACGAAAGAGTAACAAAACGTTTAGAAATGGACCAAAACATAAGAAAACAAATGAAAACGTTTAAAAACGGATGAAAACGCAAAAAAAGTAAGAAAACGGACGTAAACGGAAGAAAACGGACGAAAACGGTTAAAAACTTACTAAAACGGATGAAAACGTAGGAAAGCGGGCAAAAAGGTATAAAAATGGATGTAAACGTACGAGAACGTAAAAAACGGGCGAAAACATATGAAAACGTATAATAACGGATGAAAATGTGTGAAAAAGAATAAAAACGTAAGAAAACGGAATTTTAAGCAATTTACGAACGACCGTTAATATAAAGGACTAACGATGTAACGCTTAGCCTGACTAGATACACACAATAACAAAAATTCAAAATTTTGTGTTACAATGAAAAAAAATTAGTTGGCTACACACAATCCATAAAGTTGTCAATTTAGATGCATTATTTACCATTATCTCTAATTATTTTATCTTGATATATTTGTCATGTTTTGTTACTTTGTAAATGAAAAATACTAGCACAAGTTCATCCAGTTGTAGTAAGATTGCATTTAGACATAAGTTTCTCAACGTTACTCACCATTTATGCTCTTTACATAAATAAGGACACGTAACCGTTACTACTTGTTAGTGACACAGAACCATTACTACTCGATCAACATCCATGTGAGTTGTTTGTTAAACCTTAAAAAACACCAAGTTATTAACTTTGCCCATGTTTTCTGTGTCAATAATCAGGATTATATTATGCTTGATTATCCCAATGAGGCCTTTGCATTACATAAATGAGGACCTTCTATTTTAGTGGAATTCTGTTTAGTTTATGATATATAAAATACAATAAAACATAAAGACATCAAGAGTACACAGCGGAAGACTTAAGATCATAACAAATAAATTAATTAACTGAAAGTATGCGTAACGTACCTCTTGCGAATATCAAATCCCTCGAGCAAACCAAAATAACCCTCGAGCAAAGCAAACCAAAGAAGTACTTATTGGTGTAAGAATAATGTCTTACAACCACGTTCTTGTACACACGAATTAACCAAACGAATCAAGCGATTGCTAGATCTAACACAAGTCCTCGTTTAAGAAAAACGAAACCAAACTCCCTTACTTGGGGTGTTCGGCCGAATAATGGACTAGAGAGAGGAGAGGAGAGATCTAGGGTTAATTCAATGCACAAGTGTATGAAACCCTAGAACCTAGCCCTCCTTATATACTAGTAGGTAAACTTAGGGAACAAGTTAGGGGATTTAGGCTTTGTAAAGCCCTATGGCCGGCCATGATGGAAAGCCTAAAGCCCAACCCATAATTTTTCCAAGTTTTCCATTTCTAGTCCTTCTCTTTTCCATTTAACGGTCGTTAGTCATTTTTCCGTTAAATACTTAACGATCGTTAACCGGACTTAATGTGTAATAATTAATCGTAAACATAAACATTAATTATTAACTTTAATTCTCATTCGCTAATGTGTGCAATCCCGTGGTCACGAGTTCGAATCCGGACATTCACATGTTTGTAAATATATACATTTCCAACAGCTCCCACTTGGATATGTTTACAAAACGTGAAATGACATTGGTTAGCGTCTAGCAACACGCCAATGCCCCCAGTACAACTCGTGTATGGTTTTCTGGAGAAAAACCAAGTTTGATGATTCATCATCATATTCATCCTTTTATTTCTAATACCATGTTAATAAGAATATGGATCTTACTCATTTCTTAATTAACTATTCTGTTTCTCGCTTTATATGATTGATTAAGATTACCAATTCTTCTGAACATATTCCAGAAGACCTTGGGCATGGCCATGCAAACATCTTAACAACCCTACGAGGGGCCCAGCAGTATTATACTTCAAAATAAATTTGAAGGAAACAAATCCTATTTTGACTACAAGCAGGATTCATAAATTTCGCAACACTTCTGAAAACAACCCTTATAACTACCAGTTACGTATAGCGTTAGATTGCTTCACAAAAATGCACTACATTCATGACATATCTCTTGTATCTCAAGTCAGAGGATAAATATTCATGATATACTTAATGACTAAGATCCATAAAGTATCATCATGTGGGTGGGATAAGTCCTATACTCAATTCATTGAATATCATCTGAAATTAGTCATGCTACGCATCAATATACTTTCAAGTATATTCTAACTAATACTCAGATTTGTCTTAATTCAATATCATTCCCATGTTATTGATTGACAACGGACTATTTAGAACAACTTAAGTTATTCATGGATTTAAACATGCAAATATAGGACACAATATTATAAATGAAATTAAACGTATACCGTACTTTAATTCATTATAAATAATAATTGTTTAACATCCTTTATCCAAATACTAAATAGATCAATGCATGATAATTCTCAGTTAATGAATTTTTCCACAAGTCATGCAACTCATACTTGTTGACAAGGCATAATTTCAACTAACTTTGATCTACAAGAATTTTGAGAATACTTATTTCAAAAATTCAATAATTGAATTTCTTGTATGTGTTTACACATATCTTGATATTGTCATATCATTCCATAAGGTGCGTGATAACCTGAACCACCTTTATATGACAATCATCTTTCAAAACTTTTAAAGTTTAAAGTATTCTTCATTCTTTAATGTATAATGCAACTATGCTCTTAATTGAGCATAACTAGTCAACATGGTCATCACCAACGATACCATGACTAGAATTGAGTGTCATCTCAATTATACCAGCATCATTGTGTACAACAATATGCTCTTTAAACATCCGTAAACTTCGAACATTTATTTGTTTGGTGTCATACAAACCTCAAGTTTGTTGACTATGACAATTACAACAATTTGTTGTATAGAATCTGGGAGCAACTCCAGGCTGTGGAATGCAATTCTAAATCCAAACATAAATATTACAATGTTGTTAAATCATCTTGTAATCAAGCATGATACAACAACCTTATACACAACATGATGTTCATGATGAATCTTCAAGTTAGACTTTAAGATCTCATTCATATACTATCTTGTCAAAGATATGTACTCATCATGTTCTATTAGACTCATTTATTTACCGCATATGTTTATAATAATAAACATATATATATTCCAAGGTTATATATTTTATTTTCCAAATCTTACAAACGAAGTTTCATTCTCAACTAAAACTTAATTTAGGTGGAATGTAGTTGCCCATACAACATATAAGATTTAAAAAATAATACTCCCACTAGCTTTCAGGAATACTTACGAGCTATCTTATTTTAATTATTAAATCAAACATGGATTTAATTTTAAACATAAGAATCATCTCCTAGATGCATGCATATATCCATTCATGGATTCTTGCAGTTTGTACATATTCAAAGATTATTTGAATTCATAAAACTCCTTTGCATTACTTATCGTCCTCGCAAAAGTAATTCCAAAACAAAGAGTTTTGATATTCATTGTCAAAATTTCACATCAATGAAACTAAGTATGACAATTATAATCTTTATACTTCTATTTAATGTATCTAGTAAAGAATATTCAATCATAGTTAATTGCTTAAATATGATTAATATTATTATCACTAAACATGCATTAAATACGTGTACAATATTGTCCATATGATTTCTACACAAAGATTTAAACCACTAGGGTTTCCATTCTTTGAAGAAACTCATTAAGATAAACCAAATATCTAAAGTTGATTATCTCTATGGACAACATCTCAACATTCATAGTATGATTGCTTTACCACAATTCAACATTTGGTAAATTCATCATCATGATTAACAGGCTTACCATGATCCTGTAACTCATAATCCTCAGCATATTAAATATCTGAGATATCCTTACGGATCTATGAATGACAATTCCATCATATTGAGGTCTATCATTTACATGTTTAGCCTCATCATGATATTTACTAGTGCATTTTAGAAGATTGTGTATTTTGTAATTCAATCTTTCAAGATCTAAACAAAACTCCCACTTGCCTTTAATAATTTAAAGATTACCTTTAAATAGTTTAGCAAGTAGAGCAACAATACATTGTTCTCTTTTGGGACATTACAAAACACATTGACAATTCCTGACATTAGTTTGTTACAACTCACTCTACAAGTAGTTTAACAAATTCAGAACTTCATTTATAAGACTTAATGTGATTCATCACATTCCATAAACAAATGGTGTCTTATCTATCTTCTAGGTTGGAGTCTTATTGAGTATATTCAATCTATACTCAATCTTCTAACCTTGATAACTTTTGGAAGAAACTATAGTTATCTTGAATCAAATAATGCCAACAGATTTTGATTCTTCTAACAGAACATACCATAAAACTATGGTATTTCCTTAGAATTAATATTGTAAGAAAATCTAACAATATTTTAGATAACCATCTACTCTTTGGCTTACCTATTTACCAACAAAGTAAAACTTAATGGTACAATAGAATTACCAAGTCAATTGCATGTATTATAACACAAATATTCTTGACCAAGTCAAAAGACATACCAGTTATAATCCCACTATACGTTATAAGTCATTGATCAACTCATTGACTTCATGCATATGTCTTAAAACATAGCAAGTTAACGTCTTACTTTATATTCTAAGTCTTGTATTAAAAGACTTCATGTTGGTGACTTTACAAAATCATAAACATTTTTTAATTAAAGTAATTATGAACACCACCTCAGGTTTCAATTAATATTTCAAGTTAATACTTACTACATATATTTAAGTCATTCAACGAATACTTAAATTCAAAGTAGTATTCGATTACTTCATTTAATTATGTCATTCAATGAAATGTTCAACGTAAGAAACTGCAAAATCATCCATGCTCGTTCTCACGGCACGTGGATATTTTACCTTGGGCTACAATCTAGTTCACGTTCTCACGTAACATAAATTGTAACTACAAGTGTTTCTTAAATATTGAAAGACATAAATATTTAAAATAAAGTAGTATTTGTTATTATCTTGACACATGTTCTTAATAGGGCAATCATACACATTTAAATGTATAATTCCTATTAGAACGTTACTCTCTTACATTGCGGTCAAGAGAATCTATTTAAATCATATTTATATGTGTTGTACCTTGCACACAATCAAGATTTCTCCCACTTGTGCTTGGAACAACATCATGTAGCAGATAAACAACACGATACACATTCGTTTATTTGATTAATATGATTTGTGTCATAGATATAACAAGTAGATGTAGGACTATATTGATTAGTAAGGAAACGCACATGACAATCCTTGAAATCCATAAGAGCCTACAATTGGAAAGTAATTATCTTTCAAGATAATCTGGGTTACCACACAGGAAATAAGGCTTGTAGCTCTCACTGAATTAGAAATCATTAAAACAACTTCTTATTCAGTAATGCAACCCAAATGCTCCTACTGAATCTGACAACATTGTAAGTGTTGCATAACCAGTTAAAACAACTTGCTTGCTATTTACTTTCCTACACCTTTAAAGAACCATACGTAATCATTACTAAGGTATTAAAAGGTGTATTCTACTCTATGAATGATGGGTTATCCATCAATGTTATTAACTTGAAAAATTGGGTATGCAATTTCTTCCTCAACAGGCCTACCATCCCATACTGGTATGTAGTACCTTTAAAGGCTAAAGCAAAACAACTAGATAAAATATGCTAGTTTGCCTTTTACCAATTTTCGCGGTAATTAGTCTAGCTTCTAATTTAGTAACTCATATACATGTTTTCCAGTTAACCAACATTCATGTTGTTACAAAGGATTCATTCACCAAATTAGGGTAATGAAATCTTTATGGAGAATAAGATGTGCAATTCATTGCTATGAGTTACATTAGAATTTAGACAATTCAAATGTTCCTATTATACCTTTCTCATTCATGAAAAGGAATAGGATTGAGTCTCATGCTTCTCCCATGGAAAAGAGACTTCGTTTGTCTTTTCAGTAAATTATTCTCGATCAAACAATGTTTGAAAGCAGAATGGAGCAATTTATTGATCAAAGACTAAACTTTGTTTACGGTTAAATGTTGCAATTATAAATTCAAAAGAATTACAAAATTCAATTTAGTATTTTCGATAATTAACCTTTTTCAAGAAAATTAATTACCCATGGTTCATAAGCATATAACCATTTAATTTTCACTGAAAAACTAGGATCCAAATTGTCATAATCTCATCACATCAGTTGATCTGCTAGTAATGAACCTTATACAAAGTGGTAGAGCTTTTGCTCAATTGCCAATTTCAATTGCAATTCCTAGATTTATGGGATTTACATATAGCCAATTTCAATTGCCATGTAAACATGTTTTATCCCATCTTATGCCTTGAGTTGCCAGTTCTCACTACAAAACTCAATTAAGTTGTCCAACTTAAGAAACTGCAAAATCGTCCATGCCCGTTCTCACGACACGTGGACATTTTACCCTTTGATTACGATCTAAGTCACGATCTCACGCAAATAAAAGGTAATCTTAGGTGTTTCCATTTCGTTGGATGGCATATAACTTAAATTAAAGGGTAATAATTTTGATGTAAAATCAAATATGTACAAAAATGTCATGCATTCATCTTTGTAACATAGGTTTTATTAAAACATTTATATCTTGTTTTAATGTTTAAGTTTTTCATCATCAAACTTTAATTGAGGTATTGGTTTCACCAATCAAGGAATTTAGTGTTAATTATCATCCATTATACCGTACTTTTGCATAAGTGTAAACACTTAGTGTTTCTGATAATTACCACCTAAGTGGCGCATGGAATCAACACTAATTCGCCCTTAAGATGAGCTTGCACAATTAATGACTTACTAAGTAGCTCCACTCGAACTTACAGGGGGCAGAGGACCAGGTACGCGCTAAAGCACAACCTTAGACATCCATTCAGTGTGACTGTGCGCACTTCTTTAAACCCCTTTTATTAGTTCATTCTCATGGGTGAGCCGTTCAGTCATTTGTACCAAAGTCATCATCAATTAAACGATTATGATTACTATTCTTAAAAATACATGTTTCACCATTGTTTAGGTCAGTTTATTTTTCTTGTAAAAATACCCTTGTTACAAAACACAAACAAGCAAGTATTTATAAAAATAAACAAATAAACAATGAATGCATAACAAATAAAAGTCATGCATATCAAATAACCACATGCAAACGGTTTTGATAAATCTTATTAATAACCAATTCTAGATCTGTCAATATGCATATATTTAATTAAGACTTCCACCCGTTTTCATCTATGTACAAGGTGAACCACATGCATCGATTCATCGATTGCGTAAGTCAAAACTAAATATATACCACATAGCACATAATTGATTAAATAATAATTATTGAGGTTTTCCCCAATTTTAGATCTATCATAATTTAATGTATATCACTTAAAACATGAAAGACATACAATAAAAGCAGATCCATGATAAAACATGCATGTAATTATCATGGACATAAAATTACACTTAACAATTAATGCAATTAAATCAAAGTTACGCATATACACATAAAGTTGCATGCATCTTAGGGTTTCTAATCCAATTAAAACAATAGTTTACAAAACCCTAATTAGGGCACCAAAAAACGCCCCCCCTCAAAATTAGGGTTTAGGTTTTGCAAACCCTAGATCTAAGCATACAAATAATAACACATTCATGTTTATTTTAATTATGTGTTTCAGTAATTAATTACTTGTTATACAAGGCTCGTGATGCCACTGTTTAGTTTATGATATATAAAATACAATAAAACATAAAGACATCAAGAGTACACAGCGGAAGACTTAAGATCATAACAAATAAATTAATTAACTGAAAGTATGCGTAACGTACCTCTTGCGAATATCAAATCCCTCGAGCAAACCAAAATAACCCTCGAGCAAAGCAAACCAAAGAAGTACTTATTGGTGTAAGAATAATGTCTTACAACCACGTTCTTGTACACACGAATTAACCAAACGAATCAAGCGATTGCTAGATCTAACACAAGTCCTCGTTTAAGAAAAACGAAACCAAACTCCCTTACTTGGGGTGTTCGGCCGAATAATGGACTAGAGAGAGGAGAGGAGAGATCTAGGGTTAATTCAATGCACAAGTGTATGAAACCCTAGAACCTAGCCCTCCTTATATACTAGTAGGTAAACTTAGGGAACAAGTTAGGGGATTTAGGCTTTGTAAAGCCCTATGGCCGGCCATGATGGAAAGCCCAAAGCCCAACCCATAATTTTTCCAAGTTTTCCATTTCTAGTCCTTCTCTTTTCCATTTAACGGTCGTTAGTCATTTTTCCGTTAAATACTTAACGATCGTTAACCGGACTTAATGTGTAATAATTAATCGTAAACATAAACATTAATTATTAACTTTAATTCTCATTCGCTAATGTGTGCAATCCCGTGGTCACGAGTTCGAATCCGGACATTCACATGTTTGTAAATATATATACATTTCCAACAAATTCTACTATCGATCCCTCATTTTACAGTAAAACAGAAAACCAAAAACTTGAATCTTAAAGATGAGTAAAGTGGACATGACTTCTATTTTAGTGGATCAATGAACTCAAAAATTTATCCGACCATAAGAAGACGTAATAAATTTTGAAACTTATGAGAGTTTAGAAATGTTTTTAAGTATCCCACATTGGTGGAGACTGTAACCAAAAAAGGGTATATATAAAGGAGCCTATTGGCAATGTTAGTTTATAGTAAAATAAATTTTATTCCCTGCGGACTTGGTTGCTTAGGTGCTAGCAAAAGAGCCCCTAATCCCATGTCTGAAAGCACTAAAATACATTTTAGTCTTATTTTTTTTTAAATATTAAAATTTGATAATTTAAGTGAATCAAGCTTACGACTTCTATGATGAGGATTGGGGGGTTGCTATTTCTTATTAAAACTCTTCTTATTCTTATAATAGTAACAGTTTGAGTCTAATAAGTATCTGGTAAACAATCTTAAACACCACCCAGATTACTAAATTGTTAATCAAACCAAACAAGAGCACATATACATACATGTAAAATGAGCATTTGAAGTGGTATTGATCTGCAAAGGATGAGCATTTTAGGGTCAAAGCCTCGCGAGCAAACGCATGTACCAGACAAATGTGTTCAGTTTCGGTCACCAACTTTCTTACATTGTTGTTTTTTGGATATATTTTCTTGTTGTCAGATCATCATTGGTGATTTGGACCAAACATGCACTAGATTTTGTCTTAATATATATAGCTTTTAATTGAAAAGATTTTTACACATATGTATCTGTCAAAACTTAAAACCCATAACTACCAGCCAATCTGATACAACTAAATTTTTAGTAACACAAACAAGTCAGCATAATTTCACATGAAGCAGTCCATCAACATGACCACCTTCCTCATACTCGAATGAATTGAGGTCATGTGTTGTGAGATTGAAATTCACTCAAGTTTAATTTTATCATTAAGCACCAAAGGTTAAGTCTTCGAGTGCTCGTCTCTGTAGGTTTAGCCCCTTGCGTGTGCGTCTTATAGGCTGTGGGGCTTTTGTTGTATTACTTCGTTGCTTCTGTTAATAAATATTTTTCCGATAAGTTTTCAAAGTGTATAACTTTCATATGCCTTAACAAGATTTTTCTCTTTAACTTTCAACTAATTAGTAACCTTATTATTATTTTAATACCAGAGAGTGATTATGATTACGCATCTTTAAAAAAAGTTATGTATTTTTATTAGGGGTGTTCAAAAAATCCGAGAAACCGACGAACCGAGCCGAACCGTTCAATCCGAAACCGAAAAAAACCAAACCCGAAACCGAAAAAACCAGCTTATCACGGTTCGGTTTCGGTTTTTACTTTTTGATATTCGCGGTTAACCGAACCGTGCTTAATACACGAAGGTTTTTTTTAACTAAATATTCAAAAAATCGTACAAGTATTAATTATATTATTGCACTATTTTATTGTATAACGCCTTTTTTGCTCATAATGTAAAAAATTTTAAACATTTATGTGTGAAAGTTGATAAATGTGATCGTAATCTATAGACGTCAAATAACTATTATTTATTAAATGATTATGTATGAATATTTAAATGCAATTATTCTAATGGGATAACTTTTGTGTGACTATTATCTATTAAATGTCATCTAATTTTAACAAAGTGACATTTTAAATTCTAAAACATGTTATTGTTTATACGGTTAAACTCGAATAAAAGTTTCAAATGGTTAACCGTGACCCGAACCGCGGGTAACCGCTCATTTTGGGTACCCCGCTTGTCCGGTTACCCGCCTAGTACGGTTCGGTTTCGGGTAGTAAAATTAATTACCCGCCCCGCGATGGATAGTTTAAATCGTCCAACTAACCGAACCGAACCGCCCCATGAACACCCCTAATTTTTATGTGTGAGCGATAATACTGAGATGATTTATTAAGTGAACAAAACTACTCTACTACAAAACAGTTTAGGTATTACACATATTTAAAAATTGTATATTAGATGCACGGCAATAAAACATTCAAATTGTAATTTTCACATTTTTTTACGTCATCGAAGGCTATGACCAGGTTAAAATAAGTTGATATCTTCTAAACATCATTTTTGAACAGTAATATATTGATAACAAACTAGCATTATTACATGAGGATACTATATTCAAGGGTGTGAAGGAACTTTAATCTATTCACAAAGTGAATGTATCTTTTCTTGGTAGTTTTAAGTTGAAGCACAACTGATTCTGATAAGTTATTGGGAGGTGTATGAACTGGCGCTGAGGTGGCATACCAATAACGTGTTATTCGTCACAGCGATACCTTGTGCTCTTAGTCCATTGATATTTTATAATGACCAACTCGGATGAATTGATATGATGTCATGTGTAGCAAGATTGCATTTAGACATAAGTTTAGTTTCATCATTACTCACCATTCATGCTATTCACACTGGAGTCGAAACTGATATAGTGACATGGAACGATTACTACTCGATCGACATCCATGTGAGCTATTTATTTACAAACTCAAGAACATCACCTTCTAGTGTCAGTAATCAGGATTATATATATTAAGCTTCATTATCACATTAAAGCATTAGCATTACATAAATGATGAACTTTTTGTTGAATATGAACCTGATTAGATGAAGATACGCGTTTCGAAAAATCTTTTTTATGGTCGTACAAGAATTCATCTCTTAAACTTAAGTTGAATTCTACCATCAATCCCTCATTTTACAGTAAAACAAAAAACTTAATACTTGAATCTTACAGAAAGAGCAAATTAGACATGACTTCTATCTTGGTCATCTAACTTAAGGAAGATGTTGTATAAGTTGTAGCTTGTGAGTGTTTGGAAAGTGTTTTCACGTATCCCACATCGGAGGAGTTTTGTAACAAAAACTCCAAAAGAGATATTCGCGACGGAAGGCGCAAACTTGTGTTCTGTAATCGAGCGTGGTACCCCGGTCATGTGCTTTGGTTCCCATGCAAAGATATCCAGGTTCTTTTGCAAGAGTGCGCACACAGCTGCCCTGCCGTTACCAGATAGCGATCCCCCGATCGATACCTCTTGCTCCGGGTAATCAGGATGAATTGCAACCCTCAGGTTTGGCACTTTAGTTGCACGCTGTTCTGGAATGTGTGCCGTCTCACATGTAATTGTGTTACATTCTCCAGGTGGTACGGTGATTGTATCATGTAGATGGTGTCAGCCTTATCTTTAGGTGCTTCTTTCTTGTTCCCAGTCTTTTGCTTATCTTTCCCTTCCTTGACGTTTTTAACCAAATGGTCCAATCTGCCTTCTTTTACTAGCTTGTCGATTAGCTGGCGCAATTGGACACACACATTGGTGGTATGGCCCTTCTGTCCATGGTAGTCGCAATATCCATTCCCCACGCGCCGATCTTCTGGGGTGCGCATTGGTGGGGGCCTCAGGAAGTTCGCGCCTTCCGCCGCGAATATCTCCTTTGGAGTCTTGGTTAGCGGGGTATACTTGTCGTTATCTCGTCCGCTCCCCTGGCTGCGGTAGTTCCTGTTGCGGTTGTTACTCTGGTCAATGGATTGTCTCTTAGGCTTTTCTTGTGACCTATAGTTTGAGTAGCCTTTCTTGCTGTCTGCCGCGGCAGCTTCTCCTTGGATAAAGGACCTTGTTCGCTTCATAAGTTCATCAAAGGTTTGGGGGACCTTCTCGTTCAGCCTTTTGATGAGTTCTGGGTTATTGATCCCGTTCATGAATCTTGAGATCTTTAGTATTTCGGGGCATGCCTTGACATGTATGCACTCATCTTTGTAGCGCTCCACATAAGCGCTTGTAGATTCCCCCTGGCAAGTTCGACAGGGTTTTTGGCGCACTTCTTCCTTTGAGTGAAGTTCAAGCGAAAAGCCTTCCGTAACTCTTCAAAGCCATCAATGCTTCTGCGTGGAAGCTTACTGAACCAGTTTCGCGCATTGCCTACTAATGTGGAATTGAACATGTGGCACCACACAGGTTGTGGCCAATTTTCGATGGTAGCAGCTGATTCGAAAATTTTTAGGTGATCGTCCGGATCACCTGTTCCATCATAGGTTTTCACATTGGCAGGCATGCGCCTTCTCTTGTCTTCTGAGAAATCGTTGATGCGCCGAATGAACGCATCCACCTTTTAGCGGCGCCAGGGAAGAGACATATCTTCCTCCTCCTGGTCGCGATATCTTCCCCTGGACTTCCAGTGTCCTGTTTCGCTGTCCTCGTTGTCCGAGGAATTACCAGAGGACGAGCCTCCCCTCTTCCGGCGCTTGCGCCGACTGTCCTCAGAATCGGATCTTGAAGAGCTTTCACTTGGGGAGAGCCGTCGTCCAAGTCTGTCATGGACCCTTCGACTACCAAGCCTAGCGTGGACATTGGTACGCCGTCCGTCCTCTTCGTGTTCCTCCAGATACTGCAGGTCAGCTGCTTCCTCGTTCTCAACTCTCCTCCCGATCCTGGTAAACACTGGAAGTGATATTATTTATAGGAACTCTTTAAGTACTTTCGTTTGTTTCGCGTAACTTTCACATCTTAATACAAGACGGGATACGTTTGGTAGTAATAGAAGATGTTTGTTCAATTATATACCTATGTTCTTTTATTTGTATAAAACTCAAAATCGAAATAATGAAACTTGTCTGGTAGGGAACAGTTAAGTTGTTGAACTAGAAGATTGCCCAATCATTGTATCAATTGAAATCGTAATAATCAAACATTATGAACATTAGCAGATATGGAAGAATACGTGACGTGGATATGAAGCGTGACTTTGCATTTGTGGAATTCAGTGACCCGCGAGATGCTGATGATGCACGGTACAGACTAAATGGTCGTGAAGTTGATGGGAGTCGCATTGTGGTAGAATTTTCCAAGGGGGTGCTTGTTGTTGTCCGTCTTCCGCTTTCTTTTCTCTTTTTCTCACCTGCACACCCGCACTAGCCGGAGGTCTCGTTGGAAGCAGTCTCTCTACTCCCAGGTTTATCCTGGGGTAGGGGTAGGATCTGTCTACATTTTTACCTTCCCCATACCCCGCTCCGGCGGGATTGGGTTCGTTGTTGTTGTTGTTGTTGCAATGTTGTCTAAAGGTAATTTGAGAATGAGAAACCTAGAGGTTAAAAAAAAAAAAAAAAAAAAAAAAAAAAAAAAAAGTTAAAATATGTTCACTGTAGATCAAGACTTATGATTTTATATATGGGTGTCGTTAGGGATACCCCCTAATCCCCTGTATGTTAGTGGCAGTGAACATGAAAAATAAATTATCAAACTTTATATTTTCAACTCCGTACTTTTAGTTTTTTTGTTTTATAGTAAAAACTAAATCATAGAAATTTAAAGAAAAACAAAGCATAGTCCGACGTTTAGAATGACCAAGTTCGTCACATGAATGAATTGATGTCATGTGTGGTAACCTTGCATTTAGACATAAGTTTCGTTCTCACTATTAATGCTCTTTACATAGTAGTCGAAACTGATCGACATGTTAGTGACAGTACGGAACGACTCGACAGGCCTGGATTTAGCTATGGGCCACGTGGGCGACGGCCCAAGGGCAGCCCAAGAAAGGGGGCATCAATCTGCAAGTCCATGTTTAGGTATACTACATTCATATAGGCCATTTTTATACAAAGCCCACTAAACTAATACAAGACATTCAGAATAAAATCAGTAAAAGGAACGAAATATTTACTAATTCAAAGTCCATTTTAATTGATATCAAACATACTAATTCAAAGCCCAATATTAAACCTACAAACAATATCTATACTACTTATAATAGAGGAATTAATCTCTCTCCTTATGATCTTAAAATTAAAACTTACAAAATACAAAGCCTATTGTACAATACACAATGTACTATTAATGATCTTTCTCATCAATCTTAATTTTAAAACTTACAAGTCTTAAAGCTTAATGTACAAAATACAAAGAAATATTAATGTGGTCAAGATATTTAACAGTCAATTAATTAACTGGTCAATAAATACAATTAATGCAGTTATTAAAACACCTCTTACACAATAAATACAAATTATCAAGCATATTGTACAACCAACTTAAACACAATTTCTGCATTAAATGTCACTAATACAAATAATAAAGCACATTATACAAATATTAAAGTCCGAACAGGAAACGAGCCAAACGAGCCCAAGCCCGAACGGGTACGGTCCAAACGGGGTTGAGCCCGAACGGGCACGGGCCTAACGGGGTCGAGCCCAGACGGGCACGGACCAAATGGGCTCGAGCCCGAACGGGAAAGGGTTAAAAAAATTCTTGATATCCGTAATTTTTTGTCAAAAAAACATAATAAACTAAAATACATGATTCACCGGAAACTTTTACTTCAGGGTACCCTCCGCTGCAACGTGCGGGTACCCTGCTAGTATTGCTAATTCATATTAGGATCAGTTAAGAAAGAACGAAAGAATACTTAACAGTCATACAGGTTTACGTTTACATATCACCATCAGTTCATTACATCTAGAGAGACGATTTATGAATTGTGGTTACAGGAATTAAGAGTCGAACCCAAAACAATTAGGGCATCAAAACGAATCAGGCGATCATCTTTTCTTCTCTTTATCAATTTTCATCAAGTGATATTGTTCCAAATTTATTAATCTTGTTTTAGTAGAATATTATGTAATTTACACTCGATTTTATCATGTTGCGTCGTTCACAACGGTTAGGTGCCCAAAACAGGCAACGAAAGAAAATTCAACAAAAATCTTACCGACCCCAACACGGTTCTATGGATACCTTTGTAATTAGAACTAAAAAGAATAATAATAGTGTTGCAAAAAATAATGACAAGGTTAACGCTAAATATAAATAATGAAAATCTTATAAAAAATGAAACCTAGAAAATGATGAGGTTAACGCCAATGGTGATAATGAAAATCCTATAAATAATGAAAATCTAGACAATGATGAGGTTTATGTTAGGGAAGATAATGAAAATCCTATTGAAGAAAATAACGAAAGTCCTCAAAGTTGTTATGTTGATGAAGTTAATCATAATATTTTTTATGTAAGAGTTTGGGATGGTTTAGATTCAAACATAAAAGAGTTACTTGTAGGGCAAATCACTCAAAAATGTAGTTACCTTGCCATTTTTTCTCATTGTATGTAGCATTTTTTTTTTTTTTTTTTTTTCTCATTTTGTCAATAAACCTCTATCGTTAGTCCTTTGTGTGTACCCGTTACCAAAAAAACCTGCATCGTTAGTCCTTTATGCTAACGGCCGTTAATAAATAACTTAAAATTTGGTTATCTTACGCTAAACTTGCATCGTTGGTCCTTTATACTAACGATCGTTAAAAAATAACTTAAAATTTGGTTTTCTTACGTTTCAGTCCGTTTTTTCACGTTTTCGTCCGTTTTTACACGTTTTCGTTCGTTTTAACACGTTTTTGTCCGTTTTTTCACGTTTTCATACGTTTTAAAACGCTTTCATCCGCTTTTTCAAGTTTCGTTCATTTTTTCACGTTTTCATATGTTTTTACACGTTTTCATCCGTTTTTACGCATTTTCGTCCGTTTTTGCGCATTTTCATTCATTTTTACACGTATTCGTCCGTTTTTACACATTTTCTTCCGTTTTTACACATTTTCGTCCGTTCTAACACGTTTTCGTCCCGTTTTTCACGTTTTCATCCGTGTTTACATGTTTTCATCTGTTTTTACACGTTTTCGTCCGTTTTTCACGTTTTCGTCAGTCTTTACACGTTTTGGTCCGTTTTAACACGCTCTCATCAGTTTCTTCACGTTTTCATCCCTTTTTACACGTTTACATCCGTTTTTGCACTTTTTGACCGTTTTTGCACGTTTTCATCTGTTTTTACACATTTTTGTCCGTTCTAACACGTTTTTGTCTGTTTTTCACGTTTTCATCCGTTTTTACACGTTTTCATCTGTTTTTACACGTTTTCGTCCGTTTTTCACGTTTTCGTCCGTCTTTAGACGTTTTTTTGCACTTTTTGACCGTTTTTGCACGTTTTCATCTGTTTTTACACATTTTTGTCCGTTCTAACACGTTTTTGTCTGTTTTTCACGTTTTCATCCGTTTTTACACGTTTTCATCTGTTTTTACACGTTTTCGTCCGTTTTTCACGTTTTCGTCCGTCTTTACACGTTTTGGTCCGTTTTAACACGCGTTCGTCAGTTTTTTCACGTTTTCATCCGTTTTTACACGTTTACATCCGTTTTTGCACGTTTTAGACTATTTTTGCATGATTTCGAATTTTTTTACACAATTTTTTCTGTTTCAACACGTTTTCGTCCGTTTTTACACGTTTTCATCCGTCTCTACATGTTTTCGTCCGTTTTTACACAAAATGTGCAAACACGAACGAAAACGTGAAACAACGGATGAAAACGTGAAACAACGGATGAAAACGTGAAACAACGTACGAAACGTGCAAAAACGGACGAAAACGTGCAAAAACGGATGAAAACATGTAGAAACGGATGAAAACACGAAACAAATGGATGAAAACGTGTAAAAACGAATGAAAACATGTAAAAAACGTGAAAAAACAGACGAAAGCGTGTTAAAACAAACGAAAACGTGTAAAAAAGTACGAAAACGTGAAAAAAAGGACGGAAACGTAAGAAAACCGAATTTTAAGTTATTTTTTAACGATTGTTAGTATAAAGGACCAACGACGCAAGTTTAGCGTAAGATAACCAAATTTTAAGTTATTTACTAACGGTCGTTAACATAAAGGACTAACGATACAGGTTTTTTTGGTAACGGGTACACACAAAGGACTAACGATAGAGGTTTATTGACAGAATGAGAAAAAAAAAAGAATACTACATACAATGGGAAAAAGTGGCAAGTTAACTAAATTTCTAGGTGATTTGCCCTTACTTGTAATCAAAGAAGTAGAGTGAGTCAAGAGATGCTTAACGGGTTAGCGATTGTGAGTATGAATGTAAATTTTTTAGTAAATGTCAATTATGATAAGATAATTGATGCTTCTGCTTCAAGAAACGCACGAAAACATCGTTTTAGGTGATCAATGATGAACTTGTTATTCGGAGTTTATCTCCTCATATTGTAACATTTTTTTAGTAATTAACAACCGGCGTGGGGATGAGCCGCATGGCTTGACCATGTTCCATACCCTTAAAATAAAATGTGTTGTTTGTTTACAAAGGGCATATTTCACTCGGCTCGCCCAGGGCATCCAAAATCTCAGGACCGGCCCTACGACTCGATCAACATCCCTATAAGCTATTTATTTACAAACTTAAGAACACCAAGTGATCATTATCTTTACCCATGTTTTCTAGACTCAATAATCAGGAATATATTAAGCTTCATCATCACATTGAAGCATTAGCATTTCACAATGAGGAACTTCTTGTTCATTACGAACCCGAGATGAAGATATTATGGGTTTAACAACATCTTTTTTAAGACCATATAAGAAATCACCTCTTAAGCCTAAGGTAAAACAAAAAACCAAACACTTGAACCTAAAAGAAGAGCAAATTGGACATGACTTCTATTTTAGTCGATCAATGAAGTCGAAATTTCACCCAACTATAAGAAGACGTTTTCAAACTTATGAGAGTTTAGAAATGGTTTTAAATGTCCAACATTGGTGGAGATTCTAACCAAAAATGGGTATATATAAAGGAACCTATTGGCAATCTTGGTTGCTTAGGTGCTATAACTAAAGTGAGTTTACTCTTGAGTATTGACTAAATGACTAATATTACTCAAGAGTGGAGCAAATCTTCGCATCTCTTGTAGACAATGTAAACCATCTAAAGTGGAATTCTACCATTAATACCTCATTTTACTGTATTACAAAAACTGAAGACTTCAATCTTAAAAAAGAAAGTTTATCTAACATTAAAAAGAGGTTTTAAATGTTGGAACTTATACGGAGTAATAGTTTTGACTTTAGAAAGGGTCTTACTTGTCCCACATTGGTGGAGGTTGTAATAATAGTGAGTATATATAAAAGATCATATAATATAAGATTAGTTAAGAGTATCTACATGTTAGATCAGTTTAGAGTAAGAGATCGAGTACTAGTGAAATAAATACTCGCTTGAATCTTGAAAGTCCTAAAATACTTTTTCTCTCCAAGTTTTTTTCTAAAATTATATTATCTTAATATAAGTAAAACAAAGGTAAGGTTTTCTAAAGCCATGCAACTAAGTGAATCAATCTTAATACTTCTATGACGATTTTTTGGGAGTTGTTTGGAATTGCTTATAAAAACTTACGATTCTTTTTTACATAGTAATCAATAACATTTAAACCACAGTTTCACTCTATAAGCAACTGAGAAAAACGATCTCAAACACCCCAAAAGTACTCACTCCAAAGATCCCCTTAAGTTACTAAACTAACAGCATACACACTTACGATAAATAAAATAAGATGTAAAAAAAATTAATAAAAAACATGAAATACCTTTAAAATGGAAAAAATGTATATGTAACACTTTCTTTTCCATTTCATCAAACTTGAGAATGAATCAATTTCAGATTTCTTTTCTTTTCTGCCTATCTCAAGAACAAACATAAATCAACTTTACTTCCTTTCTTTTCTTTCTTTCTGGTTCCACTACTTTTCAGTTCTTTCCTTTTCCAATTATTTGAAACACAAGAACATAGTGTACATTAGTGTTTTATTTATAGAACATTTACTCGATAATTCAAAGCTACTCTCTCTAACACAAGCCTAAAAAAACCAAAGTGAGGGAGGAATCTTTAGACAAGCTTTAGACTTAGTTATGCCTTATATGAGGACCGAAACTCTGTTTCGATAGTTTCTCGTAAATAAATGGAGGACAACATTCATAAATTTTGCAATATATCACTAATGTGAGTCGACTTATAAAAATAAGTGGCATCTTTGGGTCATAAATTTCCCTTTATTGATCCTTGTTTATAAAAAAGAGCAACATGACTTCTATTTTCATTCAATGTACTCGAACCACCTTCCAACTTAAAAAAAGACCCAATAAATGTTAGGTATTGTACTTATAAGTAGGGCTGAGCGTCGGTCCAAAACCGAACCGAACCGACCCGAACCGACAAAACCGAAAACCATAAAAAACTTAAACCGAAACCGAACTGAATGTGGTCGGGTCGGTTCGGTTCGGTGTCGGGTCCGTCTGTTCGGTTCGTTTTACGTGTGTTTGTGCATATTTTTGTCGGTTTTGGGTCGGACCGGACTGAACCGAAACCGAAAATCATAAAAAACCAAAACCGAACCGAAAGGTTGTCGAGTCGGTTCGGTCGGTTTAGTCGGTCCGGTTCGGTTTTGAACCTTCCATGCTCAACCAATAGTGGGTATAAATATAGAAGCATATAATTGTAAGGCGTTTATAATAAAATGAGTTTTAGTTGCTTGGAACTTTGTTGAGGTGTTAGTGGAAAACTCAACAACAATGATCTGGCAATTAAAATACATTTCTTTCTAATTTTTTACTAACAAAACTTATATTGTATTACAATCAATAGCCACAATATAGATAAAGTCATAAAACTAGAAAAACAAAGGTAAGCTTTTCTAAAGCCATGTAACTAAGTAAATCAAGCTTACTCTTCTATCATGATTTTAGGGGGTTGTAAATTGGAATTGCCAAAAAAACCGCTTATCCTTTTTTGACATAGTAATAATAAACTTAATAGGTTGTTATCTACTCATTTCACTTTCTATGCAACTTAGAAAAACAATATCAAACACCTCAAAGGTACTCCAAACATCCCTTTAAGTAACTGTAACTAAACTAACAACATAATACTTATGAGTTATGATAAATAAAATGAGATGGAGAAAAGAAAGAGCTCACCTTTTAATGGTATCGATCCGCATAGGATTTGTCCTTGAGAGTCAAAGCCTTGTGAAACTAAACTTATTTATAATGACCAATGGTATCGATTCGCAGAGGACAAATCCTCTGTGGATTGCAATATATGGCATAATCCTCTGCGGATCGCAGAGGCTTTGACTCTCAAGGACAAATCCTCTGCGGATCGCAATATATGGCATAATGCCACGTGAGATTAGTCCACTGACATTTTCTAATGACCAACTTTGTCACACTCGGATGAATTGATATGATGTCATGTGTAGCAAGATTGCATTTAGACATAAGTTTAGTTTCATCATTACTCACCATTCATGCTATTCACACAGTAGTCGAAACTGATATAGTGACATGGAACCATTACTACTCGATCGACATCCATGTGAGCTATTTATTTTTTATTTTTTTTTGGTAAAGGGTGTATACCCGGTGAATATATTAAAATAAAAATATGTTTTGTACAAAAAGGATGGTAATGAGCCACCCAACCAAAAACACTGTGTTTTGAACAACCTCAAAACATAACAGCCAAACAACTAAGAATCGACAAAGAGGCTAAACTAGAGATACACAATGAAACACGCACAACCTCTATGACAAACAAACTAGCCTAAGTCAACATGAACATTTGCAATCTTCCAAGTTCTCTTCATCTTCTCCACACGAAAGCTCTTCTTGAAATGAATGGAAGCTAATTTGAGTCGGACCGTGTCAAGAACAACTCGAGCAACAACATCAGGATTCCTAGTACACTCCGTGAGCTATTTATTTACAAACTTAAGAACATCACCTTCTAGTGTCAGTAATCACGACTATATATTAAGCTTCATTATCACATTAAAGCATTAGCATTACATAAATGAGGAACTTTGTGTTGAATATGAACCTGATCAGATGAAGATATGCATTTCGAAAAATCTTTTTTATGGCCATACAAGAATTCATCTCTTAAACTTAAGTTAAATTCTACCATCAATCCCTCATTTTACAGTAAAATAAAAAACTTAATACTTGAATCTTACAGAAGAGCAAATTAGACGTGACTTCTATCTTAGTCATCCAACTTTTGGAAGATGTTTTATAAGTTGTAGCTTGTGAGTGTTTGGAAAGGGTTTTCAAATGTCCCACATCGGAGGATATTATAACAAAAAGTTGGTATATATCAATTTTGTTATTAAGGCATGGTTGTACAAACTACTTTTATATAATCGTTATAAAGTATTTTAGTTGATCAGCTTACACACTTTCTTTAGAATTGTTTTGCAACATGTTAATGCACCTGTTAAATTAATGTTTTACAAAAAAAGTTTGATATATGCAAGATTCAATAATACTCCAAGAATTGTTATAGTCTAAAAATATTAATGCAACGAGCAATATATATGTTATCTTAAGTGTATTTTTTCTCCAATCATTTTTATAAGTAAAGTCGGGTGTTGACTCTTTGTAATCAAGTAATCAACTACAGTAACATTGAACACACAAACAAGAGAGCTTACTAGAAATCACTACTAGGGATGGCAAAAGCACCCGAAACCGATGGGGAAAACCGAAACCCGAACCGGTTGGGTCGGGTTCGAATACGGGTTCGCGGGTTCGGATACGGGTTCGGGTAAAAAAAAATAATTTTTTCAGATACGAGTTTTAGTAATACCCGCCCGTTTACCCGTACCCGTATCCGTACCCGTTTACCCGAATTTTTACCCATTTATTTATTGCAATCTGCAAACAATACCCATGCCTTAATAAGTACTAACCTAGGTAATTACAAAAAATTAAATACATACCCACGCTTGACTCTTCACTTCCCACACATTAATTCTTCATCTTCAAACTTTATCAATGGTTATGTCTTATTCTAGATCTAGACACTTAAGTTCTCACACACATGAATTTTTTCATCTTTAAAGTTTAGTGATACTATTACTACTTACCACAGGTTCTTCACTTTTCTTATCTTTTTTTAATTGTATCTATGATAAATGTGTAATATGAATTTGGCTTATACCACTAACGTGAGGCTATAATCAAAGTGTTTGATTTATGGTCTAAAAGAAGTAAAGCATTCAATTTTGATCAATTATTTATGATCAAACAGTTGAATATGACACCGACGATAGTGATGAGGTAAATATATATTATGTTCACAATTCGCAATTGGCAAGTATAGAATCTATTTGCAAGTATACCTATTATTATTAGTTTGATTTATTTTATAATATATTGTAGGATAGTGGTGATAACTAAAAACGCAGCTTGACATTTGTGAGAGATGAGGAACTCGAGTTGAACTCGTGGCTTCAAGTTGGTGGGAAATGGAGGATGAAGACTGCAACATATATTAGTTATATTTTGCATGCATTATTACTTATGATCTGTATGATCAAAGACATTTAAATTTTGTACATTTTGGAGACTTGGAATTATTATCGTCAAAATGTTAAATCTTATGATATGATATTGAAGTTGTTTTCTTTGACTCTAAAGTTTTTGAATATATTAGGGTGTTTTGGTTTTTCGACGGAGTTTTTTTACTTGATATGTGCAAATTTGTATAACGAAGATTCAATTGGGGATAACCGATACCCGCGGGGAAAACCGACAAACCGATGGATAATACTAACCGGGTATCCATCGGGTATTCAGGCGGGTTCGGGTGTGGATATTATAAACGGGTGCGGGTACGGGTTCATTAAAACCCGCCCGTATCCGGCATGTTGAAATACAGCATGTTGAAGAAACTGTTTCTGATGAAGCATCTGAAAGTAGTCTACTTGATGTTGTACATTTAGTGATAAATTCATGTCTTTTCCTACACAAACTAAACTTTGTCATACTACAGATTGTGCAATGAAACACAAATCACACTATCTTCGCTAATGGTCTGACTCGTCTTTTTGCATCAGAGAATATGGTCAAAATTTTGAGGTAACTCGAAAATGGTCAGTTTTACTCATGGCCATTTAGAAGAAACATTAGACATGCAATTTGCAAAAAAATTGGAGATGCTCACATTTAGTTTCTGGAAGTATTTATGTTTTCCTTCAGTTAATGGCTTAATGCACACTCACTCTAGTTAATGAAATTGGAATGCCAAAATTAAATTTTGCTTTTACGTTATAAATACTAGACGAGTACCTGTGCATAGCAACGGCATTTTATAGCGGCAAATAGTTTTAGTGATAAAAAATTTTTATGGGTTATAAACAAAAAATAATAAAAGTTTGAGGAATTGGTGATTAAACATAATATTCTGAAACCCGGTTCGACCCAGGAGGTTCAACCGGTTGAACCGTTCCGGTCAAAAAACGGATCAATATAAACCGGGTCAACCCGACGGATTGGGTCGAAAAACGGGTCAAATTAAACCGGGTCAACCCGCCGGGTTTGAAGCGTCCTGGGTCAAACCGGTTTTCGATGTGTATTAATAGTTTTCCTTTTGAAACATATGTGTATTAATAGTTGAAATTTTTTATAATTAATTATTTCAACATTTCCTTTTTAATATTTTCCACATTCTTTTATTGACTTTTCACTTTTCATTTTGACCATTTTTCTTTTTTAGATAGTATAGATGTGGTAAAAATTAGTGAAGGTGGCAATTTCAACGCATTTACAAGTTGGATTATGTTTTTTTGTCGAACGGGTTGAATCAATGTTTTAAAACCCGGGTTGACCCGGCCGGCTCAACTGGTTGAACCGGGAACCGGCTCGGAGACCGGGCCGGATAGGACCGAGTTTTTGCATGGTTGAGAACCGGATTGAACCGCCGGTTTTTCGTTGACCCGGGTTGACCCGGTTTGATAAACCAGGCCGAGTCATTACTTTTTATCAAACAAAATTAACAAAATGATTTTTTTTTTCCATTAACTTTTCTAAGTTTAATTGAAAAGTTAAAATGTTGATAACTAATGTTTGTCAAAAATTTATAAAATAATAAATTATAGTTATATATGATCTTAGAATCACCAATTAATATAGTTTTATTATAAACTATTTTATTATTTAGAATCACCTTGAAAATTTTGGCTATATTTTTATAGATGTAGATTTAAAAAATAAAACTTATTAGTATAGTCTCAATTTTCTTCATCGGTTTAATCGAATGTATGAATAGAAACGGATAAATTATTAGATCATGCAATACTAATTATTAAATATAGGGAAAATATATATATATATATATATATATATATATATATATATGTATAGAACCGGTTCGACCCGGCGACTAAACCGGGTCGATAAAAAAACCGGTTTGTAAAACATTGGGTTGAATAGTACATAGTGGCTATAAAGGTAGTAGTCAAACGAGAAGATGTATGTATGTGCGGGTGATTTTTTATTTCTTTACATTAGACCCAAATATTTTTAAAAATCACTCCTTATTTTTACTAAGTTTTTTTCTTTATATTTTTGACACTTCAACTTTTATGTTTATTTTTCTTTTCTTAACTATATATAAGAAAGTTTTTTTAACTATTGCCAAATACGGAATATTTGAGTTTTTTTAGTAAATATTTTAAAATAAAAATAATAATAAATAAATGAAATATTACCAAATAACGTATGAATTGATTTTTTTGAAATGAAAAATTCCCACTAGAACTTTTGTTTTATTATTTAAAAGATATACTGACACTGATATATGTTAAACTAGCTAAATGACCCGTGAAATTCACGGGTATTTTAAAGAAACGTCGAAGTAGGTAGTAAATTAGACTGCGTATTACGAAGTCATTAGTTAGAATGAACCTTGAACCACATATGGATAAACAAATGTTAAGGGTTGGAGTTGGTAATCATCAAACATATTGCATTATATGAAACACAGTAGTCAAAAAACTTCAAAAAGATAAAATAAACATCTTCAATACTTTATTATAAGAATGTAATATACGTGTATATGTAGATGCGATTATAAATTGTGTAGCACTTCTATAGTTCTATGTAGACCACGTTGATGGTGGTATTAGTGAGATTTCTTTTTTCGTCGCGAATAACCATCTTCAATCCTTTTATGTCCTAACTCGAGATACGGCTACATATGAGTATATGCGGTTGAAATTTAAATTGTTTGCGTATGAAACATGCGTATATAAATCCATATAATTAATCAAATAGATAAAATAAGACATAAAGTTGGTATAAAATATATTGTTGTTTATATAATGTCGACGAATTTTTCATTTGTCGGGTAGAATGCAAAATCATCCCATATGTGCAAATGAATAGAACACAATTAGAACCTTTTAATTTGATTGTACAGTTTTGATGACATTGACCTGTTCAAACCATTTTCACCCATTTTCTTGTTTACAATTTTTATATTTTACACTTAGTTGTGTAAATGGTTTTTATCACTAAATCTCATGTAGGCAACACATTAATTTTGATGATAAAAGAAATGGGAAAATAATCTAAAAAGGCATCTAAATTGTTATTTTTTTTTTCTTTTGTATGCATCAAACTTTTAATTTTTCTATTATAGCATCCAGTTTTCTTAATTTTCCTATTGTAGCATCCAACTTTCTCAATCATCCCGTTGTATGCATCAAACTTCCTTAATCTTTATATTTATAGGTATCAAACATCCTTAATTTTTCTATTGTCATCTCAATTTTTTGCGATACAGCCGTACAGTAGGAAGATTAAAAAAGTTGCATGCTAGAATAGGATAATTAAAAGTTGCTTACCAAAGAAAAAAGTGACAATTGAAAGGCTTTTTATACCATTTTCCTGAAAGAAATCTCATACGCAAATGCGAATATGTGAGCGTGCATGTTGTAGCCTAGGCAAACAATTATTTATTACTCTGTTTTTGAATATGTACCCTCTCGCATATCTATTGTAATTATTACTCGTAATTCATAAAATAGTACAAATGATTCAAACCAGAGATTTACGTCAAATACCCTATAAAAAATATCGTGTTGTCCTAGATGCTCTTGTTCAAATGCCAATATGTTATCCTTGAACGTTTTTCTGAGTGTGAAAACGGTAGATTTTTCATTTGCCACCGAATTGGAACCGCCTCGATTCGATCAATAATGGGATTCTTGGCTAGAGAAAGGTTATGTGACATGGACGCCCAGCCCAACTCGGTCGGTCGGCCCACGGTTTAAAATTTACTCACATTTTTAAAATGTGAAGAAAAAGAGTTTATAGATTGGATTTTTTTTTGGCGGTGCATGTTACAAACCAAAGATTTGTAAATTGCAATCAACCTACATTTTCCAAATATATAAAAGATAGAAATTGGAGTAGACAGGTACAATATCACGAATTTTATTTATCTATTCACGTATGTTCTTAATTTTAAATTATTACAAACGTAAATCAATTAATTACAAATTATATTCTAAAAGTATACCACAATCAAAGCTTTATTAAAATGGTTTTGGTATGTATACCAGGAGTAAGAAACGTATACATCTAATGTTGACTAATATTTCGAAAATACATCTAATATCATATACATCTATCAAGCTTATTTATAAAGCAAGAACAAACTGATGCATCAAAAGCTTGTTAAAAAAAAAAAAAAAAAAAAAAAAAAAAAAAAAAAAAAAGCGCAGTATAAAATCAAACAAATGGAATAAAATATATAAAGGCTAAAACTAAAGAAACCACATATAATGCCAAATGATGTATAAACAATTTTATTTTCATAATATAGCTCTTCCAATGCATAATGCCTGCCTTTATGGGACAAATGATGCTCGTTTGTTAAACTTCTTAATTGTCTTCATGAAATAACCTGTCAACAAATTCGAAACACGCCAATGTTGCACACAGATCCACTTAAAGTTTCAATCAAATTAAAACAAATGTAAATTGGATGTAGAACGTATCGCTTTTGCAATCTTATACGATCACCTGGATCTTAAAAATGATGTATCTGTCATATTTAAAAGCTTGGTTCTGTGTTTATCAGAGTTGAGTTGAACCAAATTTGGATGTTCAGGGTTGTTCATATATCTGGTATGCAATAATACTAATATAAAAATATCAAAATTATCATAAAGAAAAGCAATCTTATACCTTATATAAGTCTTGTAAATTGAATAGCCTAATAATCAATCCATATGCAATGAAAGATCATATATCCTTTTGCTTTATATGGACAATACCTGCATATAAGATGCACATGGTATTACTGTATTAGTTTCAAAAAAAGCAGGGTGGTTTGAAAGATGAGAGAAAAGGAGATAACTGAAATATGTATAAAAAATTTCATTCGACTGAAATATGTATAAAAAATTTCATTCACGCGGCTGTATAAATGCCACTATTAACTATGGAGCGTTTCCAAATTTAAAACAGGAGATAGAGATCCAAAAGCAACAATTACTTAAACATAATATGTGGTCACATTGAATAAGCAATTATGAGATGATTTTTTTCAAGGATTTCATTCACACGATTTGGTTTCTAAAACCTTAAATAGATGCTTCCTAAAAAGTGATACCCGATTTCAATCTTTGTTCTCCTATGAAGTCAATTTCCAGACCACTAATATAAACAGATCTTACTGATACTTCACCGAATGAGATTACCGTATATCACGAGACTCTTATGAATATATTGTTAGAACTATTGACATGTCATACTGATACATATGGGTAGAAGTTAGCATCATATTAAATATATACAAAGAAAATGATAAGTTAATTTGGTCCATTTAGAAAAGTAAACAGCAACTCACAATGTTTACAACAGGTCAATTTAACACTATCTGTATCAGCTTATATTATAGATGGTAAGAACTATCTTTTGTCGTTTTGTTTTGAATCCATAGGATCCTACACATGAGGAGATTATGTACTGTCATTTTGCATACTAAGCATAAAATTTCAACCAAAGTAACTTCACACTGCCAAATAAGGTTAATTTACCTACAGTCACATATTTTGAAAGATATTTTCATGGACTTACTCAAGGTAGATCAGCTTGAAAGGCCTTTTTTCTCGGTTGTCCAATTCTGGAGACTTGATTACTTGGCCAACGACATCTAGTAAAAGAATATATCATGTTAAAGATATCTACTAACAGAATGCAATTTATCATCCTACACATTGTGAAAGTCTAATTCTTACGAAACTGGCCGAAGGATTCACTTCAGTCTGACATTGCAAAATCTCTTTGAAAGGCTTGAAATCAAAGCCGTGCACAAATCCTTTTAAATCAACAAACTGTCTAACCTGTGTCTTGCTAACAAAGTTTAGTCCCACAATTCAATAGTTAGGTTGGATTTGAATCAAAATGTACACCTTCATTCAATTGTTGCTTGAACATGGAGACCAGAGCCATCCTAACCAAAGCTTGCATTTTGGCGCCCTTACATGATAAAAAAATACAGGTACTCAGAAAACATTAAGTAATAATATGTACAAATGTTTTTATATAAAGAATTATATAAAAGTTGATACCTTCTCGTCCATTATAATGAGTTCCATGTTGACTACCTTGGGTTTATTGTGCGTCGGTTGAATCCAAATGCTAACGATAATGTTGTCTCTTAGAGCAGTTAGGTCCGAGATGAAACCATTATCAAACCTAATAGCCATTTTTTATTGGTAAGAAGGAGGATGAGTATGAATAGAGATGTGATACGCAGGAGTTTATATAGAGTCCTAAAGACACAATGACTGTAATCTATTCATAGAAGTGATTGTAAATTGTGAATCAAGAAAAACATTTACCTAAAATCAGTCAATCAAGAGAACATTAACCGTAATCTATTTTTTGAGAATATTTTCTTAACAAACCAATTAACCTAAAATATTTCAAACATGACAGCACATTACAATCAAGGTTAAAAACTTATACAATATCAATCATCACATTTAAAAAAATCTAATTAAATACCCAAAAAATTAGCTGATACAATTATAAAGAAAACAATTATAAAACACGACCATCAAGAGTTATACTGAACAACCCTAAATAATCGAAATCATTCAAATCCAAACCCAAAAAAATTAGTGTACCTTTTGTGCAGATTTTTTTGACATCATCTACGATATCAAACTTGGGGTTATGATCGTGTTTTCGAGCTGCGGAGAAACACCTGTTATTGGATATTGATTTTAGGAGGACATAGGATATTTGTGTTTTGTGAAGAATTGTTAGGAAAGAAACGGATGAAATTTTGATTTTGCAAAGAAACGGATGAATTATTTTTTATCAAAGGTTGTAGTTTTGTTTTTTTTAATATGCCACATGTCAAGCTCTGGTTAAGAGTTAAGTATGGAAAACATTAATTAAATGGCTCCTTAAAAACTCTGTTTTATTAGTATGTATAGATTTAACAACTGGCCTTAAATGTGATATTGGGCCTGATATTGGGTTTTAGAAAAATATATCTATACTACCTATAAAAGGTGTAAGGTCAAAGTGAAATATTAAAATGTTGAATGTTGAAAATTAGTCAAATATGAGAAAAATGCACAATGTAATTAATACTCTTATTAAAAGTACAGTGAATTATTCATATTGTACAACCAACTAAAAGCATATCTACCAAATTAATTACAAATAATTAAAACACACCATACTAAAATGTACAATAAAATTTTCACAATATCTATATATATACTACTTATAAAGCATGGATGACCTTCTCTCCTAATTAATATTTTAAGACAACCATTAATACAATTTTAAGCAAATACAACTCATCAAACATAAATTACAAGCATGTTAAGCACAAGTAATTCTCATCTTAAAACACTATTTCTTATTTACAATTAATACACCCATTCACCAATAAATACAAATGACTAAGCACAATGTACACACAAATGTAGCACAAATAAAACTAAAAAAAATCTAACACATACAATTAACACACAATTTAATTCACCTCTTCACCAAAATATACAACTATTTAACCCAAATGTACAATCAAATCAAGCTAATAAGCCAAGCACTAAAAAATAAATCCCTAAGGCTGTGATCGATCGGTTTGGTCGCCGATGTGCCCGCATGAGGGTCAAACTTGGTCGCTCGGCTCCAAAAATTAACAAATGGTTCGTCCCTTCAATCCATAACTCCCGGATATTTTTGTGAGACTAACCACTTAAACTCGAGTTACCACAAGATAACCGAACCAAGTGGGTTTAACCAAGACTATCATAAGTACAAGAAAGTCCAACGAAAAATAAAAGAAAAAAAGAAAAGGACAAATCAAACTTATTGTCTACAGCGAGCAACAAGATCAAACCACTCCCCATCTCACAATCCTAACTAACAAAAGCTTCACAACATAAACGAAAAAAAGTTGATCTGAGATTGTGTTATCTCTTATACAAATCTTAAAATATTATTCTTAGCTTGAACATCAAACCCATCATTAATCTTAAAAAGAAACAAAACATCTAAGTCACGCCTACCCAAGACTTTTGCCTGTTACAAAGATCTTGATGCCAAAATCTGTGGGACACTACTAACGAGAACAAAAGTCATAGAGTGTGTGTAGAAAACTAGAAGGGGGTTGAATAGTTTACCAATTAAAAACTTTGTTTTGAAACTTATTGAAAGATCAATTGATATTGATCTTTGATATGTTAATGAAATATGCAAGCAATATGTAAAGAGTAAATAAGGAAAGAAATGATCAAACCACAACAAGTTGTTTATAGTGGTTCGGTCTACAAGGACTATTTTTCCTTGCCTTACTCCACTCCCCGAGTCTCACACTCGAGAGTTTAACTTCACTAGTCAACAAGCTCCTTTCACCGGCGGAGAAAACCTTTACACTTCGCTTACACTATTTCCGACACTAAGCTAGATGTCGAGTTCTTTCCAAGGGTACAACCACTCCCACACACAATGTATTTTGAGGACTAAAATACTCACCACTCACACTCACAAGATTATGATGGTTTAATACAACAATGAAGTATGAATCAACACTAGATCATACAACACTAAAAAAACAAGACTTCCAACTTCTCGTTTGAAGCTTGAATGTGACTTGATCTTCTTTGCTACAAAAGAGATCACTAATATGATATGAAACTGAGTTAGAAAGGTTAGAGAGATGATATGTAAGAGAGTATGATAGAAAGGGATGATGAACTACTTGGTTTGGATTTGCTATTTATAGCCAAAACCATCAGCAGCATCCACGAACCGCGGACCCCTTAAAAGGGTTTCGCTCGTTGTGGATTTTGGTGCCGCCGGGTCTGACAGCAAGATATCAAAATCTTTGCCAAAGTCAACCATATCTATGTAAGATTGTGTAAGATATGAAGAGTACAAATTCACACAAAATATCTAATGAAATCTTCCAATGATTCCATGATGCATCACATGATGTCATATGTTGTATTTCTATTTTTAGAAATATGCAAGTACTTAAGTAGTGTTTGGTTTTAAGAACCTAAAACATTCTAAAACTACTATCATACATAATGATTAGAGTCATATTAAGATATGACTAATCACAAATGTAAATGCTTGAATGATGAAGATATTGTTTGAAGAAGCTTGTTTTAATATCTATTAAACTTGACAAGCTTTAAGCTTTTATACAAAATAAATTTACTTTTGTCGTTAACAAAACTTAGGTAAAGATCAAAAATATAAATAACGTTTAATGACGATATTTGTATTAACAATCTCCCCCTTTTTGTTGAGGACAAAATATAAATTTTATTTTTATAAAAGATACAAAGTTTGTGCAAGAGTTATAAAAATATTAGTTTTAGAACTTGAAAAGGAAATGATAATGTAAGTGTATGATGTTATTCACTAGTTGATGCATGATGTTGACTTTTTCAGAAAGTCAAAGTATGCAGTTGACTTTTTCAGAAAAGTCAAGTATTACCTTAATGAAGTATTATGTTTGACTTTTTTAGAAAGTCAAATATAACAAATGTAAACATGTTCTATATTTTCTTCCCTTTTTTGTCTCAACAAAAAGAAGAGGCGATGCGGAATGTTATGACCCCGAGCCATTATCTCCCCCTTGATCAAAGCTTCCCCTAAATTGGGTGCTTAATGGGAAGATACATGGATTGTGAAAATAAAGCTACAAAAAAAATGTTTGTAATAATGATCATTCACAAGCATTTCCAAACACTATGTAAAAGCACCAACAATATAGAAAACACCATTAATTAGTTAAATGTTTTCATGTATAAAATCATGAAAAGAGAACACAATGATGTATTTTAGTACAAGAAGAAAAAAAAATTAATCCTAAGAAAAGAAAAACTTAAAGATGCTAATCTATGACCATTCTAATGAGATGGTGGATGAGAAAGAGCGTTGAGAGGCTCAAGGATGTGATTGAGGATGAACCTCATTTCTTCTTGAAAGTCATGGACCATAACCCGGGTTCTATCAACGGTTTGGGCCGTTTGCTCACAAGTTGAGCAACCATGCCTAGGGGGTAGTATATAAAAGAGCCTATTGTAGTGTTAGTTTTGAATAAAATGAATTTTATTGCATGTGGACTTGGTTGCTAAGGTGCGCAGAAGAGACAATTTCAGTCTTTATTTTTTTTTTAATTTTTTTTCTTTTAAAAAGTTAAAATTCGATAATTTAGGTGAATCAAGGTTACGACTTTTATGATGAGTTGATGACTATTGGGGTTGTTATTGCTTATTAAAACTCTGTTTATTCTTTTTTACGTACATAATAATAACAACAGTTTGTTATATTTTCTTACATTGTTGTTTTTTGGATATATTTTCTTGTTGTCGATCATCATTGGAGATTTAGACTAAACAAGCACTTGATTATGTCTTAAAGAATGTTGAATTGTCCCACATTAGGAAAAGTTGTAATCAAAAGTTGGTATATATCTAGGATCATATACCGGTGCTATTTATAACCTTGATATTTGCTCAACACCGAACAAAATAGCTAATGGACATCACTTCTATTTTAGTCAATGAGCTCGTAAACTCATCTAAAAAAAAAAGAAAAAAAAAAAAAAAAGCTCTGAATGTTGGAACCTGTGAGAGTTTAAAAATAGTTTTAGATATCCCACATGGCCACATTGGTAGAGATTGTAATTAAATGTGGGTATATACATAGGAGCATATACAAATTATCATGTTAGAATATAATGAATTGTAGTGACTTCGGACTTTGGTTGGGGTAGTCGTGAAAAAATACCCCGGTCCATGTTCCCGGTTACAAAAATTCATTTCTCTCTTGCTGTTTTCTATACAATAGTTCAAAATATAAGTAAAACTAGAAGGGTTATGCTAAAAAAATGCATAAAACACGACTATTTTTGTGATTGTATGTAGCCAACTTTTTTTTTTTTTTTTTTTTTTTTTTTTTATCACAAATTTTTTAAAAATTTGTGTTATTGTATGTATCGGCTAAGGGTTACATCGTTAGTCCTTTATATTAACGGTCGTTAGTAAATAACTAAAAATTTCGTTTTCTTACGTTTTTATCGTTTTCGTCTGTTATTATAAGTTTTCGTCATTTTTTATATGTTTTCGTCAGTTTTCTTACGCTTTCGTCTAGTTTTAATGCGCTTTCGTCCGTTTTTTACGTTTTCGTCTGTTTTCATACGTTTTCGTCCATTTTTATACGTTTTCGTCCATTTTTATACGTTTTCGTCCGTCTTAAACGTTTTCGTCCATTTTCTTATGCTTTCGTCCGTTTTAATACGTTTTTGTCCGTTTACTTACATTTTTTACATTTACATTCGTTTTCGACTATTTTTATACGTTTTCATCCATTTTTTTTTACATTTTTTTTTCTGTTTTCTTACGTTTTCATCTATTTCTTACGTTTTCGTCCATTTTTGAACGTGTTCTTACATTTTTGACCGTTTTTATACGCTTTCATCCGTTTTCTTATGTTTTCATCTATTTTCGTTCGTTTTCTTACGTTGCATCCGTTTTTATACGTTTCCGTGCGTCTATAAACGTTTTCTTACGTTTTCGTCTATTTTTATACATTTTCGTCTCTTTTTATACGTCCTTGTTCGTTTTCTTACGTTTTATTTGTTTTCATCCGTTTTACACATTTAGTCCGTTTTCTTACGTTTTGCTCGTTTTTATACGTTTTCATTTGTTTTTGTACGCCTATGTTCGTTTTTACACGTTTTACAATGTTTTTGCTCGTTTTTATACGTTTTTGTTCGTTTTTATACATTTTCGTTCATTTTTACACGCTTTTGTTTGTATAAAAATGAACGAAAATGTGTAAAAACGTATAAAAATGAACGAAAACATATAAAAACGAACGTAAACGTATAAAAACTATTGAGACTTATAAAAACGAGAAAAAATGCTATAAACATGTAAAATGAACGTAGACATATAAAAACGAGCGAAATCGTATAAAAATGAGCAAGAACGTAAGAAAACGGATGAAAACTTGTAAAACCGAACGAAACTAAACAAAACGTAAGAAAACGAACGAAAACGTATGAAAACGGACGAAAATGTAAGAAAACGTTTAAAACGTAATAAAACATATGAAAACATATAAAAACAGATGAAAACATAAAAAAATGACGAAAGCGTATAAAAACGGACGAAAGAGTAAGAAAACGTTTAAAAATGGACCAAAACGTAAGAAAACAAATGAAAATGTATAAAAACGGATGAAAACGTAAAAAAAAGTAAGAAAACGGACGTAAACGTATAAAAACGGAAGAAAACGGACGAAAACGGTTAAAAACTTACAAAAACGGATGAAAACGTAGGAAAGCGGGCGAAAACGTATAAAAACGGATGTAAACGTACGAGAACGTAAAAAACGGTCGAAAACATATAAAAACGGACGAAAACGTATAATAACGGATGAAAATGTGTGAAAACGAATAAAAACGTAAGAAAACGGAATTTTAAGCAATTTACTAACGACCGTTAATATAAAGGACTAACGATGTAACGCTTAGCCTGACTGGATACATACAATAACAAAAATTCAAAATTTTGTGTTACAATGAAAAAAAATTAGTTGGCTACACACAATCCATAAAGTTGTCAATTTAGATGCATTATTTACCATTATCTCTAATTATTTTATCTTGATATATTTGTCATGTTTTGTTACTTTGTAAATGAAAAATACTAGCACAAGTTCATCCAGTTGTAGTAAGATTGCATTTAGACATAAGTTTCTCAACGTTACTCACCATTTATGCTCTTTACATAAATAAGGACACGTAACCGTTACTACTTGTTAGTTACACAGAACCATTACTACTCGATCAACATCCATGTGAGCTGTTTGTTAAACCTTAAAAAACACCAAGTTATTAACTTTACCCATGTTTTCTGTGTCAATAATCAGGATTATATTATGCTTGATTATCCCAATGAAGCCTTTGCATTACATAAATAAGGACCTTCTATTTTAGTGGAATTCTGTTTAGTTTATGATATATAAAATACAATAAAACATAAAGACATCAAGAGTACACAGCGGAAGACTTAAGATCATAACAAATAAATTAATTAACTGAAAGTATGCGTAACGTACCTCTTGCGAATATCAAATCCCTCGAGCAAACCAAAATAACCCTCGAGCAAAGCAAACCAAAGAAGTACTTATTGGTGTAAGAATAATGTCTTACAACCACGTTCTTGTACACACGAATTAACCAAACGAATCAAGCGATTGCTAGATCTAACACAAGTCCTCGTTTAAGAAAAACGAAACCAAACTCCCTTACTTGGGGTGTTCGGCCGAATAATGGACTAGAGAGAGGAGAGGAGAGATCTAGGGTTAATTCAATGCACAAGTGTATGAAACCCTAGAACCTAGCCCTCCTTATATACTAGTAGGTAAACTTAGGGAACAAGTTAGGGGATTTAGGCTTTGTAAAGCCCTATGGCCGGCCATGATGGAAAGCCCAAAGCCCAACCCATAATTTTTCCAAGTTTTCCATTTCTAGTCCTTCTCTTTTCCATTTAACGGTCGTTAGTCATTTTTCCGTTAAATACTTAACGATCGTTAACCGGACTTAATGTGTAATAATTAATCGTAAACATAAACATTAATTATTAACTTTAATTCTCATTCGCTAATGTGTGCAATCCCGTGGTCACGAGTTCGAATCCGGACATTCACATGTTTGTAAATATATACATTTCCAACAGCTCCCACTTGGATATGTTTACAAAACGTGAAATGACATTGGTTAGCGTCTAGCAACACGCCAATGCCCCCAGTACAACTCGTGTATGGTTTTCTGGAGAAAAACCAAGTTTGATGATTCATCATCATATTCATCCTTTTATTTCTAATACCATGTTAATAAGAATATGGATCTTACTCATTTCTTAATTAACTATTCTGTTTCTCGCTTTATATGATTGATTAAGATTACCAATTCTTCTGAACATATTCCAGAAGACCTTGGGCATGGCCATGCAAACATCTTAACAACCCTACGAGGGGCCCAGCAGTATTATACTCCAAAATAAATTTGAAGGAAACAAATCCTATTTTGACTACAAGCAGGATTCATAAATTTCGCAACACTTCTGAAAACAACCCTTATAACTACCAGTTACGTATAGCGTTAGATTGCTTCACAAAAATGCACTACATTCATGACATATCTCTTGTATCTCAAGTCAGAGGATAAATATTCATGATATACTTAATGACTAAGATCCATAAAGTATCATCATGTGGGTGGGATAAGTCCTATACTCAATTCATTGAATATCATCTGAAATTAGTCATGCTACGCATCAATATACTTTCAAGTATATTCTAACTAATACTCAGATTTGTCTTAATTCAATATCATTCCCATGTTATTGATTGACAACGGACTATTTAGAACAACTTAAGTTATTCATGGATTTAAACATGCAAATATAGGACACAATATTATAAATGAAATTAAACGTATACCGTACTTTAATTCATTATAAATAATAATTGTTTAACATCCTTTATCCAAATACTAAATAGATCAATGCATGATAATTCTCAGTTAATGAATTTTTCCACAAGTCATGCAACTCATACTTGTTGACAAGGCATAATTTCAACTAACTTTGATCTACAAGAATTTTGAGAATACTTATTTCAAAAATTCAATAATTGAATTTCTTGTATGTGTTTACACATATCTTGATATTGTCATATCATTCCATAAGGTGCGTGATAACCTGAACCACCTTTATATGACAATCATCTTTCAAAACTTTTAAAGTTTAAAGTATTCTTCATTCTTTAATGTATAATGCAACTATGCTCTTAATTGAGCATAACTAGTCAACATGGTCATCACCAACGATACCATGACTAGAATTGAGTGTCATCTCAATTATACCAGCATCATTGTGTACAACAATATGCTCTTTAAACATCCGTAAACTTCGAACATTTATTTGTTTGGTGTCATACAAACCTCAAGTTTGTTGACTATGACAATTACAACAATTTGTTGTATAGAATCTGGGAGCAACTCCAGGCTGTGGAATGCAATTCTAAATCCAAACATAAATATTACAATGTTGTTAAATCATCTTGTAATCAAGCATGATACAACAACCTTATACACAACATGATGTTCATGATGAATCTTCAAGTTAGACTTTAAGATCTCATTCATATACTATCTTGTCAAAGATATGTACTCATCATGTTCTATTAGACTCATTTATTTACCGCATATGTTTATAATAATAAACATATATATATTCCAAGGTTATATATTTTATTTTCCAAATCTTACAAACGAAGTTTCATTCTCAACTAAAACTTAATTTAGGTGGAATGTAGTTGCCCATACAACATATAAGATTTAAAAAATAATACTCCCACTAGCTTTCAGGAATACTTACGAGCTATCTTATTTTAATTATTAAATCAAACATGGATTTAATTTTAAACATAAGAATCATCTCCTAGATGCATGCATATATCCATTCATGGATTCTTGCAGTTTGTACATATTCAAAGATTATTTGAATTCATAAAACTCCTTTGCATTACTTATCGTCCTCGCAAAAGTAATTCCAAAACAAAGAGTTTTGATATTCATTGTCAAAATTTCACATCAATGAAACTAAGTATGACAATTATAATCTTTATACTTCTATTTAATGTATCTAGTAAAGAATATTCAATCATAGTTAATTGCTTAAATATGATTAATATTATTATCACTAAACATGCATTAAATACGTGTACAATATTGTCCATATGATTTCTACACAAAGATTTAAACCACTAGGGTTTCCATTCTTTGAAGAAACTCATTAAGATAAACCAAATATCTAAAGTTGATTATCTCTATGGACAACATCTCAACATTCATAGTATGATTGCTTTACCACAATTCAACATTTGGTAAATTCATCATCATGATTAACAGGCTTACCATGATCCTGTAACTCATAATCCTCAGCATATTAAATATCTGAGATATCCTTACGGATCTATGAATGACAATTCCATCATATTGAGGTCTATCATTTACATGTTTAGCCTCATCATGATATTTACTAGTGCATTTTAGAAGATTATGTATTTTGTAATTCAATCTTTCAAGATCTAAACAAAACTCCCACTTGCCTTTAATAATTTAAAGATTACCTTTAAATAGTTTAGCAAGTAGAGCAACAATACATTGTTCTCTTTTGGGACATTACAAAACACATTGACAATTTCTGACATTAGTTTGTTACAACTCACTCTACAAGTAGTTTAACAAATTCAGAACTTCATTTATAAGACTTAATGTGATTCATCACATTCCATAAACAAATGGTGTCTTATCTATCTTCTAGGTTGGAGTCTTATTGAGTATATTCAATCTATACTCAATCTTCTAACCTTGATAACTTTTGGAAGAAACTATAGTTATCTTGAATCAAATAATGCCAACAGATTTTGATTCTTCTAACAGAACATACCATAAAACTATGGTATTTCCTTAGAATTAATATTGTAAGAAAATCTAACAATATTTTAGATAACCATCTACTCTTTGGCTTACCTATTTACCAACAAAGTAAAACTTAATGGTACAATAGAATTACCAAGTCAATTGCATGTATTATAACACAAATATTCTTGACCAAGTCAAAAGACATACCAGTTATAATCCCACTATACGTTATAAGTCATTGATCAACTCATTGACTTCATGCATATGTCTTAAAACATAGCAAGTTAACGTCTTACTTTATATTCTAAGTCTTGTATTAAAAGACTTCATGTTGGTGACTTTACAAAATCATAAACATTTTTTAATTAAAGTAATTATGAACACCACCTCAGGTTTCAATTAATATTTCAAGTTAATACTTACTACATATATTTAAGTCATTCAACGAATACTTAAATTCAAAGTAGTATTCGATTACTTCATTTAATTATGTCATTCAATGAAATGTTCAACGTAAGAAACTGCAAAATCATCCATGCTCGTTCTCACGGCACGTGGATATTTTACCTTGGGCTACAATCTAGTTCACGTTCTCACGTAACATAAATTGTAACTACAAGTGTTTCTTAAATATTGAAAGACATAAATATTTAAAATAAAGTAGTATTTGTTATTATCTTGACACATGTTCTTAATAGGGCAATCATACACATTTAAATGTATAATTCCTATTAGAACGTTACTCTCTTACATTGCGGTCAAGAGAATCTATTTAAATCATATTTATATGTGTTGTACCTTGCACACAATCAAGATTTCTCCCACTTGTGCTTGGAACAACATCATGTAGCAGATAAACAACACGATACACATTCGTTTATTTGATTAATATGATTTGTGTCATAGATATAACAAATAGATGTAGGACTATATTGATTAGTAAGGAAACGCACATGACAATCCTTGAAATCCATAAGAGCCTACAATTGGAAAGTAATTATCTTTCAAGATAATCTGGGTTACCACACAGGAAATAAGGCTTGTAGCTCTCACTGAATTAGAAATCATTAAAACAACTTCTTATTCAGTAATGCAACCCAAATGCTCCCACTGAATCTGACAACATTGTAAGTGTTGCATAACCAGTGAAAACAACTTGCTTGCTATTTACTTTCCTACACCTTTAAAGAACCATACGTAATTATTACTAAGGTATTAAAAGGTGTATTCTACTCTATGAATGATGGGTTATCCATCAATGTTATTAACTTGAAAAATTGGGTATGCAATTTCTTCCTCAACAGGCCTACCATCCCATACTGGTATGTAGTACCTTTAAAGGCTAAAGCAAAACAACTAGATAAAATATGCTAGTTTGCCTTTTACCAATTTTCGCGGTAATTAGTCTAGCTTCTAATTTAGTAACTCATATACATGTTTTCCAGTTAACCAACATTCATGTTGTTACAAAGGATTCATTCACCAAATGAGGGTAATGAAATCTTTATGGAGAATAAGATGTGCAATTCATTGCTATGAGTTACATTAGAATTTAGACAATTCAAATGTTCCTATTATACCTTTCTCATTCATGAAAAGGAATAGGATTGAGTCTCATGCTTCTCCCATGGAAAAGAGACTTCGTTTGTCTTTTCAGTAAATTATTCTCGATCAAACAATGTTTGAAAGCAGAATGGAGCAATTTATTGATCAAAGACTAAACTTTGTTTACGGTTAAATGTTGCAATTATAAATTCAAAAGAATTACAAAATTCAATTTAGTATTTTCGATAATTAACCTTTTTCAAGAAAATTAATTACCCATGGTTCATAAGCATATAACCATTTAATTTTCACTGAAAAACTAGGATCCAAATTGTCATAATCTCATCACATCAGTTGATCTGCTAGTAATGAACCTTATACAAAGTGGTAAAGCTTTTGCTCAATTGCCAATTTCAATTGCAATTCCTAGATTTATGGGATTTACATATAGCCAATTTCAATTGCCATGTAAACATGTTTTATCCCATCTTATGCCTTGAGTTGCCAGTTCTCACTACAAAACTCAATTAAGTTGTCCAACTTAAGAAACTGCAAAATCGTCCATGCCCGTTCTCACGACACGTGGACATTTTACCCTTTGATTACGATCTAAGTCACGATCTCACGCAAATAAAAGGTAATCTTAGGTGTTTCCATTTCGTTGGATGGCATATAACTTAAATTAAAGGGTAATAATTTTGATGTAAAATCAAATATGTACAAAAATGTCATGCATTCATCTTTGTAACATAGGTTTTATTAAAACATTTATATCTTGTTTTAATGTTTAAGTTTTTCATCATCAAACTTTAATTGAGGTATTGGTTTCACCAATCAAGGAATTTAGTGTTAATTATCATCCATTATACCGTACTTTTGCATAAGTGTAAACACTTAGTGTTTCTGATAATTACCACCTAAGTGGCGCATGGAATCAACACTAATTCGCCCTTAAGATGAGCTTGCACAATTAATGACTTACTAAGTAGCTCCACTCGAACTTACAGGGGGCAGAGGACCAGGTACGCGCTAAAGCACAACCTTAGACATCCATTCAGTGTGACTGTGCGCACTTCTTTAAACCCCTTTTATTAGTTCATTCTCATGGGTGAGCCGTTCAGTCATTTGTACCAAAGTCATCATCAATTAAACGATTATGATTACTATTCTTAAAAATACATGTTTCACCATTGTTTAGGTCAGTTTATTTTTCTTGTAAAAATACCCTTGTTACAAAACACAAACAAGCAAGTATTTATAAAAATAAACAAATAAACAATGAATGCATAACAAATAAAAGTCATGCATATCAAATAACCACATGCAAACGGTTTTGATAAATCTTATTAATAACCAATTCTAGATCTGTCAATATGCATATATTTAATTAAGACTTCCACCCGTTTTCATCTATGTACAAGGTGAACCACATGCATCGATTCATCGATTGCGTAAGTCAAAACTAAATATATACCACATAGCACATAATTGATTAAATAATAATTATTGAGGTTTTCCCCAATTTTAGATCTATCATAATTTAATGTATATCACTTAAAACATGAAAGACATACAATAAAAGCAGATCCATGATAAAACATGCATGTAATTATCATGGACATAAAATTACACTTAACAATTAATGCAATTAAATCAAAGTTACGCATATACACATAAAGTTGCATGCATCTTAGGGTTTCTAATCCAATTAAAACAATAGTTTACAAAACCCTAATTAGGGCACCAAAAAACGCCCCCCCTCAAAATTAGGGTTTAGGTTTTGCAAACCCTAGATCTAAGCATACAAATAATAACACATTCATGTTTATTTTAATTATGTGTTTCAGTAATTAATTACTTGTTATACAAGGCTCGTGATGCCACTGTTTAGTTTATGATATATAAAATACAATAAAACATAAAGACATCAAGAGTACACAGCGGAAGACTTAAGATCATAACAAATAAATTAATTAACTGAAAGTATGCGTAACGTACCTCTTGCGAATATCAAATCCCTCGAGCAAACCAAAATAACCCTCGAGCAAAGCAAACCAAAGAAGTACTTATTGGTGTAAGAATAATGTCTTACAACCACGTTCTTGTACACACGAATTAACCAAACGAATCAAGCGATTGCTAGATCTAACACAAGTCCTCGTTTAAGAAAAACGAAACCAAACTCCCTTACTTGGGGTGTTCGGCCGAATAATGAACTAGAGAGAGGAGAGGAGAGATCTAGGGTTAATTCAATGCACAAGTGTATGAAACCCTAGAACCTAGCCCTCCTTATATACTAGTAGGTAAACTTAGGGAACAAGTTAGGGAATTTAGGCTTTGTAAAGCCCTATGGCCGGCCATGATGGAAAGCCCAAAGCCCAACCCATAATTTTTCCAAGTTTTCCATTTCTAGTCCTTCTCTTTTCCATTTAACGGTCGTTAGTCATTTTTCCGTTAAATACTTAACGATCGTTAACCGGACTTAATGTGTAATAATTAATCGTAAACATAAACATTAATTATTAACTTTAATTCTCATTCGCTAATGTGTGCAATCCCGTGGTCACGAGTTCGAATCCGGACATTCACATGTTTGTAAATATATACATTTTTAACAAATTCTACTATCGATCCCTCATTTTACAGTAAAACAGAAAACCAAAAACTTGAATCTTAAAGATGAGTAAAGTGGACATGACTTCTATTTTAGTGGATCAATGAACTCAAAAATTTATCCGACCATAAGAAGACGTAATAAATTTTGAAACTTATGAGAGTTTAGAAATGTTTTTAAGTATCCCACATTGGTGGAGACTGTAACCAAAAAAGGGTATATATAAAGGAGCCTATTGGCAATGTTAGTTTATAGTAAAATAAATTTTATTGCCTGCGGACTTGGTTGCTTAGGTGCTAGCAAAAGAGCCCCTAATCCCATGTCTGAAAGCACTAAAATACATTTTAGTCTTATTTTTTTTTAAATATTAAAATTTGATAATTTAAGTGAATCAAGCTTACGACTTCTATGATGAGGATTGGGGGGTTGCTATTTCTTATTAAAACTCTTCTTATTCTTATAATAGTAACAGTTTGAGTCTAATAAGTATCTGGTAAACAATCTTAAACACCACCCAGATTACTAAATTGTTAATCAAACCAAACAAGAGCACATATACATACATGTAAAATGAGCATTTGAAGTGGTATTGATCTGCAAAGGATGAGCATTTTAGGGTCAAAGCCTCGCGAGCAAACGCATGTACCAGACAAATGTGTTCAGTTTCGGTCACCGACTTTCTTACATTGTTGTTTTTTGGATATATTTTCTTGTTGTCAGATCATCATTGGTGATTTGGACCAAACATGCACTAGATTTTGTCTTAATATATATAGCTTTTAATTGAAAAGATTTTTACACATATGTATCTGTCAAAACTTAAAACCCATAACTACCAGCCAATCTGATACAACTAAATTTTTAGTAACACAAACAAGTCAGCATAATTTCACATGAAGCAGTCCATCAACATGACCACCTTCCTCATACTCGAATGAATTGAGGTCATGTGTTGTGAGATTGAAATTCACTCAAGTTTAATTTTATCATTAAGCACCAAAGGTTAAGTCTTCGAGTGCTCGTCTCTGTAGGTTTAGCCCCTTGCGTGTGCGTCTTATAGGCTGTGGGGCTTTTGTTGTATTACTTCGTTGCTTCTGTTAATATATATTTTTCCGATAAGTTTTCAAAGTGTATAACTTTCATATGCCTTAACAAGATTTTTCTCTTTAACTTTCAACTAATTAGTAACCTTATTATTATTTTAATACCAGAGAGTGATTATGATTACGCATCTTTAAAAAAAGTTATGTATTTTTATTAGGGGTGTTCAAAAAATCCGAGAAACCGACGAACCGAGCCGAACCGTTCAATCCGAAACCGAAAAAAACCAAACCCGAAACCGAAAAAAACCAGCTTATCACGGTTCGGTTTCGGTTTTTACTTTTTGATATTCGCGGTTAACCGAACCGTGCTTAATACACGAAGGTTTTTTTTAACTAAATATTCAAAAAATCGTACAAGTATTAATTATATTATTGCACTATTTTATTGTATAACGCCTTTTTTGCTCATAATGTAAAAAATTTTAAACATTTATGTGTGAAAGTTGATAAATGTGATCGTAATCTATAGACGTCAAATAACTATTATTTATTAAATGATTATGTATGAATATTTAAATGCAATTATTCTAATGGGATAACTTTTGTGTGACTATTATCTATTAAATGTCATCTAATTTTAACAAAGTGACATTTTAAATTCTAAAACATGTTATTGTTTATACGGTTAAACTCGAATAAAAGTTTCAAATGGTTAACCGTGACCCGAACCGCGGGTAACCGCTCATTTTGGGTACCCCGCTTGTCCGGTTACCCGCCTAGTACGGTTCGGTTTCGGGTAGTAAAATTAATTACCCGCCCCGCGATGGATAGTTTAAATCGTCCAACTAACCGAACCGAACCGCCCCATGAACACCCCTAATTTTTATGTGTGAGCGATAATACTGAGATGATTTATTAAGTGAACAAAACTACTCTACTACAAAACAGTTTAGGTATTACACATATTTAAAAATTGTATATTAGATGCACGGCAATAAAACATTCAAATTGTAATTTTCACATTTTTTTACGTCATCGAAGGCTATGACCAGGTTAAAATAAGTTGATATCTTCTAAACATCATTTTTGAACAGTAATATATTGATAACAAACTAGCATTATTACATGAGGATACTATATTCAAGGGTGTGAAGGAACTTTAATCTATTCACAAAGTGAATGTATCTTTTCTTGGTAGTTTTAAGTTGAAGCACAACTGATTCTGATAAGTTATTGGGAGGTGTATGAACTGGCGCTGAGGTGGCATACCAATAACGTGTTATTCGTCACAGCGATACCTTGTGCTCTTAGTCCATTGATATTTTATAATGACCAACTCGGATGAATTGATATGATGTCATGTGTAGCAAGATTGCATTTAGACATAAGTTTAGTTTCATCATTACTCACCATTCATGCTATTCACACTGGAGTCGAAACTAATATAGTGACATGGAACGATTACTACTCGATCGACATCCATGTGAGCTATTTATTTACAAACTCAAGAACATCACCTTCTAGTGTCAGTAATCAGGATTATATATATTAAGCTTCATTATCACATTAAAGCATTAGCATTACATAAATGATGAACTTTTTGTTGAATATGAACCTGATTAGATGAAGATACGCGTTTCGAAAAATCTTTTTTATGGTCGTACAAGAATTCATCTCTTAAACTTAAGTTGAATTCTACCATCAATCCCTCATTTTACAGTAAAACAAAAAACTTAATACTTGAATCTTACAGAAAGAGCAAATTAGACATGACTTCTATCTTGGTCATCTAACTTAAGGAAGATGTTGTATAAGTTGTAGCTTGTGAGTGTTTGGAAAGTGTTTTCACGTATCCCACATCGGAGGAGTTTTGTAACAAAAACTCCAAAAGAGATATTCGCGACGGAAGGCGCAAACTTGTGTTCTGTAATCGAGCGTGGTACCCCGGTCATGTGCTTTGGTTCCCATGCAAAGATATCCAGGTTCTTTTGCAAGAGTGCGCACACAGCTGCCCTGCCGTTACCAGATAGCGATCCCCCGATCGATACCTCTTGCTCCGGGTAATCAGGATGAATTGCAACCCTCAGGTTTGGCACTTTAGTTGCACGCTGTTCTGGAATGTGTGCCGTCTCACATGTAATTGTGTTACATTCTCCAGGTGGTACGGTGATTGTATCATGTAGATGGTGTCAGCCTTATCTTTAGGTGCTTCTTTCTTGTTCCCAGTCTTTTGCTTATCTTTCCCTTCCTTGATGTTTTTAACCAAATGGTCCAATCTGCCTTCTTTTACTAGCTTGTCGATTAGCTGGCGCAATTGGACACACACATTGGTGGTATGGCCCTTCTGTCCATGGTAGTCGCAATATCCATTCCCCACGCGCCGATCTTCTGGGGTGCGCATTGGTGGGGGCCTCGGGAAGTTCGCGCCTTCCGCCGCGAATATCTCCTTTGGAGTCTTGGTTAGCGGGGTATACTTGTCGTTATCTCGTCCGCTCCCCTGGCCGCGGTAGTTCCTGTTGCGGTTGTTACTCTGGTCAATGGATTGTCTCTTAGGCTTTTCTTGTGACCTATAGTTTGAGTAGCCTTTCTTGCTGTCTGCCGCGGCAGCTTCTCCTTGGATAAAGGACCTTGTGCGCTTCATAAGTTCATCAAAGGTTTGGGGGACCTTCTCGTTCAGCCTTTTGATGAGTTCTGGGTTATTGATCCCGTTCATGAATCTTGAGATCTTTAGTATTTCGGGGCATGCCTTGACATGTATGCACTCATCTTTGTAGCGCTCCACATAAGCGCTTGTAGATTCCCCCTGGCAAGTTCGACAGGGTTTTTGGCGCACTTCTTCCTTTGAGTGAAGTTCAAGCGAAACGCCTTCCGTAACTCTTCAAAGCCATCAATGCTTCTGCGTGGAAGCTTACTGAACTAGTTTCGCGCATTGCCTACTAATGTGGAATTGAACATGTGGCACCACACAGGTTGTGGCCAATTTTATATGGTAGCAGCTGATTCGAAATTTTTTAGGTGATCGTCCGGATCACCTGTTCCATCATAGGTTTTCACATTGGCAGGCATGCGCCTTCTCTTGTCTTCTGAGAAATCGTTGATGCGCCGAATGAACGCATCCACCTTTTAGCGGCGCCAGGGAAGAGACATATCTTCCTCCTCCTGGTCACGATATCTTCCCCTGGACTTCCAGTGTCCTGTTTCGTTGTCCTCGTTGTCCGAGGAATTACCAGAGGACGAGCCTCCCCTCTTCCGGCGCTTGCGCCGACTGTCCTCAGAATCGGATCTTGAAGAGCTTTCACTTGGGGAGAGCCGTCGTCCAAGTCTGTCATGGACCCTTCGACTACCAAGCCTAGCGTGGACATTGGTACGCCGTCCGTCCTCTTCGTGTTCCTCCAGATACTGCAGGTCAGCTGCTTCCTCGTTCTCAACTCTCCTCCCGATCCTGGTAAACACTGGAAGTGATATTATTTATAAGAACTCTTTAAGTACTTTCGTTTGTTTCGCGTAACTTTCACATCTTAATACAAGACGGGATACGTTTGGTAGTAATAGAAGATGTTTGTTCAATTATATACCTATGTTCTTTTATTTGTATAAAACTCAAAATCGAAATAATGAAACTTGTCTGGTAGGGAACAGTTAAGTTGTTGAACTAGAAGATTGCCCAATCATTGTATCAACTGAAATCGTAATAATCAAACATTATGAACTAATGCAATGTTGTCTAAAGGTAATTTGAGAATGAGAAACCTAGAGGTTAAAAAAAAAAAAAAAAGAAGTTAAAATATGTTCACTGTAGATCAAGACTTATGATTTTATATATGGGTGTCGTTAGGGATACCCCCTAATCCCCTGTAGGTTAGTGGCAGTGAACATGAAAAATAAATTATCAAACTTTATATTTTCAACTCCGTACTTTTAGTTTTTTTGTTTTATAGTAAAAACTAAATCATAGAAATTTAAAGAAAAACAAAGCATAGTCCGACGTTTAGAATGACCAAGTTCGTCACACGAATGAATTGATGTCATGTGTGGTAACCTTGCATTTAGACATAAGTTTCGTTCTCACTATTAATGCTCTTTACATAGTAGTCGAAACTGATCGACATGTTAGTGACAGTACGGAACGACTCGACAGGCCTGGATTTAGCTATGGGCCACGTAGGCGACGGCCCAAGGGCAGCCCAAGAAAGGGGGCATCAATCTGCAAGTCCATGTTTAGGTATACTACATTCATATAGGCCATTTTTATACAAAGCCCACTAAACTAATACAAGACATTCAGAATAAAATCAGTAAAAGGAACGAAATATTTACTAATTCAAAGTCCATTTTAATTGATATCAAACATACTAATTCAAAGCCCAATATTAAACCTAAGAACAATATCTATACTACTTATAATAGAGGAATGAATCTCTCTCCTTATGATCTTAAAATTAAGACTTACAAAATACAAAGCCTATTGTACAATACACAATGTCCTATTAATGATCTTTCTCATCAATCTTAATTTTAAAACTTACAAGTCTTAAAGCTTAATGTACAAAATACAAAGAAATACTAATGTGGTCAAGATATTTAACAGTCAATTAATTAACTGGTCAATAAATACAATTAATGCAGTTATTAAAACACCTCTTACACAATAAATACAAATTATCAAGCATATTGTACAACCAACTTAAACACAATTTCTGCATTAAATGTCACTAATACAAATAATAAAGCACATTATACAAATATTAAAGTCCGAACAGGCAACGAGCCAAATGAGCCAAAGCCCGAACGGGTACGGTCCAAACGGGGTCGAGCCCGAACGGGCACGGGCCTAACGGGGTCGAGCCCAGACGGGCACGGGCCAAATGGGCTCGAGCCCGAACGGGAAAGGGTTAAAAAAATTCTTGATATCCGTAATTTTTTGTCAAAAAAACATAATAAACTAAAATACATGATTCACCGGAAACTTTTACTTCAGGGTACCCGCCGCTGCAACGTGCGGGTACCCTGCTAGTATTGCTAATTCATATTAGGATCAGTTAAGAAAGAACGAAAGAATACTTAACAGTCATACAGGTTTACGTTTACATATCACCATCAGTTCATTACATCTAGAGAGACGATTTATGAATTGTGGTTACAGGAATTAAGAGTCGAACCCAAAATAATTAGGGCATCAAAACGAATCAGGCGATCATCTTTTCTTCTCTTTATCAATTTTCATCAAGTGATATTGTTCCAAATTTATTAATCTTGTTTTAGTAGAATATTATGTAATTTACACTCGATTTTATCATGTTGCGTCGTTCACAACAGTTAGGTGCCCAAAACAGGCAACGAAAGAAAATTCAACAAAAATCTTACCGACCCCAACACGGTTCTATGGATACCTTTGTAATTAGAACTAAAAAGAATAATAATAGTGTTGCAAAAAATAATGACAAGGTTAACGCTAAATATAAATAATGAAAATCTTATAAAAAATGAAACCTAGAAAATGATGAGGTTAACGCCAATGGTGATAATGAAAATCCTATAAATAATGAAAATCTAGACAATGATGAGGTTTATGTTAGGGAAGATAATGAAAATCCTATTGAAGAAAATAACGAAAGTCCTCAAAGTTGTTATGTTGATGAAGTTAATCATAATATTTTTTATGTAAGAGTTTGGGATGGTTTAGATTCAAACATAAAAGAGTTACTTGTAGGGCAAATCACTCAAAAATGTAGTTAACTTGCCATTTTTTCTCATTGTATGTAGCAATTTTTTTTTTTTTTTTTTTTTTTTTCTCATTTTGTCAATAAACCTCTATCGTTAGTCCTTTGTGTGTACCCGTTACCAAAAAAACCTGCATCGTTAGTCCTTTATGCTAACGGCCGTTAATAAATAACTTAAAATTTGGTTATCTTACGCTAAACTTGCATCGTTGGTCCTTTATACTAACGATCGTTAAAAAATAACTTAAAATTTGGTTTTCTTACGTTTCAGTCCGTTTTTTCACGTTTTCGTCCGTTTTTACACGTTTTCGTTCGTTTTAACACGTTTTTGTCCGTTTTTTCACGTTTTCATACGTTTTAAAACGCTTTCATCCGCTTTTTCAAGTTTCGTTCATTTTTTCACGTTTTCATCTGTTTTTACACGTTTTCATCCGTTTTTACGCATTTTCGTCCGTTTTTGCGCATTTTCATTCATTTTTACACGTATTCGTCCGTTTTTACACATTTTCTTCCGTTTTTTCACATTTTCATGAGTTTTAGTTGCTTGGAACTTTGTTGAGGTGTTAGTGGAAAACTCAACAACAATGATCTGGCAATTAAAATACATTTCTTTCTAATTTTTTACTAACAAAACTTATATTGTATTACAATCAATAGCCACAATATAGATAAAGTCATAAAACTAGAAAAACAAAGGTAAGCTTTTCTAAAGCCATGTAACTAAGTAAATCAAGCTTACTCTTCTATCATGATTTTAGGGGGTTGTAAATTGGAATTGCCAAAAAAACCGCTTATCCTTTTTTGACATAGTAATAATAAACTTAATAGGTTGTTATCTACTCATTTCACTTTCTATGCAACTTAGAAAAACAATATCAAACACCTCAAAGGTACTCCAAACATCCCTTTAAGTAACTGTAACTAAACTAACAACATAATACTTATGAGTTATGATAAATAAAATGAGATGGAGAAAAGAAAGAGCTCACCTTTTAATGGTATCGATCCGCATAGGATTTGTCCTTGAGAGTCAAAGCCTTGTGAAACTAAACTTATTTATAATGACCAATGGTATCGATTCGCAGAGGACAAATCCTCTGTGGATTGCAATATATGGCATAATCCTCTGCGGATCGCAGAGGCTTTGACTCTCAAGGACAAATCCTCTGCGGATCGCAATATATGGCATAATGCCACGTGAGATTAGTCCACTGACATTTTCTAATGACCAACTTTGTCACACTCGGATGAATTGATATGATGTCATGTGTAGCAAGATTGCATTTAGACATAAGTTTAGTTTCATCATTACTCACCATTCATGCTATTCACACAGTAGTCGAAACTGATATAGTGACATGGAACCATTACTACTCGATCGACATCCATGTGAGCTATTTATTTTTTATTTTTTTTTGGTAAAGGGTGTATACCCGGTGAATATATTAAAATAAAAATATGTTTTGTACAAAAAGGATGGTAATGAGCCACCCAACCAAAAACACTGTGTTTTGAACAACCTCAAAACATAACAGCCAAACAACTAAGAATCGACAAAGAGGCTAAACTAGAGATACACAATGAAACACGCACAACCTCTATGACAAACAAACTAGCCTAAGTCAACATGAACATTTGCAATCTTCCAAGTTCTCTTCATCTTCTCCACACGAAAGCTCTTCTTGAAATGAATGGAAGCTAATTTGAGTCGGACCGTGTCAAGAACAACTCGAGCAACAACATCAGGATTCCTAGTACACTCCGTGAGCTATTTATTTACAAACTTAAGAACATCACCTTCTAGTGTCAGTAATCACGACTATATATTAAGCTTCATTATCACATTAAAGCATTAGCATTACATAAATGAGGAACTTTGTGTTGAATATGAACCTGATCAGATGAAGATATGCATTTCGAAAAATCTTTTTTATGGCCATACAAGAATTCATCTCTTAAACTTAAGTTAAATTCTACCATCAATCCCTCATTTTACAGTAAAATAAAAAACTTAATACTTGAATCTTACAGAAGAGCAAATTAGACGTGACTTCTATCTTAGTCATCCAACTTTTGGAAGATGTTTTATAAGTTGTAGCTTGTGAGTGTTTGGAAAGGGTTTTCAAATGTCCCACATCGGAGGATATTATAACAAAAAGTTGGTATATATCAATTTTGTTATTAAGGCATGGTTGTACAAACTACTTTTATATAATCCTTATAAAGTATTTTAGTTGATCAGCTTACACACTTTCTTTAGAATTGTTTTGCAACATGTTAATGCACCTGTTAAATTAATGTTTTACAAAAAAAGTTTGATATATGCAAGATTCAATAATACTCCAAGAATTGTTATAGTCTAAAAATATTAATGCAACGAGCAATATATATGTTATCTTAAGTGTATTTTTTCTCCAATCATTTTTATAAGTAAAGTCGGGTGTTGACTCTTTGTAATCAAGTAATCAACTACAGTAACATTGAACACACAAACAAGAGAGCTTACTAGAAATCACTACTAGGGATGGCAAAAGCACCCGAAACCGATGGGGAAAACCGAAACCCGAACCGGTTGGGTCGGGTTCGAATACGGGTTCGCGGGTTCGGATACGGGTTCGGGTAAAAAAAAAATAATTTTTTCAGATACGAGTTTTAGTAATACCCGCCCGTTTACCCGTACCCGTATCCGTACCCGTTTACCCGAATTTTTACCCATTTATTTATTGCAATCTGCAAACAATACCCATGCCTTAATAAGTACTAACCTAGGTAATTACAAAAAATTAAATACATACCCACGCTTGACTCTTCACTTCCCACACATTAATTCTTCATCTTCAAACTTTATCAATGGTTATGTCTTATTCTAGATCTAGACACTTCAGTTCTCACACACATGAATTTTTTCATCTTTAAAGTTTAGTGATACTATTACTACTTACCACAGGTTCTTCACTTTTCTTATCTTTTTTTAATTGTATCTATGATAAATGTGTAATATGAATTTGGCTTATACCACTAACGTGAGGCTATAATCAAAGTGTTTGATTTATGGTCTAAAAGAAGTAAAGCATTCAATTTTGATCAATTATTTATGATCAAACAGTTGAATATGACCCCGACGATAGTGATGAGGTAAATATATATTATGTTCTCAATTCGCAATTGGCAAGTATAGAATCTATTTGCAAGTATACCTATTATTATTAGTTTGATTTATTTTATAATATATTGTAGGATAGTGGTGATAACTAAAAACGCAGCTTGACATTTGTGAGAGATGAGGAACTCGAGTTGAACTCATGGCTTCAAGTTGGTGGGAAATGGAGGATGAAGACTGCAACATATATTAGTTATATTTTGCATGCATTATTACTTATGATCTGTATGATCAAAGACATTTAAATTTTGTACATTTTGGAGACTTGGAATTATTATCGTCAAAATGTTAAATCTTATGATATGATATTGAAGTTGTTTTCTTTGACTCTAAAGTTTTTGAATATATTAGGGTGTTTTGGTTTTTTGACGGAGTTTTTTTACTTGATATGTGCAAATTTGTATAACGAAGATTCAATTGGGGATAACCGATACCCGCGGGGAAAACCGACAAACCGATGGATAATACTAACCGGGTATCCATCGGGTATTCAGGCGGGTTCGGGTGTGGATATTATAAACGGGTGTGGGTACGGGTTCATTAAAACCCGCCCGTATCCGGCATGTTGAAATACAGCATGTTGAAGAAACTGTTTCTGATGAAGCATCTGAAAGTAGTCTACTTGATGTTGTACATTTAGTGATAAATTCATGTCTTTTCCTACACAAACTAAACTTTGTCATACTACAGATTGTGCAATGAAACACAAATCACACTATCTTCGCTAATGGTTTGACTCGTCTTTTTGCATCAGAGAATATGGTCAAAATTTTGAGGTAACTCGAAAATGGTCAGTTTTACTCATGGCCATTTAGAAGAAACATTAGACATGCAATTTGCAAAAAAATTGGAGATGCTCACATTTAGTTTCTGGAAGTATTTATGTTTTCCTTCAGTTAATGGCTTAATGCACACTCACTCTAGTTAATGAAATTGGAATGCCAAAATTAAATTTTGCTTTTACGTTATAAATACTAGACGAGTACCTGTGCATAGCAACGGCATTTTATAGCGGCAAATAGTTTTAGTGATAAAAAATTTTTATGGGTTATAAACAAAAAATAATAAAAGTTTGAGGAATTGGTGATTAAACATAATATTCTGAAACCCGGTTCGACCCAGGAGGTTCAACCGGTTGAACCGTTCCGGTCAAAAAACGGATCAATATAAACCGGGTCAACCCGACGGATTGGGTCGAAAAACGGGTCAAATTAAACCGGGTCAACCCGCCGGGTTTGAAGCGTCCTGGGTCAAACCGGTTTTCGATGTGTATTAATAGTTTTCCTTTTGAAACATATGTGTATTAATAGTTGAAATTTTTTATAATTAATTATTTCAACATTTCCTTTTTAATATTTTCCACATTCTTTTATTGACTTTTCACTTTTCATTTTGACCATTTTTCTTTTTTAGATAGTATAGATGTGGTAAAAATTAGTGAAGGTGGCAATTTCAACGCATTTACAAGTTGGATTATGTTTTTTTGTCGAACGGGTTGAATCAATGTTTTAAAACCCGGGTTGACCCGGCCGGCTCAACCGGTTGAACTGGGAACCGGCTCGGAGACCGGGCCGGATAGGACCGAGTTTTTGCATGGTTGAGAACCGGATTGAACCGCCGGTTTTTCGTTGACCCGGGTTGACCCGGTTTGATAAACCCGGCCGAGTCATTACTTTTTATCAAACAAAATTAACAAAATGATTTTTTTTTCCATTAACTTTTCTAAGTTTAATTGAAAAGTTAAAATGTTGATAACTAATGTTTGTCAAAAATTTATAAAATAATAAATTATAGTTATATATGATCTTAGAATCACCAATTAATATAGTTTTATTATAAACTATTTTATTATTTAGAATCACCTTGAAAATTTTGGCTATATTTTTATAGATGTAGAATTAAAAAATAAAACTTATTAGTATAATCTCAATTTTCTTCATCGGTTTAATCGAATGTATGAATAGAAACGGATAAATTATTAGATCATGCAATACTAATTATTAAATATAGGGAAAATATATATATATATATATATATATATATATATATATATATATATATATATATATATATATATATATATATATATATATATATATATATATATATATTTATATATATATGTATAGAACCGGTCCGACCCGGCGACTAAACCGGGTCGATAAAAAAACCGGTTTTTAAAACATTGGGTTGAATAGTACATAGTGGCTATAAAGGTAGTAGTCAAACGAGAAGATGTATGTATGTGCGGGTGATTTTTTATTTCTTTACATTAGACCCAAATATTTTTAAAAATCACTCCTTATTTTTACTAAGTTTTTTTCTTTATATTTTTGACACTTCAACTTTTATGTTTATTTTTCTTTTCTTAACTATATATAAGAAAGTTTTTTTAACTATTGCCAAATACGGAATATTTGAGTTTTTTTAGTAAATATTTTAAAATAAAAATAATAATAAATAAATGAAATATTACCAAATAACGTCTGAATTGATTTTTTTGAAATGAAAAATTCCCACTAGAACTTTTGTTTTATTATTTAAAAGATATACTGACACTGATATATGTTAAATTTAACAACTGGCCTTAAATGTGATATTGGGCCTGATATTGGGTTTTAGAAAAATATATCTATACTATCTATAAAAGGTGTAAGGTCAAAGTAAAATATTAAAATGTTGAATGTTGAAAATTAGTCAAATGTGAGAAAAATGCACAATGTAATTAATACTCTTATTAAAAGTACAGTGAATTATTCATATTGTACAACCAACTAAAAGCATATCTACCAAATTAATTACAAATAATTAAAACACACCATACTAAAATGTACAATAAAATTTTCACAATCTATCTAATATAATAAACAAGAGTTTTGTACCAGTCATTGAAGCACACTATGTAATAAATTTGCTGATGTGTTTCAAATGTGATTGGTCGAGCTATTTGGAATGTACAACTCCTATGCAATACTTATTTTATTGAACACACATAAAAAATAGAGAAAATCAAAGCTTCTTCAACACTCAAAATTTCAAGTCATTCAATACCATTCAATCAGTTACATCTATACAATTAATACAATTAATTCCGTCCAATTCAAATAAACATCCAAAAATAACATACGGTTTTATATTATGTTATTGATTCCTATAATCAATCATAACCCTAATTTTTGGATTGGTTTTTGGTTTGTGCAAATTACTCTTATATTTGTTAGATTAAATTAATATGATGATGATGATGCTATAATTTGTTTTGCAGAAAGAGCTTGATCAAATATCATAAACAAGTAAATTTGTGGATCCCCATCCATTGTGAAATGATAAATGAGGTAAGCAACATATCTTATAATATCCTTTAATGTTCATTGTTCCCAGCTCTTTAAATTTTGTTGATGGTTGATACAAGTTTTGTTACATAGTGACATGTTTACTGGGTAACTCCTATACCGTGTTTTATGCACAACAAATTTAGTTGTAGTTTCAATGGTTTGTTCGTTGGATGTTTCAGGATTGAGGTTGATTTCCATGGGGCAGATAATGATTTCTGGATTAAAAGTATATGCGAATCTAATTTTTTTTCCGGAGTAGCCTAAAGCTAATGCATTTGTTGGATTGTTGATAAACGCACAAACATTAAAAAGTTTTTGTTCCATTTCGATTGATAAAGTGTGAATTGATAAAGTGTGAATTGTCTGCTTTCTTTTAAATTTATGTGTAGGACGAAAGTTTAAAGTTATTCAAGCTAGATTTTAACCCACTAAGAGGGTGTTTGGATGCGTATTTTGAAAGTGATTATGTGATATTGAATAATCAATACGAGTTAATAAGCATTACTAAACGTGCTGTTAGCCTGGGAAAATGGTGTTTGGTTGTGCCTTCGCTGCTTGAGTTTTAATAATCTCTAGGAAGTAATAGATATAATAAGGATTACAATAAATGTTTTAACAAGTGTTATGAGCATTTTACGTATAACAAAAAATGTTTGTAATAGTAAACCTTTCTGTTACAATAAGTGTAATGCACATATGACGTGTTTAATAATTTCTTTAAATACATGTGAAAGTGTTATGCACATATAAGTATATATGTTGTTTTTGATGTTGTGTATATATGTTCTTAAAACTTTAGTAGTTTAAGTAGTAGCAAACTTTATGGGTATGTTTGGGTGGAGCGGTGAGGAGTTTTTGGGGCGTTGAGCAATGAGCATTTCATATTTTATTAGTCGTTTGATAAAAGAGTGGTGAGCTTTGGCTAATTTTTAGGAAGGCTAATTTTTCAATGCATATTTAAGAAGCGGTGAGCAATGAGCTGTGATTACTTCTCACAGCTCGATGCTACTTTTAGCAAACACACCCATATTTTAACGGGTTAGGATCCTCTCCCATGAGTCAAGTTGGGAGTTTTTCAACCATTGGATTAAATTCAATGGTCAAGATTAAAAGACTCTCTTTTAATCTTTACCATTGGATTTAATTCAATGGTTGAAGAACTCTCAACGCTCTCTCTATCCCCCTAATATATGACATAAATTTTTCTAAGCATACAATGAATCCTTTAGAATGTTGACTATATTATGTTCTGGCTCACTAAGGCATCGCCTAAAAGTGATACTGTACATGTACATCTTGATAAAAAAAATAAAAATAAATAAGTACTCCTCCGAGGTGCACCTTCTTCTGAGAATAGAGTAAAAGTTGAAGAGAATAGTGAAAAATATCAGGTTTTATGAATGCTCAATTAGAGTAAAAGTTGCGAGAATAGTGAAAAATATCGTGTGGGTCAAATAAGTAGAACTGGACCTGTACTAACATAATGATCCGTTTTGACTTTCTTATGCTACTTTTGTGTTGAAGTCACACTGAAGCAATAACAAGATGGTGGAACAAAAGGGAAAGAAACAAGTGTTCATGTAGCAGAGGAAATTGTTCCTCTTTTGCTTGAAGCGAATGGAAAATTTGAGGTTTTGATCTCAACCTTCTTTTCGTACTCATTTTTTCCATTGTTCTGTTTATTCAACAAAGCCATTTATCCTAAGTAAGGTGTATCTAACTCCTAGGAACAACTTGTTAGAAAAGTGACTTAAACTTTAGGGGCTATTTGGTAATTTGTTCGACTTGTGCTACAAGTTTGTTTGTAATTTGGTAACTAATCTATGACGGTTAGTTTTGGCTATAAATAGGGATTGTTAGCATTAGGTTTCTTTGTGTCTTTTGAATAATAGTTTTGTACCCTTTGAATTAGTGTTTGGTTACCTTTGAATTTGGTTTTGTAATTTAGTTTGGTAATTTGAATAAAGCTTCCGCTTCGTTTGTTTGGATTTGTTTGTTTGTTTCGTCTTTGAATTACCAACAAGTGGTATCAGAGCCTAGGTTGAAGATGAAGAATAAAAAGAAAAAAAAAATAAATAAATAAAAATAAAAAACAGTCCGTTTTGTATTCGTTTGGATTGAGGTATGGATTTGTTTTGTTCGTTTGAAGCATCGAATGTTTAGGCTTCAAATTTAATTGTTTGTTTGGTCTCTGATATTAGATGGCTTTGGTTTTGGTGATTAGATTTTGATTTGTTTATTCGTAAAAGGATTTGATATTAGAATAGGTTGTAAACCGCTTGGTATTTTGGGGCCATGTTTGAGAAGTCGGTTTACTAAATATTAGATTGGTCAGTTGAATTTGGAATTTTTGGGGTCACTGGTATTAGAAAGTGGGTTTCGTATCACAAGAGCCGGTTAGTATATTCGTAAAAAGTTTTGGGTTATTGGCATATTTGGTTTCTTTTAAAGATTTGTTATTTGAACTTGTTTTGTTTTGGATATTTGAATTTGCACCGGAATATATATTATATAAGTGGGTCATTGGAATTTGAATTTGATATTTGAAATTTGAAGATTTGGTGTTTGAAGACTTGGTTCAAGCCGTTTGGAATTTGTTCGATCGTTGAGAATTTGTTAGTATGGAAAATTTTGGATCTTCGTTTGTCGGGCTTTTGAAGTTGGCTGCCCGAATTTGATTGTCTTTGTTGAAGATCATTTGAGCCGATTTGTTTGTTTGGTTAACCGAGTTTGAATTTGTCGGTTAACGTTTGATTGTTCGTTTTGAAGATTATCGGCGTTTGTATTTGTTCGGTTTGTTTTAGATCGTTTTTGGGAATCGATCGTTTGATTTGAATTTGGCTAGTATCACTTGCGTTTAGAACTTTGAATTTGATTTGAAGCCGGTGGAGGAGTTTAAGTCACGGTGGAGATTGTTAGAAAAGTGACTTAAACTTTAGGGGCTATTTGGTAATTTGTTCGACTTGTGCTACAAGTTTGTTTGTAATTTGGTAACTAATCTATGACGGTTAGTTTTGGCTATAAATAGGGATTGTTAGCATTAGGTTTCTTTGTGTCTTTTGAATAATAGTTTTGTACCCTTTGAATTAGTGTTTGGTTACCTTTGAATTTGGTTTTGTAATTTAGTTTGGTAATTTGAATAAAGCTTCCGCTTCGTTTGTTTGGATTTGTTTGTTTGTTTCGTCTTTGAATTACCAACACAACTTATTAAGTAAAGAATCACCTATTTAAAATTTGTAACACTAACATCATTCACAACTTAATTGGTTTACAATTGAGCATTTCATACAAATATTATACGTAATATTTGTATAAATACTTTGTGCTTTTTTTCAGTTCTCAAGCTGACTTGAATTCATAAACATTGTTGTTGACATAAAATCTTTGAATGACACGTTATTCTTTATATTCCATGTAATTATTTGTTTTTTGGTCTCATTTGTTATTAGATTTGCAGAATTTAGTTGTTATTTGTTGACTTAAATTATGTATTGTGTAGAAGGAAGATGAAAAGGAATTGAAGACGTGCGAAAAGGAATAGTAACACTAACAGGTAAAATAGAAACCTTGGTTTTTTTGTTTTTGTATGTTTATAGAGGCTGTTGGGATTAGTAATGGTGCTTATTAAGGGATTATTAACTAACTGTAGTTATCTTAGATGTGTTTTATTTCATTAAATGGTTGTGTATCTTATATAAATACCTTTTTGCATCTTTAAAAGTAGTTTCACTGAGCAATCCAAAACATAATCTTTTTGCGCATGATTTCCAGTAAGCAACCCAAGCACTCCTATAGTAGTTACAATAAGAAACCACAAAAAGCCCTTTGCAATTTGAGTATGAAGTTGCTGTTGGAGTGCATACATCAATAATTGTTGCTTGGCTCTTTAAAACTTAGTTTTATTTAATTATGTTAGTTCTTATATGGAGTTTTGTTGTTATGCTTTAAGGGAATGAGAAAAGTGGCCCACGACCTTGGAACTAATTTTTAGATCATAGGTCCCACATGTCAAGAATATTTTTAATCGTCTTGCAGTTAATGATTTATACTTGAGTTAGTGTGGTGCTTCCTTTAGGTCCAGGTTGGATTTTACGTGATGAACTCCTCTGCAAACAGTCTTCTCAAAAATATAACAACAAAGACTTAAGATAGACATCTTACGGTATCAACTTTAAGATAATGATTTATAACTGTGATTTGGTATTATGAAAATGGATATTAGCTTGCAGAACTCATATCAGTTTAAATTGAATGAGTTATGTTGCAATTTTTCATCTAATAACGTCCAAATTAGTGTAACTTCCTTCAATAGTTATTCACTTTACATTGTAATACTAATAAAGAGAACCTAAGGTTCTGATCTATAACATCTCTGTATGTAATTTCAATGTTGGTATTTATACAGGTAAAGAATCTAAGATTGTGGGTCCTTCAATGTAGCGATCCAAGTTATCAAGAATTTAAGCTCGGATTTGTAGCTATGGTGCTTTTGGTATTTGCTCACACCATTGCAATTGGTAAGTCGGCTGCCATGTATATTCTAGACCAAAACTAGACCGCGCCACATCTAACAAGCAATTTTCCATGACTTCACTCATCCTATCATGGTAACTATATTTGCATATTACCCTAACCAATTGTTAATAAAAGTATTGTACCTGATACATTAACCTTGTATCAGGATGACACTAATCATTGGCTTCGTACTGCTAATTGCCGGCGTCAGCAACAATTCAGGATCAAGAAAATCATATATTCTTTACTTGCTTTCAAGTCTTGTCAGATGGTATATAAATATGCTTACATATATTCTTTACTTGCTTTCAGATCTTGAGATTGTTCATGTATCGCTAACTATTTAAACAAATTCGTGATGTTAGTATGTCTTTGTCTACTTAAGAATGTATCATCCTGATTTGTTGCTTCAACCTTGAATTGTGATATATGAAAATGTGTTTATTGATGTCTTTACTCTTCTAATAATGTTAAGACATTTCACCGAGGTAACAAATTTTGACCCATTTTGTATAATGGTTAGAGATTTAATCTCAAATGACCCAAAATATGTACTTAAAGTGCGGCTATAAATGAAAGTTGTCAAGGGGATTGAAAGAGTCCCAATGCTTACAACCATCAGAATTATTTCAATATATAAATATCTTATTTTATGTATTAGAATGTGTTTGTGGGTCATTCCAACCCGTAAGGGCCATGCCCCGCTTAAGATCCATTTACGAAATTTTCTAAGGTTAGTCTTCCATTTCTTTCTATATGTTCTTTTCTATACGAACTTTACATAGTGACGAGGTTAATCTAAATTTTGCGTTAATAACGTGCCTATGAGTTATACTTGTGCAGTTATGCACTTTAAGGATTAGGTTTTGGTTGCATTTGCATCGTTTGATGTCTATGAAGGCTTTTATCTTCCTTCTTGATTAGTGCAAGTTGCAAAATAGAATTCCCATTCGCTAGAAATATACACTTAAAAATGTTTTGAAGTGTGTTGCCTATAAATGTTTGCATGTCTTATTTGTGATGTCTAACAAGTTTTTTGAATCACGTTAGACGGTTTCCTTGATAGTCAATTCTTTTGTGTTTGTGCTAAGAGTCTTTATTTAGTGTAATGCTTATTGAAAATGAAGAAAACATGTTGAATATATATGTATCCACTTCAACGCCTATGATCAATGTTTAAGTATATAAATGACTTATACCTTTTTTTTAACTTTACATATATTCTTATCAACATTTTTTTAATTGATTAGGTGTTTATGGAATGAAAATGGACTATTCAAGACCCTTATTGCATACATTTGCTCTTCAAGACTATCTATCAATTGGAGAAGGCGATACAAGCATATTTATTATCTTAATAGTTACGAACCAAATTGTTTATCGAAACATTAACATATTACTTATTATTTCTTTCAAAAAACAATGGAACTTATTTACGTTCATTGTTGTTTGTTAATTTGTTCACACATGTAACTCCTTAATGAATAATTCCTTTCAAGATCCCCGTGATTCCACAATTGTTTATAGTATTGTTGACTTATTATTTTTTATTCAATTAAATAAAAATGAAACTTATATCGTTCGTTATTGTTTATTACTTTATTCACACAATCAACTTCTTAGAGTAATAAATCATTTCTTTAAAAACCCGTGAATTTAACGGGTCTATAAGCTAATGAGGAATTCCGTGTCTATCATTTCTTTAAAAACCCGTGAATTTAACGGGTCTATAATTGCCGGAGTCATCAGTTTAATAACATAACATAAGATAGTATTTATCAGACCGTCTAACCACAACGGTCGACTGATAAGTAGTTCAGACAGAAAAACTAAAACATAAGCAGTTGAAAACACAAATGATAAGCAGTTCTGACCACAATGGTCGACATAAGTAATTCATGAGATACCCCATGTTATTGACTGGAGTCATAAGAAAGCCATATAATAGTTACCAAAACACATGAAGAACCAGCACCGGGTTACAAAGAAGTGCTCCAAGGTCTTTGATCAAGATTCAAGAGGTATCTACAATATACATATGGTATCATTTATGTTATTTCTTAAGTTCATCCTTTGATTATAAATCACAAAATCCTTTTACTTACACTTTTAATATATTTTGTAACTTATTAGGTTCACACGGAATGGACACTGCCTTAGCACTTCATCTACGCTCACTACAATACCTTTGCTTGTGAAGCACATCAATTTTATAGGCAACGATTCATGGACGTTTGTTATATCGGAACATGTTTACGTTGTTGTTTTTATTACTTTATCCGCACACTAAACATCAAATTTATACGCGACGATTCATGGACGTTTATTATATTGGAACATGTTTACTTTTGTTGTTGTTTATTACTTTATCCGCACACTTAACATCTTAATGCATAATTTCTTTTAAAACCCCGTGAATCCACGGGTCTATAAGCTAGTATCTATATATATACTACTTATAAAGCATGGATGACCTTCTCTCCTAATTAATATTTTAAGACAACCATTAATACAATTTTAAGCAAATACAACTCATCAAACATAAATTACAAGCATGTTAAGCACAAGTAATTCTCATCTTAAAACACTATTTCTTATTTACAATTAATACACCCATTCACCAATAAATACAAATGACTAAGCAAAATGTACACACAAATGTAGCACAAATAAAACTAAAAAAAAATCTAACACATACAATTAACACACAATTTAATTCACCTCTTCACCAAAATATACAACTATTTAACCCAAATGTACAATCAAATCAAGCTAATAAGCCAAGCACTAAAAAATAAATCCCTAAGGCTGTGATCGATCGGTTTGGTCGCTGATGTGCCCGCATGAGGGTCAAACTTGGTCGCTCGGCTCCAAAAATTAACGAAGGGTTCGTCCCTTCAATCGATAACTCCCGGATATTTTTGTGAGACTAACCACTTAAACTCGAGTTACCACAAGATAACCGAACCAAGTGGGTTTAACCAAGACTATCATAAGTACAAGAAAGTCCAACGAAAAATAAAAGAAAAAAAGAAAAGGACAAATCAAACTTATTGTCTACAGCGAGCAACAAGATCAAACCACTCCCCATCTCACAATCCTAACTAACAAAAGCTTCACAACATAAACGAAAAAAAGTTGATCTCAAATTGTGTTATCTCTTATACAAATCTTAAAATATTATTCTTAGCTTGAACATCAAACCCATCATTAATCTTAAAAAGAAACAAAACATCTAAGTCACGCCTACCCAAGACTTTTGCCTGTTACAAAGATCTTGATGCCAAAATCTGTGGGACACTACTAACGAGAACAAAAGTCATAGAGTGTGTGTAGAAAACTAGAAGGGGGTTGAATAGTTTACCAATTAAAAACTTTGTTTTGAAACTTATTGAAAGATCAATTGATATTGATCTTTGATATGTTAATGAAATATGCAAGCAATATGTAAAGAGTAAATAAGGAAAGAAATGATCAAACCACAACAAGTTGTTTATAGTGGTTCGGTCTACAAGGACTATTTTTCCTTGCCCTACTCCACTCTCCGAGTCTCACACTCGAGAGTTTAACTTCACTAGTCAACAAGCTCCTTTCACCGGCGGAGAAAACCTTTAAACTTCGCTTACACTATTTCCGACACTAAGCTAGATGTCGAGTTCTTTCCAAGGGTACAACCACTCCCACACACAATGTATTTTGAGGACTAAAATACTCACCACTCACACTCACAAGATTATGATGGTTTAATACAACAATGAAGTATGAATCAACACTAGATCATACAACACTAAAAAAACAAGACTTCCAACTTCTCGTTTGAAGCTTGAATGTGACTTGATCTTCTTTGCTACAAAAGAGTTCACTAATATGATATGAAACTGAGTTAGAAAGGTTAGAGAGATGATATGTAAGAGAGTATGATACAAAGGGATGATGAACTACTTGGTTTGGCTTTGCTATTTATAGCCAAAACCATCAGCAGCATCCACGGACCGCGGACCCCTTAAAAGGGTTCCGCTCGTTGTGGATTTTGGTGCCGCCGGGTCTGACAGCAAGATATCAAAATCTTTGCCAAAGTCAACCATATCTATGTAAGATTGTGTAAGATATGAAGAGTACAAATTCACACAAAATATCTAATGAAATCTTCCAATGATTTCCATGATGCATCACATGATGTCATATGTTGTATTTCTATTTTTAGAAATATGCAAGTACTTAAGTAGTGTTTAGTTTTAAGAACCTAAAACATTCTAAAACTACTATCATACATAATGATTAGAGTCATATTAAGATATGACTAATCACAAATGTAAATGCTTGAATGATGAAGATATTGTTTGAAAAAGCTTGTTTTAATATCTATTAAACTTGACAAGCTTTGAGCTTTTATACAAAATAAATTTACTTTTGTCGTTAACAAAACTTAGGTAAAGATCAAAAATATAAATAACGTTTAATGACGATATTTGTATTAACAATCTCCCCCTTTTTGTTGAGGACAAAATATAAATTTTATTTTTATAAAAGATACAAAGTTTGTGCAAGAGTTAAAAAAATATTAGTTTTAGAACTTGAAAAGGAAATGATAATGTAAGTGTATGATGTTATTCACTAGTTGATGCATGATGTTGACTTTTTCAGAAAGTCAAAGTATGCAGCTGACTTTTTCAGAAAAGTCAAGTATTACCCTAATGAAGTATTATGTTTGACTTTTTCAGAAAGTCAAATATAACAAATGTAAACATGTTCTATATTTTCTTCCCCTTTTTGTCTCAACAAAAAGAAGAGGCGATGCGGAATGTTATGACCCCGAGCCATTATCTCCCCCTTGATCAAAGCTCCCCCTAAATTGGGTGCTTAATGGGAAGATACATGGATTGTGAAAATAAAGCTACAAAAAAAATGTTTGTAATAATGATCATTCACAAGCATTTCCAAACACTATGTAAAAGCACCAACAATATAGAAAACACCATTCATTAGTTAAATGTTTTCATGAATAAAATCATGAAAAGAGAACACAATGATGTGTTTTAGTACAAGAAGAAAAAAAAATTAATCCTAAGAAAAGAAAAACTTAAAGATGCTAATCTATGACCATTCTAATGAGATAGTGGATGAGAAAGAGCGTTGAGAGGCTCAAGGATGTGATTGAGGATGAACCTCATTTCTTCTTGAAAGTAATGGACCATAACCCGGGTTCTATCAACGGTTTGGGCCGTTTGCTCACAAGTTGAGCAACCATGCCTAGGGGGTAGTATGTTTGGGGAGGTTGTGGTGGTGGAATGGTAGATGTGTTGGTGTTGGTGGGAATGTTTGGGGTGGTCATGATGGAGGCTAGCAAAGCATTTTGCATTTGCATAGTCTCACTTAAGTGAGAATCCACCATGCCTTTGAATTGGTGGAGGTTGTGGAGTTCCGCTTGAATCTCCTCTCTTGTGGGATTAGCATCCCACATGCACTCCTCAATGTCCTCAAGATGAGGGGACATTGATGTGGGGAGTGGATGGTCCCCATACAAAGGACCATGAATGTCTTTGTGAATGAGGTGGAAGAGAAGAGGTTTAGGCCCTAATGGGGCGTTTGGGTCAAAAGATGACCGAGGTGACTCATGAGAAATCCGCTCAATTGTGCCAAAGGATGGCAATGGTGGTGGATGATTTGGCCTAGGAGGCAAGTCATCCAAGTCCTCTAAGAAAGGATTTGGTGAAGTTGGTGGAGTGGAAAATAACTCCATAGGAATGAGAGTTGGAGACCTTGGTGGTGAAGGTGGTGAGGGTATTTTGGATGTTTGGATGGGTGCCGGTGGAGGTGAAGTTGGTATTTTTGTAGGTGGTGGAGTGGTGATCACAATGTGTGATTGAGTAGGTGTAGCCAAGGTAAGGCTTGTATCATCTCGGATGGGAGATGAGATTGTGAGTGGAGAAGACTCAGATGAGGAGCTAAGGTTAACGAAGCAACAAGGCCTCACACTAATTCTAGCGGTTTTCTTGCAAGGTTTAGGAGAGAATTTTGTCATTTTTGACTTGGGTTTTTCTTTGCTAGATAATGGTAAGAATGAAGAAGGTGTGAGGATGATCATGGTAAAACCTCTCAATTTATAGAAGTGAAAAATTATGGAGAAATGTGTTTGATTTGATGTTAAACCATTGAAGAGATGAGGTTCCTATTGAATGCTAGTCATATCACCCAAGTCAATCCATACAAGAGAGATGAAGTGAAGAAGAAAAGATTTGCAATAAATGTGTTCTAATGAGTGGAATTTCCTACCAATCAGATTACCCACGGATTTGAAGGTACCAAAAATTTGGTTCCTTCCTTTATGCCAAAGGGCTCCTTGGGTGGATTTTTCAAATTTTTGAATTTTGGTGGGAAATGGATTTCTTATATACCTAAGTGAATTATACAAGTTCTAATAAGTGTATAAACTAGTTAAGATTGACTTATAAGCAATGGATGGTAATTTGGAATCACGAAAGAGTCGAAATTCAGAAAGTTACCTGGAGGATCCACGGCACCAAAAATTTACACGGACGGAACCCTTAAAAGGGTGTCTTCTGGTCCGCCTGTACAGGTACGGCAGTACCAATTCACATAACAGACGGTACCAAATCGTTGGTGCCATCTGATCCGTGCAGTGCAGAAAACTTCACAGAGTATGTTTTTAGGTGTTAGGGACTTTTCCGAAACCTGAAATTTTTCTCAATACTTGTGACACTAAACATTTATAGTTAGGAAAAGTAAATAACACATGTATAAACATAGTGGAGCATAGATTTTGAGCAAGGCTTTTTGATTTTCACATTATAGTGAAAATGGGTAAAATTTGATAGCATACTTGTGCTATCCCCCTGCATAAGATTGTTAGCATACAACATTGTTTCAAGTTATATTATCATCCTACATAATAAAAACAACTAAATTGTATCACACATTAACGGTAATGTATTGTTCCAAACACTCCTTAATTGACCTTCATTTGTCCAACTTCTTGTAGATCTTGCTCATCATCCTACCAAGGCACTTGAACATCCCCTTGGTTTGCTTGAACTCTGCTGATTCATTCTCAATTTCGGGAAGGGATGCATAATACTCATGAGGTGGAAGGCGAGAGTTTGGTAGACCATCATCGGAGCTATTTGATGATGATGATGATGGAGTTGGAGGTTTTGATCTCTTGCCTTTTGTCTTAGCAACTCGTTCATCACTTAAAGGTACAAAGATGTGAGGGATGAGCTCATAGTGAAGATGCATCCCTTTTGGGCTTGGTGGAATTGGTGCAAAGTATCTATAGAGACGGGTGAGAAGCATCCCTTATGAAAGAGCAACCGATCCTTGAGTTGGAATATCAATCATTCTCCTAGCGATGTAGTAAGCTAAATTGAAAGGTTGACGGGTGGACAAGTTGTAGAGCATGTGACAAAGGCAAGCGTTAATGTGATCCCTATTTCCTATGGTGCTAATGACGTTGGCTCTAAGTAGCTCCTCCCATTTCTTAAATTCGAGCTTAAGTTCATTTAGCTCCATTCCATATGGATCTCGGTTTACCTCTTTTCCCTTTCGGGTAACTCGGGTTGTATCACCCCTTGGGTTAAATAGGTGTTCACGGATAACATCCTTATCGGCCAAACGGGTTTGGTAGGGAGGAGTGCGGTCATTGATTGCATCAAGAACGGTGAGTGACCATTTATCCGAGTAGACACAAGTCCCTCGGTTGGGAATTCCTAGCACTTGAGCAAAGTTGGCTAAGGTGATGGTGTAGTCGTTTTGATTGATTTTAAACCTAAGACAAAATTTATCATCGTCTTCATCATTAAAGCCGGTCACACTAGCATAGAATTCTAACACAAACCTAGGACAAATTGGTTCATCGATGTCAAGAAGACAATCGAAATGAATGGCGGCTAGTTCTTCACGGAGATTGGTATTTTCAAGGAAGGATGAGTGAATGGTTCTACCCTCATGGAAATACCTTGATTCTAGACCCCTAAATATTTCTACTTGTTCCTTGGAAAGTTCTTTGGTTTTGTGATGTTTGGGAATATAGCCAAGGGTGTCTTTGTGATCAGAGAATCTTGCGGCTACCATGGTTATTCCTAAGGACAAGAATTAATATGTTAAAAATGAGAATAAACTTTAACGTTTTGGTTCTAGTGTGTGCCTATATGAAAACAATTTGGAGTTGCGGTTATCTCGACTCATTTTATGCACAAAAATGGTTTTAGTGGGGTGTTTGGCAAATACCATGAGATAACCCAAATGCTCCTAATTCAATGTGGCTTCATTTGAATATACCCGGGAATGCATATTAGTTATGCAATACCTTTAGTATTCAAGAGCATGCAAGTGATGAAAATCTAACGTTTCTATTTGTATTAACAATGAAAAAATTGTTTTCCTACAAGTGAGAAGCTTTTCAAAATTTTTGACATGGGGTGTTTGGTTATTTGAATAAGGCCTTATATTCATTATCTATTAATTAGTGGGAAGCATGATATATTTATGCAATATGATAATGTAGTACCTAATTTCAATGACTAGTTATGCATTTTGCCAATTGAATTCATATTTGGTATAAAAGCATACATAAAACCCCATGTAATGATTTGTGATAGTTTTGTGCATAAATAAGAATCCTAGACTCAGAATTAAGAGATAAAATGTAGTTAGGATACTTACAATGATGTTATCTTCAGTGATTAGTGAGTGGGAAGGTGTCAATAATGAGCTTGGTTTAATGTTTACAGGTTTTGGTAAAGTGGTTTTTGAGGAAGAAGATGTTTTGTAGGTAGCAATTTTGCTTCTGTAGACACCACGGACCAGACGGTACCAAAATTTTGGTTCCGTCCGTGTTGTCGTTTGGTGCCGTGGCTACAGTAGCAGATACAAGACAAAATTGTTTTGTTTTGACTATTCTAATGTTTTGGGCTATGTTTATCCTACATGTTTGGTTCCATTAACCCTAAACCAAGTCTAAGAAGAGTAAAAGGTTCTCGTTTAAGAGGCTTAGTTAAGATGTCGGCAATGTTTTCTTCGGAGGAAACTTTCTCGATTGAAATGTTTCCTTGTTGAACATTGTCGCGAAGAAAGTGATGACGGATTTCAATATGCTTTGTACGAGCATGTTGAACGGGATTCTTGCTGAGATCGATGGCTCCTTTGTTGTCGCAAAGTATCACAATGTCGTTGAGATGAATTCTGTAATCTACGAGAGCTTGCTTCATCCAAAGAGCTTGTTGACATGCTTTTCCGGCTGAGACGTACTCGGCTTCAGTAGTTGAGATGGCTAAGGCCGTTTGCTTCTTTGCAAACCATGAGGTGAGACAATGTCCAACAAAAGTGCATATACCACTTGTACTTTTTCTATCGACATAATCACCGGCATGATCCGAGTCGGCATACACTATGGTTTCTACACCCGTTCCTTTGGGATACCATAATCCTAAACACGTTGTTCCCTTAATGTATCTAAAAATCCTTTTTAAGGCTTCTAAGTGTGATGCCTTTGGGTTTTCTTGAAAGCGAGCACATAGACAAACACTAAACATAATGTCGGGTCTACTAGCCGTAAGATAGAGTAGGCTACCAATCATTCCTCTATATTTAGTGTTATCTACGGATTCACCTTCTTCGTCCTTGGTGAGTTTGGTGTCCGAGGACATGGGTGTTTTAGTTGGTTTGGAATCTTCAAGACCAAATTTCTTAAGCATGTCTTTTATATATTTAGATTGGTTAAAAAATATGCCATCTTCTAGTTGTTTAATTTGAAGCCCTAGAAAGAAATTTAACTCACCCATCATACTCATTTCAAACTCGTCGTGCATGATTTTAGAGAAATCATCACATAGCTCTTGACAAGTTGATTCGAATATAATGTCATCAACGTATATTTGAACAATGATAATATGTGATTCCTTTTTCTTGGTAAAAAGAGTATTATCTACTAATCCCATAGTGTATTTGTTATTAATAAGAAAAGTCTTAAGTCGGTCGTACCAAGCTTTTGGTGCTTGCTTAAGACCATACAATGCTTTCTTGAGTTTGAAGACATGATGTGGTTTCTCAAAGTTGGTGAAACCGGGAGGTTGAGCAACATACACTTCTTCGTTAATAAACCCATTAAGAAAAGCACTTTTAACATCCATTTGAAAATAATTTAAAGTCATAAGCACATGCATAAGCAAGTAATATTCTAATAGATTCGATTCTAGCTACCGGAGCATAAGTTTCATCATAATCAATACCTTCTTGTTGATTATAACCTTGTGCAACAAGCCTAGCTTTGTTTCTAGATATTATACCATTTTCATCCATTTTATTTTGAAAAACCCATTTCGTTCCAATTATGGTTTGATCTTTAGGTTTTGGAACTAATTTCCAAACATCATTTCTAACGAATTGGTTTAATTCTTCTTGCATGGCAATTACCCATGATTCATCTTTTATTGCTTCATTTATGTTTTTCGGTTCTATGGTGGATACAAAACAAAAATAATTACTTTGATTTTGGGCTTGTGACCTTAAGGTTCTTTGATTAAGTTGTCCTATGACCTTTTCTAAAGGATGACTTTTAGATTCTTTGATGTTGACAATCTCCTTATTTAATGGTTCATCTTCCTTGTTATTATTAATTATTTCTTGACTTTCTATCATTTGACTTTCAACTAAGTCATCATCTACCAAAGGTGATATCTTAGAGGGAGGTGGACTTTCGTCGAATGTTATGTTCAACGATTCCTCGACTATCATTGTTTCCTTGTTTAGGACAATATAAGCTTTACTAGTTTGAGAATAACCAAGAAATACACCTTCATAAGACTTTGAGTCAAACTTGGTGAGATAATCCTTAGTATTAAGAATAAAGCATTTACAACCAAAGACTCTAAAATATTCTAACGTTGGCTTTTTACCTTTATAAAGCTCATATGGTGTTTTGTTTAAGAAAGGACGTATTAAGACTCTATTCAAAATATATGTAGAAGTGTCAACGGCGTTACACCAAAAATTTTGAGGAATGGTTTGTTCATTAAGCATTGTTCTACTCATTTCTTGAATTGTTCTATTTTTACGTTCTACTACTCCATTTGATTGAGGTGTTCGTGGAGCGGAAAAGTTATGTGTTATACCATTTGTATCACAAAAGTTTCCAAATTGAGTTTCGTTGTCAAATTCACGACCATGATCCGTTCGGATCGACACAATTTTAATACCTAGTTGATTTTGAATTTTCTTGCTAAGAATTTCAAATTTATCAAAAGCTTCATTTTTGGTTTTCAAAAACAACGTCCAAGTAAACCTTGGGTAATCATCTACTATGACCAAAGTGTATAAGTTGCCTCCATAGCTTCTTATAGCGGATGGACCAAACAAGTCCATATGCAATAATTCTAGACACTTAGATGTGGATACCATATTTCTAGATTTATGACTACTATGGGTTTGTTTACCAATTTTGCAAGCGTCGCAAAAGTGTTGGTCATATTTTAGTTTAGGTAAATTCCTAACTAGCTCTTTTGAAGATAGGTTTTGTATAAGTCTCATATTAGCGTGACCTAAGCGTCTATGCCAAAGAGATGAGCTATCATCTAATGTTGTTAGATAAAGTTTGTTGTTATATGTTTTATCTATCTTCATGACGTATATGTTATTTTTCCTAACTCCTTTAGCTATGGTGATACCATCTTTTAGTATTTTACTACCATTTTCATCAAATAGTACTTTATACTTTTTATCACATAGTTGGCTAATACTAAGTAGATTAAATCCTAACCTATCCACATGAGCAACATTTTCAATAGTTAGGGAGTTATGAGCGATCGTACCTTTGCCAATGATTTTGCTTTTGAGATTACTACCAAAAGTGACATTACCTCCGTCATACTCTTGGTATGATGAGAAGAGACTTTTGTTGCCCGTCATATGCCGTGAGCATCCACTATCGTTTATCCATTCATCAGGTTCCAATCCAACTTTCAAGCATACCTAAGAAGCAAATAACTCAAGCATTTTGTCCCCAATATCTCATGGGTCCGTTTGGGTTAAACATACCATTTATTTGATTTGGAGGTTGATATGGTCTAGGGAAGTTTTGATTCCAACCATTGTGTTGGTAGTTGGGTTGTACGTTGTGGTTGCTCTTAGGAAAGGGGCGTTTGGCAAAAGGTGCTTTATATCGTTGTTGAGTAGTTTTTGATCTAAATTCATTTTTAGCAAGTCCTACTCCTGATGTAACAACTGGTTTTAGTTTAACACTATCCTTGGTTTTCTTTGTTACTTTGACAAATTCAGTACGGTCCGTATTACGAACATTCTGCCCTACTGAAGTACCCACGGCACCATTTGTTTCAACGGACGGAACCCTTATTTTGGTTCCGTCTGGTCCGTGCTGTACTGCAGTAGTTTTGACAGATTGTTCGTCCTTTTCGGCCGTTTTGTTTTGACTCTTTGAAATCAATACTTCATTAAATCCTAGCCCATTCATGTCTCCTGGTGTTTTATGGATTTTAACTATTTCATCGGCAAGAGCGATGTTTTTGTTAAACCTTTTCAATTTAGAATTATTTTCGATTAGAACATCTTGTGTGAGCTTTAGTTTTTCTATTTCAAGATTAAGCTCTTGACATGATTTACAACCATCGTCATTTGCTTTTCCTTTTTCAAGTCGTTTTGCTTTTTCTTTTGACTCATAAACTTCATTTTCCAAAAATTCCTTTTTGGTTTTTAAAAATTTATTTTTAGTTATGATTTTTAGACTTAGCTCACACAATTGATTATATTGTTTTTCCAAAGTGTCATCATCAATAGAAGAGTAAGAAGAGTCGGAAAATACCTCGTTTGACTCATGTGCCATTAGAGCGATCTCTTCCTTGCTTGATTCTTCATCGTCTTCAGTATCACTCCAAGCACCACTTACAAAAGCTCGTTGAGTTTTGTTTTTAGGTGGCTTGGGACATTCTCCTATGAGATGATTTGCATCACCACATCTAAAACACTTTCTTTCACCTATACCCTTTTTGTCATCCCGATCTTTTCGGAATGGCTTCTTTTCTTCTCGAGGTTGTCTTACGAACTTTCCTCTTCTTCTAAAGAACTTCTTAAAATCTTTAACGGCCATGGCATATTCCTCATCTTCACTACCGTAGCAAGATTCGTCATCATCACTTGATTCCGCCTTTGCTTTTAGAGCAACGGATTTGATCTTCTCCCTTCTTCCTTTGATGATCTCCGAATCTTTCTCCATCACCATTTCATGTACTTTGAGGTTACCGATTAGCTCGTCTAGTGACATTTTTGAGAGATCTTTTGATTCTTCAATAGCGGTCACTTTAGCTCTCCATTTGGGATGGAGTGCTCTAAGAAATTTCCTGACAAAGTTCTTACTACGAAAAGATTCATCAAGTGCTTTAAGTGATGTAATAATAGTATTAAAGCGAGCAAAGCCACAATCAATGGTTTCATCTTCAGGGATAACAAATTGTTCATATTGTTGAACAAGAAGATCAATTTTGTTATCCTTGACTTGTGAATTACCTTAATGTGTAACAATCAAAGATTCCCAAATATCTTTGGCGGTTTCACACATAAAAATTCTTTCATATTCTTTTCTAGGTAAAGCATTATAAAGCATCATTTTAGCTTCATTATTTTTAGCAACTAATTTCTTTTGTTCATCAACAGAAATGTCCTTTGTTGTAGAACTAAAATCCCCTTTAACAATAATAAACCAAAGATCTATATCTTTTGACTTTACATATGTTTCAAAACAATTTTTCCAATAGATAAATCCATTGGTTTCAAAGAGTGGTGGTCTTTGCATAGATTGCCCTTCTTTAAAGTTTTCAGAATCCATGGATTGTTTCAAGTTTATAAAATACAAATTATTTTAGAAATTCTTGAGCAACGAGGCTCTGGTACCAATTGTAGAAAACTAGAAGGGCGGTTGAATAGTTTACCAATTAAAAACTTTGTTTTAAAACTTATTGAAAGATCAATTGATATTGATCTTTGATATGTTAATGAAATATGCAAGCAATATGTAAAGAGTAAATAAGGAAAGAAATGATCAAACCACAACAAGTTGTTTATAGTGGTTCGGTCTACAAGGACTCTTTTTCCTTGCCCTACTCCACTCCCCGAGTCTCACACTCGAGAGTTTAACTTCACTAGTCAACAAGCTCCTTTCACCGGCGGAGAAAACCTTTACACTTCGCTTACACTATTTCCGACACTAAGCTAGATGTCGAGTTCTTTCCAAGGGTACAACCACTCCCACACACAATGTATTTTGAGGACTAAAATACTAACCACTCACACTCACAAGATTATGATGGTTTAATACAACAATGAAGTATGAATCAACACTAGATCATACAACACTAAAAAAACAAGACTTCCAACTTCTCGTTTGAATCTTGAATGTGACTTGATCTTCTTTGCTACAAAAGAGATCACTAATATGATATGAAACTGTTAGGATCGTATATATGGGTGATTTGGTGAATCGGGAGGTCTTGGAAGATGGAAGAAAGCCATCTTCAAGTTAGAGAGAGAAGCTAGAGAGAGAAGGGACAATACTAGGTGTTTTATTAATGAAAGGTGAAAGATACACTAATGAGACTCACCCCTCCATGGAAGTATGGAGGGGTTTATATACCCAAACACATACAACAATGGGTAATTGACATAACAAGCCCATGTGTTTAAGGTAATAAAGATAGAAACTGTAATCCCGTCAATGTCGTTCCATTTACGAGTTAGGAGCGATTCCAACAATCTTCCCCCAATGGGACGACATAAGGGATTACTTACAACATTTACTACAAATATAGAAAACAAATAAAGAAAGTTCTTCATAAGCTCTTCAAGTGTTGAGGATGATGAAAGTTTAAGCTCTTTGTTTTCTTCTGGTACCTTGACTTGAGAACCGTTTTGTTCAATTGTAGGCAAATGATGTAATATGCATAAATTGGATTAACTTCCCCCCAATTCATGCCGCATGTCTTTAGCAGCTTCTCCGTACACTCCTTTTTGGCAAAGTTTCTGAATCAGCTTCCCCCCAAACTGACAACCGTCTTCAGCAGATTCGAAACTTTGATGTAGTGAATATTTCCTCTAACTTTTGAAATTTTCAGTACGCAGCGGAATTTGTAGATGAGCAGTAAACCACCCAAGGTAAATCTGACTTGTTGCGGAAAATCCGTTCGGGAGTAACATGCAAGAAATCAACAAGATCTTCTCACGTATGTAGATGCTTCACACCAAACAAACCATGAAAGACGAAATGAAACGACTTCCCCCTGAATGTTGCGGTCTATCGGAATAATAGTTACCTGTGAATCTGCAATTACTCGATAAAATGACCGTGTGTGAGGCATCACAACATCATATTTAGGAACTTCACACACGATAACTCTGTGAAAGTGAGACGATAACACCAACTTGAGAAATTTTAACCACTGATCGTCTCATTTCTTCCCCCTGATTGAAGAAATTCATGAAAGGAGAGGGTTTTCGAAAAAAAAATCCAAAAACAACAAAGGAAGCAGGATTCTAATTCATTGAAAACATCGAAACCATGTATGTCCAAGTAATCGAACAATTGTGAAGTACCATAAATATCTTGTGAGAATCAATTGTTGATAAGACTTCTCTACTCGTGTATACTCTTCTCAGCTAACTCTTTACCGACCCCATTATCATTCTGACGGCTTTTTGTAGTGACTACTGATGGAGAAAACCCAATATGACGAACTTGAGACTGAAGTAGAATAACCCGAACTTGTGACTTAAACTTGCACTATTGTCAGACGAAGAACCCTTTTTCGAATCCTGATCGAAAAAAGGTAAACTTAAAGTTTCTCAAATTATCCACACCTTAGTGTGACACTTGAGCACAACAACGTAACTCCTTAAAAGTGATAGTTATAAGCTGTGAGCACAACAACGTAACTCCTTACATCAGGTTCAACTAGATAACTCAAGTCTTTGTCATTCGAAACGGTTAAAGCTCGAACAAGGATCTCGAAGAATCATGCATCCAACCAACCCCGATATCTTCAAGATACTAAGTACACGCACCCGTGAAATCCCACTTCAACCTCAAATGAATAATAAAGAATTAACTCAGTAGTCACATCTTGCGGTTACATGCTCAAAACTAGCCTTCATTAACGGTTTAAATGAATTTTGATAATGGTTTCCCGATCTTGTCAAAATTGTATCTCCGTGAAAATTATCATAACCAAAATACCACTCCATTTCGCCAAAGAATTACACCAACGATTATCTCAATGTATTAAAATACATTTGAATGTTCAAATTTCAGCTCAAGATGTTAGTATAACTTTTGGATAATGACCATCTAGGCCCAGCACTAGACCAGTTCATGATATAACAAATCCAGGCCCAAAAAAAGGTCAAAATACGCCAGCCCACCAAAAAAATCCATCCGATCCAGTCAACCCTAATTTAACATGACCGGGTATAAGATACCCTTATCACTCCATTTTACAAACCCTAAAAAATAGTGAGTACGCCTCTCAGATACGCCTCCCACCAATTAATTCACCAAAACTCTCCAACACAAGATCTCATCAAACTTAAATAAGTTAATCAATTATCTTAGCACAACATCAAGTGACACGAACCTAAACGCAAACACCCTTCATTCTTTAAACTTAGAACGGTTGAAGAACACAATAGGTAAAGCTTCAAGATCGTCTCAAGGGTCTCGGGTAGGTCCAACACAAATGTAATTACGATTTGATAGTGTCTTAGAACGAAGCAAGGAAACGAGATAACATTGTTGTTATATTCGTTCATCCTTTATTATTGTTTCGTATAGTGATTGTATGAAGCAAGGCTTCACAAAATTCGATCTATGATGATACTTATTTTTATGGTCTTTTGACTTTGGACGATTTAGATAACCAAGAAGATAAAAACTGAGATCGAATAATGATATTGCTTTTTGTTTTGAGTGGGTCAACAAAACAAACAAGGATTTTTAACACTTTTGTTTTAAATCTTTGTCCTTTAGTTTCGGATATTGATTGATAAGATAATCTTGTCACTGATTGATGATGAGTTGATGTTATTAGATCTTCTAAGGTCTTGAAATCTCATATGGGTTTCGATTTACAACACAACAATGAGATCATTTAGATGTTTATACCTTTGTTATTCATAGTCTTGTTGAAATAGAGATGGGATTGATTATGTTAAAAGGAGGATGGGATAGGTTAGAATGAATCTGATGTTGTTGGAATGGGAGACACGTTCAAGCAGTTTGGGACCAATGAGGATTGAAATAATCTGAGGTCATGGGGTGTTTGGTAAGTTTGGTTGTCGTCAAGGTCAAAGTAGTCTCATCTTCATCTTGTTATTCTGAAAAACTCTTACGCGTAAAGATGTAGGAAAGGTCTTACGCATAACGATATGCGTAAACAACTTTCTTATGCGTAAAACTGTCTAGGTCTTACGCGTAAGTCACTTGCTTATGCGTAAACATACGCGTAACTTTGCTTAGGCGTAAAGCCAGATGCTTATGCGTAAACATTCCTACGCATAACTTCACAGTTATGCGTAACTTTCTCTGTAGATGCTCCTTATGCGTAGAAATAGGGTTTTGACCCTTTGACTTTTTCCGGCGATGTATTCCGACCACTTTTCCGTTCAGATTCATTGTAACCCAGAAAAAAACTGCATAAGACATCTTGTTTGACCCGTTTTGACCATGAGGACTGACCGTTTTGACCATAATACTTTCCACAGAATATGGTACAAAGAAAACATTATATGAGTAAAAAAATGCATAAAAACTGTCGAGACCAATCCAACAGGTTTATGACAATTTTTGTTCACCAATACAACTTTTGACCATAAAAGATACATTTAACACTTGTAAAAAATCTGTTGTATATAAAAGTATATGGGAAAGGATAGAACTTTATAAAAAACAGATTTTACAAGAAATTTTGACAAGAAAAACATCACCAAAATCAACCAATGATAAAAATCCGACCTGTCTCTTGATACCAATGTTAGGATAGTATATATGGGTGATTTGGTGAATCGGGAGGTCTTGAAAGATGGAAGAAAGCCATCTTCAAGTTAGAGAGAGAAGCTAGAGAGAGAAGGGAGAATACTAGGTGTTTTATTAATGAAAGGTGAAAGATACATGATGAGTGTCTAAATACTCATCATTTTGTTCCCATTTAAACTACAAAAACTGCCAAAAACACTTTGAAAAGTCATAAAATACTACAAATATCATTGGAATGTGTTTTTATGTGATTCAGACACAAAAAGATTAAAAACAGGTGAAAAACAAGCAAAGTTCACATAATTGTCATTTTCAGTCCCTGAAGTTTCACAAATTGGCAGAATTAGTCCCTGAAGGTTTAAATTAGAAGAAAAGTCAACATAAGTCCTTGGGATATCAAACTTGTTCTTTTTTAGTCCCTGGATGAAAGTTTTCTAAAATTGGCAACTTTTACCCCTCAAGTTTCAAAAATGGCAAAATTAGTCCTCGGGTATTTAAAAATGGAAATTTATCAAATATTACCCTTGTGCTATTCATCATTGGCAATATTAACCCTTTTGATAACTTTTGGGAATTTACAGTTTCAACCCTTCAAGAAATCAGAAATTACACTTTTGGTCCTTGTGATATAAACTACAAACCAAACCAAGCCCCTTTGAACCTGGCCAAACTCACCCTTGAACCTTTTTTTTTTACACTTATGAACCCTCCCTCATGTGAACCCCCGTCTATTAATATCTCCCACAGCCAAACCATCCTCCCTCTCCCATCAAAACCAAAACCAGATACCGCCCTCCACCTCCATGGTTTCACCACCCACAGTTTCACTACCACCTTATCCCCCCAGCTGTCTACCCACTCTCCTACACCTCACCCTAAAGCAATAAATGCTTCTCCCCAAAAACACGCTACCATCCCCTGTTACTTCTAACTTGGCGCCAAAAGTGAAAATCAAAGGCTGGGATCATTTTGACCAATCCAATGGCCAGAAGAGGGAGAGAGACACTCACTGAGGCATATAAAAGAGGAAGAAGACAGAAGAGAAAAGTTGTCACTGCTTTAGACCATTGTCTCTAATTTGTTGTAATCGTTTTTAATGTTTTAATGTTAAAGATTTATGGGTTTTATGTTTAATGTAATTTACAAGTCATTTCAAGTCTTAATTAAGCAGTTTTAATCATCAATTTCCAGTTTCTTGCTGCCTTTGTGTTTCCCGCCAAAACCATCCTTGTCTGTTTTTAAGTTTTTCATCTGTCTAATTGGTTTAAATAAGTCACTTTTAGCTTCTTAAAAATGTTTTAGGCAAGAGAAAACAGATTCTTGTTCTTTATGCAAACTTTTCTTGAAAAGTCAAGAAAAGTCAGACAAAGTCAATCTACTGTAGATGTGCTTAATTTACTGCTCATTTTGGAATTTCTCAGCTTATTTGGTCTCATTAGAGATAATTGATGTTAATTTGCTGTATTGTAGTGCTGAATTCCATTTTTGCTCAAAAAATCACAAAAAAGCCAAAAAAAATAGCTTAGAACTAGTGTAGCTTATTCTGTGCTTATTTTCTTTTGAAATATGCTTGTTTAGTGTAAATTTAAGTTGCTTAATCTGTTTTGATAAAAAAAATGTGGTTAGACTAAGCCTGAGCAGCCCTGAATTGCAAAATCAGATAGTTAAGGGGGTGTTTGGCACAACTAGGTTTTAGGTTATTTTTGCATGTATTATTCATTTGGTCAAGTGTCCAAGTTTGATCAGGGCTAAATTGAGTTAGTTAAGCTGTTTGAAGTTGCTGTTAAGCACTTTTAGTGCATTTTGTAGTTTTTAGTTGGATGTGCAGTTTTAAGACCATAACTGTCTTTGTAGCTTATGCAAGCTTTAGAACTTAGTTAGTGCATGTTTTAAGTCCATTTTAATGTATTTTAGATGCCAGAATTAGATCCCATGTCCTTGCACTGTTTTATCATGTTTTCTTAAAAAGTCAAAATTTCCATTGTAAGTACAAACAGCTTCCATTTCTGCATTTTTAATTCACTCAATTTTAGTCCTTATTAGCTGAAATTTTGGATTATAGCACTTTGGTTGGTGGTTGTTATCCGGGTATTTTTAGTTTATTTTTAGGATTTTTCTAAGCTAGCTTAATTTGAGCTTAAAGTAGCCCTTTAAGGGCTGTTTGGCTTAAGTTCTTTGAAATCTGTTTTAGTGATATTTAGCTTTAATCTTCTACCTTATTGATTCATTCCAGTTGGTTTAGGTTTAGTATAGTGAGTTTTATCCAAAATTATCTTGTGGTAGCTTCTGATAGCCCTTTAGCAGCTTAAAGCTTATTTGTTATAGCTTTTCAAAAACATTATCATGTCCCAATCCACTTATAGTTTTGATTTTTAATTTCCTCATCTTGCATCCATAGGAGCTGAAACTTTGGATAATTGATCACTGGTTGGTTGTCTACTCCTAGGACATTTTTGCTTATTTTTGTGATTTTTCTAGATAGCTTAATATAGTGCTTAAAGTAGGTGATTAAGGGCCGTTTGGCATAATAGACTAGAAATTGAATTTGTAGCCTAAATGCTTCTAGCCTGTGCTTTTAGGGTCCCATTCAGTTGCATTAGCATAATTCAGGTTAGATTAAGGCTAGGGTAGCTTAAGGTAGCTTTTGGATAGCTTATAGCTTATTTCACTTAGCTTCTTTCATTAGTTGTGCGCCCAAATCATAGTTCCTGATCTCCAAAGTAGTTTCTGTCATTTTTCTTTGATTCTCAGTATTATTTTAGACTTATCTGAAACTTTTCATATTTTTCTCTGCTCATTTGCTATTTTTCTGCATTTAATTCCAGTTTTTAGCATTTTTAATTAGCTTTTTATTCAAATAATTCAGAAAATGTTCAGAAAAATGCAATTTAAATTTTATTAGTTTTAGAATATTCAAAAATTCACAAAAAATATTTTTCCAGAATTTTCTTAGCTTAAATAGTATTTTCTAGCATTTTAATTAGTTCTAAATAGTATCAAATTAATAATAAATAGATAAAAAGTGTAATAAATATATTTTCAGTTTTAAAATAAGTTTTATAATATTTTAGATTTTTCTAAGTCATAATTTCACTTTTCTAGCTTTATTTCATATTTTCTTATATTTTAGGGTATTATTAAATAGTTAAAAATAGTTTTTAATTAATAATAATTAAATAAATAGTTACAAAAATAATTTTAATTTTCCAATAATTTTCTTTTATTATTAGGATTGCAAAAATATCATTTTCATATCCGTAGGTGTTTTATTCTTTTAAATTTACGTTTTATTTTTTACGTTTACGTTAAATTCAGTAAACATACGCGTTTTAGGTTTTAATCGTTAAACGATTTTAAATATAGAATTAAAATGACTTCAAAGTCTTTATTAGATTTAATTTCCTTAGTGTAATCAATCATAACCCCTTTCCTGTTCAATATTCACCCGATCACAGATTCGTTGTATTACATTTTGTTCTGAGCTGTTTGAATTTTATGGTTGACCATTCACAAGTGGTTGACTAATAAAAGATAGACCGTTCGGAGCGAATCAATACACTAATGAGACTCACCCCTCCATGGAAGTATGGAGGGGTTTATATACCCAAACACATACAACAATAGGTAATTGACATAACAAGCCCATGTGTTTAAGGTAATAAAGATAGAAACTGTAATCCCGTCAATGTCGTTCCATTTACGACTTAGGAGCGATTCCAACAGAAACTGAGTTAGAAAGGTTAGAGAGATGATATGTAAGAGAGTATGATAGAAAGGGATGATGAACTACTTGGTTTGGCTTTGCTATTTATAGCCAAAACCATCACCAGCATCCACGGACCGCGGACCCCTTAAAAGGGTTCCACTCGTTGTGGATTTTGGTGCCGCCGGGTCTGACAGCAAGATATCAAAATCTTTGCCAAAGTCAACCATATCTATGTAAGATTGTGTAAGATATGAAGAGTACAAATCCACACAAAATATCTAATGAAATCTTCCAATGATTTCCATGATGCATCACATGATGTCATATGTTGTATTTCTATTTTTAGAAATATGCAAGTACTTAAGTAGTGTTTGGTTTTAAGAACCTAAAACATTCTAAAACTACTATCATACATAATGATTAGAGTCATATTAAGATATGACTAATCACAAATGTAAATGCTTGAATGATGAAGATATTGTTTGAAAAAGCTTGTTTTAATATCTATTAAACTTGACAAGCTTTAAGCTTTTATACAAAATAAATTTACTTTTGTCTTTAACAAAACTTAGGTAAAGATCAAAAATATAAATAACGTTTAATGACGATATTTGTATTAACAGTGTGTCTAAGTGCTTAGTTATCTTTAACAGATTGAATTAGAGGTGGTGATTTTTTATGGGTTTGAGTTCGAACTAAACAGAAAGAGAAGAAGAAAGTTTGTGTTAGGAGGCTCCAGTTTTGGAGTTATACGGTGGGAGACGTTTGTGATGTATGGAGAAATAAGGATGGAAGTATTGACTGTAATGGTGAAATGAAGAGAGATGGGGCTGTGTGATTGTATAAAAAGTTATTAGGGTTAGCTGTTTCTTGGTATTAATATACTTATAAAAGTAGGGTTGTTAATTTGGGCCGGAAGCATTTTTTAATCCGAAAATATGGTTAGTTTATGGTTAGCTAATTTTATTTTATGGTATAGGGTTGTTTTGGGCTATAAATTTTTGATAGAAATTTTGGATTTGGATAATTTTTACTGGGATTGATTATCTTTTTGGGATACCTTTGTGCTATTTGATTGGTTAGGAGTTATTTTTCGAGATCACGTTTTGTCACGAGATCCTTATGCTTCATGATATTGAGAAATTTTGGTCATTTGATTAGTTTGATAAATCACGATGTCGCGTACTTATTTGACTTCATGAGTCAAGATGTTTGGTTGGTTGCATGATTCTCAAAGTTGTTTTAATTTCAATTAGACTAAAATACACCGTTGGTCCCTAAACTTGGCAGGACGGATCGCGATGGGACAAAACTCGCCCTTTTCATCGCCACAGGTCCAAACCTTGGCCATTAAATGCCAGATTCGTCCCTTGACCAATAACGGCGTTGTCAACGTTCCGTTATACGCAAAAAAACCCCGTAATCATGATACTGTTGAGGGTACAATAGTCATTTTGTTTTATATACTGTAGCACATGTCTTGTCCAATTTCCCGCCATTATGTACAATATAACAAAACTGTGTACTCATTGCTCATCCCCAAACTTGTTTTGGAAGCCTACCCTGAAAACCCTAATGCAATGTCTATCATCAAATCAAATAATCTGAGTAAGAAAATAACAAACAACCACCTTGGATTTACTCTGTGGCGAGTAAGGGAATATCCTTTATATGATGATCGTGAAACGGAGGAAAGAGCTGCAATCAGAGTTAGGATAGCTCCTGTAACTGAAGAGATTGTGAAGGATGGTAAGCTGTCAAGGGCTTGGAAGAGTGTTAGGTGTAGTATTTGTGGTATTGCTGGACACAACAAGGTAACATGCCTAGGGTATGTTGGAGCTGCAAGTAGTGGAACTGCCAATAAGGGAAATGTCAAACAGGTGCCTACTAAAGCTGCAGGAAAAAAGAAATATCCTAAAGGTAAAAAGGTAGCAGCAGATAAAGAAGCTGAAGGTACATGTGTTGTTGTTGAAAGCCAAGTTAGTGCAGTTCAAGGAAGTGGTGTTTAATCTAAAAATCAAGAGCCAGCAACTGAAGATCCCATCATACATGATGCATCCCTATCACTATCTCAGCAACATCAAGTTGAAGCAATTGCCGATCCCAACATGCATGATCAAGCCCAGTGTCAATCCCAGCAACATGATCAATCCCAGTCTAATTCTCAGATGCAGTCAACTAATGTTCAAGCAGTTTCTGCTTCAACCCAGCCTGCTACATGAAGAATGACTAGGCAGCAGGCTGCACTAGAAAGAATGATGGCCTCACCATAGGTCAAATCTGTTATGCTAATTATCTAGAAGATGTTTCATCTAGGTTATTTCCGATTGGACAAGTTATGTACTCTAAAAACATATGTGTGTGTGTCTAATTGTAGCTCTCATGCTTTGAAAAGTATGCAATTTTATGCAGTTGGAATTATATCCATTTGCATTAACTATGGAACCATGTCATTATTGTGTATTTTTTTAGATTGACTAAGCTTGATGTGTGAATAATTTGCATCAAAAGTAACCAAATCTAAATAGAACCTCATAAGAATGTTGACATTTAAAAGTCAACCCTAAGCAAATTGCTAACCATCTGCATACCCATAAGACATAGAAAATCAGAAACAAACAAAACTGAATACTTCATAACAAGGTTACTACAATTCAAGATACAGAACATTAACCAACTAGCCTCATTACATAAAAGGTTAAAAAGTTATCCCAATGCATAAACAATCAAGAACAACATCCAACTTAGCACCAGGTAAATCTTCCACTTCCACACATCACCTTGAGCAGCTACTAATCTTGCCTCAAGCTCATTTCTCCCCCTCAAAAGTCCTGGTATGATCATTCTTGAACGAGCACAAATTTCAGGATCATACCATCTTATCCACCGACAAGAAGACCCCTATTGATGATTATGACAAGTCATTAAACAACCACCATTGTTACAAACTTACACAAGAAATATTAAGACACACTTACTTGAACAGGACAACCAAAGAATCGACGCCCTGGGTTGGCAGAGGTCCACGAAGTGCGAATAATAGCTTGCTTACCACACCAGCAACGTACCATCTTGAAACAATTATCGTTTTGAAGAAGACGGGTTTTGAAGGATAGTTTAGGGATGGGTGATAAATGTAGACCAAACGTTGTTACACACATATACTAGCTACATACACTATACAACGGTTTTATTTAGTACGCTACAGTGAAAGACGGTTTTGCCCTCACCAACATAACGTTGACAACGGCATTATTGGTCAAGGGACGAATCTGGCATTTAATGGCCAAGGTTTGGACATGTGGCGATGAAAAAGGCGAGTTTTGTCCCATCGCGATGCGGCCTGCCAAGTTTAGGGACCAACGATGTATTTTAGTCTTTAAATTATCATTATTTGTACAGTTATTGTTAAAAAAATCATGTAACAGAACAAAATTTTCTTGCCGCAAAATATACACAGGGTATCCGTCGCTGCATCGCGCGGATACCCTGCTAGTACAATTTAAACAAGCTACAACATAATTCAGAATATAAAATAATTAAACACACTAATTAATGTTAATTTAAAACACCTTAAAATGAAAAGTACATGTATTATACAAATTAATAAAACACACAAAGTTTCATACAAGCTAACAAGTTGATGGTACATATAGTTTTGAAAACCGGACCGCACCAACGGGTTCAACCGGGAGCCGGTGTCGCCACCGGTTCGACTAACCAATAAAAGCCATCCGAAAATGAACCAGAGAGGACTTGTTGAAATCGATACAAACTGGTAAATCAGGCTTCATCGAGATCTATTTCTCCGGTTAATCGTCACAGGGTACCCGCGTATATATATGAAGGAAAAAGCAAAAAGTGAAAAGTAAAATGTTGAAAGTAAAAATAGAAATATTGAAAAAATATATTTCAAATGGAAATTTTTAAGACACATCGAAAATCGGGTTGACCCGGGACGCTTCAAACCCGACGGGTTGGCCCGGTTTAATTTCACACGTGTTCAACCCAACCCGTCAGGTTGACCCGGTTTAAATCAACCCGTTTATCAACCGGAACGGTTCAACCATTTGAACCACCCGGGTCGACCCGGGCTTCAAACTTTTATTATTTTTCGTTTATAACCCATAAACCTTTTTTTTTATCACTAAACGATCTGTCGTTATAAAATCTCGTTGCTATGCACGGGTACTCGTCTAGTACATATATGAATTTGAACATGAGTCAATAAACAAAATACTAGCCGTGCTTCTGCCTTCTATCAATATATATGCATTTTTCTTTTTAAAATGACCAACTTTCTCATACTAGAATGAACTTATCTCATTTGTAATAAGACTGAAATTTAGACATAGAATGATTTTGTTTACACAGTAATACCAAAACTGATGTTGTTTATTCAGTTGTGTAAACTGACTTGCTAGCTAGTTTCCAGCCGATAAAAGGCTAAAAAAACATTTGGTTTTCTGATAATAATTAAATCATTCCTCATCAGCATCGTACATGTTCTATAACTTAATCAACATTGTTCTCAGCTATGTTTTTGTAGTCATAATGATTTATGGTTCAGTTATTGATTATTATTACTCAACCTACACCGAGCAAATATTTGGTATCTCTTGTAGACATTGTAAACTGGAGTAACTAAACACGAATTTTATATTAATCCGTCATTTTACAAAAGTGCAACATGACTTCTGTTTTAGTCAACGAACTCAAAAAGTCATCCAATTTAAAAAAAAATGTTATATGTGTTGGACCTTACTTTTAGGTGTCCCACATTGGTTGAGGTTGTAACTGAAAGTGAGTATATATGTAGGGGCATATACGAGTTATCAATTTAGAATACAATGAATTGTAGTAACCTGCGGACTTTAGTAGCGGTACTATTGAAAAATACCAATTCAAAAGTTGGATAGGTACTAAAATACAAGTCTCTCTAACTTTTTTGTAACAAGATTTACATGTTAATACTATCAATTAAAACACATGTCTCTCTAACTTTTTTGTAAAAAGATTTAGATTTTATTATAACAAGATTTACATGTTAATACTATCAATTAAAACACATGTCTCTCTAACTTTTTTGTAAAAAGATTTAGATTTTATTACAATCAATAGTTCACAATATAAGTATACTAGAAAAACAAAGGTAAGGTTTTCTAAAGCCATGCAACTAAGTAAATTAAACTTACTATTTCTATGATGATTTTGGGGCGTTGTGAATTATGATTACGTATGGAAACTGCTTATTCTTTTTTTACATCACTAGCAGGGTACCTGCCGCATCGCGCGGGTACCCTGTAATAAAATTTGTTGCGATAAATATTTTTTAATTTTATATTTTCCGTTACAATAGCTTTATAGATGGTGAGAATTTTATATTTGGGTAACTTTAACCAAGTCTTTCAAGTTGTACATGTTGGTCCTTTAAGTTGCGTAGTTTTGTTTTTATGCTGCTGTTTTAAGTGTTTGGGTTATTGGATTTATACAATAAATGAGTAGTAGCTTGATTATATTGTACTATGTGGTAAAATGGTTGTATTTTTGTGTAAAGGGGTGATTGAAGAAGAGTATTAATTGTAGGTGTTTAATATACATGGTTGTGCATAAATTAATTGTACACAAAGCTTTAGTATGTGTATTTGCTTAAATTTTATATTAAGAAATCTTAAAATAATTAATATGAGGGAAGTGCATCCCTCTATCATAAGATAGTAAGATAAGATTCTTATATAAGATGAAGGCACTAAGCCGTCTATTTAACACATAACAGATAACACTTTCAAATTTGGGCGTGTCCCCAACTTTAATTTTTTTTTTCCTAATTTTTTGTTTTACAATTTAATGTTTAAATTCATGATTATCATATTTGTGTTCCTTCACTTACTCTTCTATGGTTTTTGCATTATTCTCTACTAACGTTTATTACCTACCTATATTATGCACAATCGATCACGAGTTCATGACACATAACACAACGGAAACAAAGGAACAAGACAAGAAGCAAATACAACACCATTCATGACCTATCTCCATAAAAAGTAATCTGCAATATTTTTACGTTCTTTACCCTACTAATACATTTCACCCAGTTACTTACGTACATGACTCCTAACTTTCACTTAGACGCCATGTCTAACATTTTCGGCACCTCCTTATATATTGGAATTAATAAAATCTTAAAATAATCTCCTGAAATAAGGATTCATTCATGTCCTCATGTAGCACTAACACTTTATATATGCTTTATGCAGGATGTGGTTTGCTAAGCTTATCTACCATACTTATAGCATATTGTGTTCTTCTAATATAATGAGATCGATTATCCTAACACTCTTTACAAATAGCTTACTAAAGTATTAATAGGAGCTTTATGCTAAAACATAATTTATCCTTAAACCATAAGCTAGCATTTTTTAGAAGCTTAACAAAACATCCCTTTGGTTACAGTTTGGAGAAGCACTTCACTTTCACTTCAACGCCACGTCAGCTTTCTCTCCCCTTTCTCACCCTCTCACTTTTCAATCCAACCATCTCATACCACTTCACATTTTAACACATTTTTATTCATTTATTAAAATGCCCACTTTTATACCCCACACGCACTCACAAACAAAATAAACAAATAGTAAAAACACTAAAGGGCCCACCAGGCACGATTTCTTGTAAGGTGAAACATTCAACTTTCGTTGCTTGTTTCTTGCCCTTGCTGCCGTGACACACACCTCCCAACCATGTTTGCCGCGTGAGTGTGTGCTTGCCGGAGCTTCACCTCTAGCGTTGGGGGTACTCTTGTAGCAATTTATGAAAGAAGGGCAAAAATGTAAATGTGACACTTTTTTCCCATTTTATCAAACTTGAGAACATGAATCTATTTCAGACTTCTTTTCTTTTCTGCCTATATCATAGAACAAGCATAAATCAACTTTGCTTCCTTTCTTTTCTTTCTTTTCCAGTTCCACTACTTTTCAGTTATTTCCTTTTCCACTTATTTGAAATGGAAAATGATTGGAATAACTACTTCACATGACTAATTATATGCCTACTCCATTCATTGTTGAACACATGGATTCTACTATCTCTTTCTTCTCACATATACCATTGATTTTGACACATGTATCAAGATCCTTGTTAAGCACAAAATTAGGCATACCAATTAGGTATGCCAATCACTACTCATTTGAAATTCAAGAAAACGGGTCTAGCCGGGTTTTGGCCGGATATAGCTGGGTCTAGCCGGGTCTTAGCCGTTACAACCGGGTTTTGACCGGAATATCCGGGTCTAACCGGATATAGCCGGGTCTTGACCGGGTCTAGACGGATATAACCAAATACGTGTTGTTAAACTGTTGTTCTATTTATATAGTTAATGTATATAGTTAATGATGTATGCAAAAAATTTCCTGTAGCTTTATTTGTTTTTTTGTTACTGTCACATTTGCAGCTCACTTTTTTTGGTTAATATAAACTGATATGTGAATATTGTTGTTGTTGTGGTACAGTGGAAGAAGAAGAGGAGAGGAAGCGTCAGAAATATGAGATAGAGATCTAAGTAAATCTCGTCTCAAGTTTGTTTTAGTGATTAATTGTTGTCGACCACGGTTTCACCCTGTTTAAGGTTTAGTGAATAAAAATTATTTATCTACTTGTTCGACTCTACAAGCATTTCAGATTAACCATCTCAAACACCATCCAGATTACTTACTCCAAACATTCCCTTTAGTGATGAGGAAATAAGTTACAAACCTGATGGGTTCTAACTTACTAAGGGCCCGTTTGGTTTGTTGCTAGGTATGACAATGGGTATCGGATTTGGAATGATGTGGAATGATAATGGGTATGAAAAAGTGTATCATTACGATTGTTTATGTTTGGTTGATAAAATATGATATGAAAAAGTGTATAGATATTTGAATATTGTAGTTAAAAAAAGAGGGGCCCACGGGAATGGATTTCATAGACACCAAATTGATGTGTAATGAATCTATGACTATGATATACCCATTTCATTACCGGGCCCACAAAACAAAACAAAACAAACACAGACTATGACTTTGAAAGTCATAGTCTCATTCCCATTTATGCTAACCAAACGGGCCCTAAGTTGTTAGCTAGACCAACCAAGAGCAAAAGACATACCTTTAAGTGACATTGATCTGCAGAAGATGAGTATACTATTTGAGGGTCGTAGCCTTGTGAGTAAATATCATCACGAGTCATGTCAAATGATTTTTGTTTTGGAGGAATGTTTCATGAGCCCACATGGAAGAACGAGGCATATGTGTTTAGGTGTAATCGCTGTCATTCAGTATGTGTATTACATTGTTGTCTTGTGAATAAACTTTCTTGTTGTTGGAAAATAATTGGCGATTTGTACATAACAAACACTAAAGTGCTGTTTGGAAGGAAGGTTGTGGTTATAGGGAATGGATATCAAAGTCAAACACACTGTTAGGACTATCGCATGAATTCATTACCACAAATGATTCGAAAATTTAAGGTCCAAAGTTTACATATCAGAGATCAGCAGTTAAGATTATTGAACTGTTTCAGTGTCATTGAACATTATCTTATCTAGTAAAATGTTGTTCAATTGTTTCTTGATAAAATAAATCAAAACTACATTCTGCAATGACGAAATATCATTGAGAGTTGACAGCCATAAAGAGCCATTGTAAGCTCGAGCTCATCTTTTAACATCTCAATCTCTCTTCTAGCTACATCTTCTCCTTTTGCTGCCAACCTATACACAACCGGACGTCCTGTCTGTGAAATCAAGAGGATGAATAATAGATGTGCTGAGAAACTCTCAATTTGGGTTACATTATATCTCTGACGGGCCAAACCAGTAAAAAATGTTGGAAAATTTAGTGCACTTGTGGGATTAGTTCACACCTTGCAATGGGTTAGGAGGTACGGAGTGTACACCCATAAGGTCCATGAACTCCCTGACTCTTATAGTGGTTTGTATTGGTAGTACTGGTGAAAGTACTGCTTGGTGAAAGTACTGCTTGTGGAAAGTACTGCTTGTGGTTTCCACTGATAAGCAGTGTTTCCACTGATAGGCAGTGTTTCCACTGAAGTGGTGTATCCACTGATAGTGCTATGAAAGTACTGATAAGCAGTGTTTCCACTGATAGGTTGTTCCACTGCAAGTGAAAGTACTGCTAGTGGAAAGTACTGCTTATGGAAAGTACTGCTAAATGGCAGTTACAACTTCTTTATGACCACATTTAATTGGTCATGTAACCACTAACGGCTATAATGGGATAATTATGAGGCTATTAATGGGCCGATTAATACTCATAATTCCATGGGAATAGCTCAAGAGTAACCTCCTATATATAGGAGATCTGAACATGCATGAGACACACACAGAAAACGTAAACACTTATTAGCGAAAGGGTTATAGAATTGTGCCTAATTCTCTAACTGCATTTGGTCTTATCCCAAGTAAATATTCGTGATACCCAGGCATTAGGGTCGAATAGTTTACTTTGGAAAGTGATCAAACGATTCCAAGTGATATCCGGTAACCACCAAGTGGTATCTGTTACTACTAACAGTTTGTTTGTTTCTGCTGAAGAGTTGCACATTTCTGCTGAATTGATTATCTTCACCTTGCTTTGGGACGAATAACCACCAACAATCAAAGTAAACTATATTGTGATAATCAATGGCAACTGCTGCAATGAAACACATGGCTTCAAACTTTGCTAAGCTGGACAAGTTTGAAGGGGTGGACTTTAGGAGGTGGCAGAAGAAGACGCACTTCTTGCTGTCAAGCATGAGTGTGGTGTATGTGCTTACTACACCTATTCCTGATGATGGGGATGATGCTACTGTGGAGCAGATCAGAAGGAGGAGCAAATGGGAGAATGATGACTACATATGCAGAGGTCTTATTCTCAATGGTATGTCTGATTCTCTGTTTGATATTTATCAGAACTTTGAATCTTCCAAAGAACTATGGGATTCCTTGGATGCCAAATATATGGCTGAGGATGCATCCAGTAAGAAGTTCCTTGTTAGTAATTTCACAAATTACAAAATGACTGATTCAAGACCAGTTATGGAACAATACAATGAACTTCTTGGAATACTTGGAAGGTTTACACAACACCAAATGAACATAGATGAGGCTATCAAAGTCTCTTGTGTCATTGACAAGCTCCCTCCTTCATGGAAAGATTTCAAGCATACCTTGAAACATATGAAGGAGGAGTTAACTCTTGTTGAGTTGGGCAGTCATCTGCACATTGAGGAATCTCTCAAGGTGCAGGATAATGACAAGCCAAAGAGTAGCAATGCTATTGGACCATCTGTTGTCAATATGGTGGAGCATAACAACTCCACCAGGTACAATGATAACAAAGGCAAACGCAAATATCATGACAACACAAGGGCAGATCCTAACAAGAAGGCAACACCTACTTGTTGGAAATGTGGCAAGACTGGTCACATTAAAAGGGACTGCAAAGGTGTTAAAATTTGTGGTAAAGACAATGGATCAGGCACTAATGGTTCAGGGAGTGGTGGTTCAGCCAACTCACTGAAAGGTCAGAATATGTTTAATAAGTCTTTTCAGATTTATTATGTTACATATGTATCTGAATCTTTTTATGTGCAGGATGATGATGTTGCGTGGTGGGTTGACTCTGGTGCAACAGTTCATGTGTGTAAAGATAGAAGCTGGTTCAAGACTTATGAGTCACTGAATGATGGTTCTATTCTTCACATGGGAAATGAGTCAACAGCCTTGGTGCATGGTCGTGGTTGTGTAGATCTTAGGTTTAGTTCTGGAAAGATTGTAACTTTGTTTAATGTTATTCATGTTCCTGATATAAGGAAAAACTTGGTTTCAAGTAGTGTTTTGAATAATCATGGATATAAACAAGTTATTGAGTCTGATAAATTTGTGCTTTCTAAGCATGGTGTTTTTATTGGTTTTGGTTATTTATGTAATCAAATATTCAGGCTTAATATTACCACTGATAGTATTATTTCAGCTTTTGTGACCTCATATGACCAGACTGACTCTACCCTTTGGCATGCTAGACTTGGTCATGTACATTATAAGAGAATGCAAGATATGTCTAGGGATGGTTTAATCCCTGCTTTTGACATGGACACTGAAAAGTGTAAAACTTGCATGTTGACCAAGATAACCAAGAAACCCTTTCAGGGTGTTAGTCGTGAGACTAAGATCTTGGAGCTTATTCACAGTGACCTGTGTGATTTGCATGCCACTCCTTCTTTGGGGAATAAGAAGTACTTTGTGACATTTATTGATGATGCTTCTAGATTTTGTTATGTCTATCTGTTACATACCAAGGATGAAGCATTAGATAAATTCAAAGTGTTTAAAACTGAAGTTGAATTACAACTTGGGTCTTTAAGCAAAAGATTAAGGACTGATAGGGGAGGTGAGTACATGGATACTCAGTACTTTCAGTTTGTTGGAATAATCCATGAAACAACTGCCCCTTATACTCCTCAGCAAAATGGTATTTCTGAAAGGAAAAACAGGGTGCTGAAGGAGATGGTTAATTCCATGTTGTCCTATTCAGGACTGAGTCAAGGGTTCTGGGGTGAAGCTATGTTAACAGCTTGCTATTTATTAAATAGGGTTCCAAACAAAAGGAACAAGGTTACCCCTTATGAACTCTGGACTAAAAGGAAACCCAACCTGAACTATCTCAAGGTTTGGGGTTGTAGGGCTGTTGTAAGACTCCCTGATCCAAAGCAAAAGAATTTGGGTGAAAGAGGCATTGACTGCATCTTTTTTGGATATGCTAAGCATTCCAAGGCTTTTAGGTTCTATGTTATTGAACCTAATGAACATGTTTCAGTTAACTCAATAATTGAATCAAGGGATGCAGACTTTGATGAGAATAGATTCTCATCAGTCCCTAGACCAAGTCAGAGGATTCCTAATGGAACTCATGACACTGGTGTATCAGAGGTCCCTGATGATGAACCATCAGTGGTCCCTGATGAGGTTGTGGTTCAGCAACCTGAACCTGTGCTCAGGAAGAGCAAAAGGGTCAGGACTCCAAAGTCATTTGGACCTGAGTTTCAACTATACTTAGTTGAAGGTACTAGGGATGAGGTCTCAGACCAATACTCCTATTGCTTCATTGTTGAGGATGACCCCAAAACATTTGAAGAAGCAATGAAGTCCCAGGACATTGCTTTCTGGAAAGAAGCAATCAATGATGAGATGGATTCCATCATGGGCAACAACACTTGGGTGTTGGTTGATCTACCTCCTGGTTGCAAACCTCTAGGTTGCAAATGGATTTTCAAAAGGAAAATGAAGGTAGATGGAACTATTGAAAAGTTCAAGGCTAGACTAGTCATTCAGGGCTTTAAACAAAAGTCAGGAATAGACTATTTTGATACTTATGCCCCTGTGGCTCGTATCAGTACCATAAGACTGCTGATTGCTATGGCATCTATTCACAATCTGGTTATTCATCAGATGGATGTGAAAACAACTTTCTTGAATGGTGAATTGGAAGAGGAGGTTTATATGAACCAACCTCAGGGCTTCATCATGCCAGGCAATGAAAACAAGGTGTGTAAATTGATTAAGTCTCTTTATGGACTTAAACAGGCACCTAAGCAATGGCATCAAAAGTTTGATGAAGTGGTTTTGTCTAGTGGTTATGTTCTTAACCAAGCTGACAAATGTGTATATAGCAAATTTGATGAATCTGGTAAAGGAGTCATCATTTGTCTATATGTTGATGACATGTTGATCTTTGGCACTGACCAAAATCAGGTTGACCTGACAAAGGAATTTTTGTCATCAAGGTTCTCCATGAAAGACATGGGGGAGGCTGATGTTATCCTTGGTATAAGGATTAAACATGAAAGTAAATAGAATTTCTATCTCTCAGTCTCATTATATTGAGAAGGTACTGAGGAAATTCAATTACTTTGATTGTACTCCAGTGAGTACACCTATGGATACTTGTGAGAAGCTGATGCCTAATCATGGCAAGGCTGTATCTCAACTTGAGTATTCTAGGGTAATTGGGTGCCTGATGTATGCCATGACTTGTACAAGACCTGATATTGGTTTTGCAGTGGGAAAATTGAGCAGGTATACTAGTAATCCTAGTGCTCATCACTGGCAAGCAGTTCAAAGGGTACTGAAGTATTTGAAGAGAACTATGGATTATAGTCTTTCATATACTGGTTACCCATCAGTGTTGGAAGGTTACACTGATGCAAGTTGGATCAGTAACACTGAAGACAATTCGTCTACCAGTGGCTGGGTATTCCTACTTGGCGGAGGTGCAATTTCTTGGGCATCCAAGAAGCAAACTTGCATCACCAGTTCAACAATGGAATCTGAATTTGTGGCTCTAGCAGCTGCTGGTAAAGAAGCTGAATGGTTGAAAAACTTGCTTCTTGAGATTCCATTGAGGCCTAAACCTATAGCACCTATTTCTATCCGGTGTGATAGTGCAGCTACATTGGCTAAGGCTTATAGCCAGATGTACAATGGTAAGTCTAGCACTTAGGTGTCAGGCATAGCATGATTCGTGAGCTTATCATGAATGGGGTGGTATCTATAGAGTTTGTGAGATCTCAACAGAACTTAGCTGATCACTTGACGAAGGGTCTGGCTAGAGACTTGGTTATAAAGTCTGCTAAAGGGATGGGTTTAAGTCCAACTTAGTCACTGAATGCTAGGACACCCAACTCCCTCTTGAGGAAACTTAGGAGCTGAGTTCAATGTGGAAAGCTGAACATTCAGTGGACTGGAGCACATGTTTTATTTACATCCCAAGGTTGTGCTCAGAACCTGCTGAAAGGAGGATGAAGTCTTTACTTCTTAATGGTTAATTTTCTTTGAAAAAGTGCTTGGCAGGAGCATGACTAAAGAGGAACCACCTATGTAAATGTTGAAGTTTTGCCGCTTCAGGAAGCTTTGGACTTTTAGCTTTTACAACATTTATGAATTTGGATATGGACACATGGCTTGTATAGTGTCAGGAGCTGTTAAGTGTTTGAAAACTTGTGTGTATTTTATCTTCAGGTATTCAAATGGGTTGAAGGGTTCAATTCTTAGAACACCCTGATTCTCGAATATTTGAACGTGTAATTTACTAAGATGAAAATTCAATCCTCTGGACATTTTTGTTTATGCACATGTTTTGATTGATGTTTATTTTTCATGCAAAGGAAGTGAACTAAATTTGGGGAGGATTGTTGGAAAATTTAGTGCACTTGTGGGATTAGTTCACACCTTGCAATGGGTTAGGAGGTACGGAGTGTACACCCATAAGGTCCATGAACTCCCTGACTCTTATAGTGGTTTGTATTGGTAGTACTGGTGAAAGTACTGCTTGGTGAAAGTACTGCTTGTGGAAAGTACTGCTTGTGGTTTCCACTGATAAGCAGTGTTTCCACTGATAGGCAGTGTTTCCACTGAAGTGGTGTATCCACTGATAGTGCTATGAAAGTACTGATAAGCAGTGTTTCCACTGATAGGTTGTACTTCCACTGCAAGTGAAAGTACTGCTAGTGGAAAGTACTGCTTATGGAAAGTACTGCTAAATGGCAGTTACAACTTCTTTATGACCACATTTAATTGGTCATGTAACCACTAACGGCTATAATGGGATAATTATGAGGCTATTAATGGGCCGATTAATACTCATAATTCCATGGGAATAACTCAAGAGTAACCTCCTATATATAGGAGATCTGAACATGCATGAGACACACACAGAAAACGTAAACACTTATTAGCGAAAGGGTTATAGAATTGTGCCTAATTCTCTAACTGCATTTGGTCTTATCCCAAGTAGATATTCGTGATACCCAGGCATTAGGGTCGAATAGTTTACTTTGGAAAGTGATCACACGATTCCAAGTGATATCCGGTAACCACCAAGTGGTATCTGTTACTACTAACAGTTTGTTTGTTTCTGCTGAAGAGTTGCACATTTCTGCTGAATTGATTATCTTCACCCTGCTTTGGGACGAATAACCACCAACAAAAAACATATATTAAAGTAGATTATATAAAGAGTAGTGATTGGGAGACCTAACTCATATGCCTAAAGATATGACTAACCATATGTGGCATCATCCTGATGGCTACAGCAATGGGACCCGCTTTTTTATAAACCACCAGGATCATGCCACATGTTTTTAGTCACATCTTTAAGCACATAATTAGTCTTCCCAATCATTTTCCTTATATAAATGGTCCCGGTGGTATAAATGAGCTTATGGATATTGTCCTAAAACATGAATGGATGGTTTTAGACGCATGTATAACCTTGTGATCAAAGTTCACAATTAGGACACAAAGATACATACATGCATACATGATCAAGATATCCTTTGATGTTCTGCGCCCAAATCATTGTTGTTAAATACATACAAAGATACATGTATACATTAGAATTTATCTTAAAATAGATAAAAATTACAACTTTATATATTTTTTTCACTTGTAAACTGGTTATTGTTTGTTACTTTTATAAGAAAAATACTAGCACAAATTAATCTATGTCAAACTAAAAACCTACAACAACCTACCAGTTTGATACCAACTTCGAGACACTCAAATGAATTGATGTCATGTCTAGTAATATTGAAATTTAGAAATAATTTTTTCTTTTACTTACCAATGATGTTCTTTACTCAGTAATATTAAAACTGATGTTGTTTAAACCGTTGTCTAAACTGACTTGTTTGCGAGTTTCCAGCCGGTAAAATGGCTAAAAGAATTTGGTTTTCTGCTATTAAATCATTGCTCATCACCTTTACTATGAATTGATCAACATCGTTCCTAGCTATGTATATGTAGTCATAATCTATCTCCGGGTTTGTAGTTGCACAACATTGTAAACTATCTTACGAAACTATAGTATTGTGTGCTGATTAATTTTACATAACACGAGCAACTATTTTGTGTCTTGAAAAAATGGTAACAAACACACAACAAACTTCTTTACACCCAGCCAACCACCCATTGGTGTATCTTTTTATTATAACAATTCAAGAAGATAAGTCTCCAAACGGATGCTTACCAAACAATACAAAAGACAAGATTGATCTCTACTAGGTAGACACCAATCAACCTCACTACAATATCACTCAAACCACTCAAACTTCAAAGATCAAATAAAGAGATTGATCTTTAGACTGATACAAGACAACCTGATATCAAAGTGATATCAATAACAAGAGAAACCAATACTGTGTGTGAAACAAGAGAGAATGAAAACAGATATGAAGACAAGTTATGAAACCCTAGATCTGACTTAGAGTATATATAGGCTGAAGTTCCATAATAGCCCTCCAACTTATCAGCTTTACTCAAACAGCTTCTAAACTTGAACTCAGAGTAATAGAAGTCTCCAACTTGTCATATTTAGTCCCTGTACTTCCAACATCCCCTCTCAAGTTGATAGACTTCAACCTTGATCAACATCTTTAACCTTAGCCTGCTTGCCTCCATTGAGAGATCCTGCAAACATGTCAACCAAAATAAGAGAATCTCCCAGAAAAACACAAAAACCAGTGACAGACTTTCTAGTGACAGGACACTTTGCCCAGTCAGCATCAGCATAAGCTCTAAGTTTAAGATCAGAAACACTATTGAATTGCAAACCAGAACCAGGAGAACCTTTAAGATATTTCAACACTCTTAAAGCAGCTTTAAGATGTGACTGTAAAGGCTTATGCATATGTTGACTAAGACAATGAACAACATAACTAATATCAGGTCTAGTATTAGTTAGATAAATCAACTTTCCAACCAGTTTTTGATAGTTAGTTATATTGTACAAAACCTTATCAGTATCATTCTCAATACAGTTTAACACATAATTCTCAGGTAAAGGAGTATCAACAGGTTTAGCAGCTAACAACCCATACTCATGTAACAATTCCATACAGTATTTTCTTTGATTCATACACACACCTTTTTCATTTTTCAGAACTTCAATGCCGAGAAAATACTTCAACTCACCCAAGTCCTTAATCATGAACTTGGTACTAAAAAACAGTTTAAACTTTTTAATCTCAGCTTCATTGTTACCAGTTATGACAATATCATCAACATACACAAGCAAAGCAACAAACATATTATCTTTCTGCTTAACATACAGAGAATAATCAAATTTGCTTTGAACAAATCCATGCTCAATCAAGGCAGTGGTAAGCTTAGTATTCCACTATCTTGGAGCTTGCTTAAGACCATACAAAGATTTATTAAGTTTGCATACTTTATTGTCATCACCACCATTAAAACCTTTAGGTAAGACCATATAAACATCTTCATCTAAATCACCATATAGAAAAGCATTGTTCACATCCAGTTGATATAATGGCCAATTCATATTAACAGCAATAGTAATCAAGCATCTCACAGTAACCATTTTCACAACTGGGCTAAAAGTTTCATCATAATCAAAGCCTTCTCTTTGATTGAAACCTTTTGCAACCAACCTAGCCTTGTATCTATCAATTTCTCCTGTAGACTTATATTTTATTTTCCAAATCCACTTATACCCTATGGCATGTCTACCAACAGGTAAAGTACATTCAGTCCATGTATTATTTCTATTTAAAGCCTCAATTTCATTTTTCATAGCTTCAGACCAGTTAGGATCTTTGACAGCTTCCTCATAAGTTTTCGGTTCAACAGATTTATTTAGAGTAGAAGCAAAGCACATATTATTTATGTTAAGACCTCCATAACACACATACTTTTCAATACCATATCTAACTCTAGAACTCATCACATAATCATTGAATCTAATAGGAGTTCTAGTCTCCCTATTAGATCTTCTTACAACAGGTGTCTGCACATCATCATTTTCAAAAATAGACTGAGTTGTTATGTTTTCAGAGTTTTGTTCAGGAATGGGACTGCCCTCAGACTAGTATTGGTCACCAACTTGGGTTGCAGAATGCTCACCTTCATGATGCAAATGAGTACTATCTGTGTCTACTGCATCATAAGAAGATGGCAAACTACCATCCTCAACTGGTGCATCTTCCCTTTCATCATTGGGACTTTGAGACTTAAGACTATCAAAAAACTTCAAGTGATCTTCTTCATTTGCATTCTCTGCATCAGTGAAATCACAGGTTTTCATTTTAAGTGAAAAAATATTTTCATAAAACTTTACATCTCTTGCAAAAAACACATTTCTGGTATCCAAACTTAAAAGTTTGTATGCCTTTTTAGTAGTAGAAAAACCCAAAAGAACACATTTTTCAGACCTATAAGACATTTTATCATGATTGTTTAAAATAGTAGAAAAGCAAAGACAACCAAAAGACCTCAAATGGGAAAGATTAGGTTTCTTTTTTAGGGACATTTACCATGTAAGACAGATGATGGCAGCCTGTTTATAAGATATACAGCAGTTAGAACACAATCAGACCAAAACTTTAAAGGAATCCCCCCTTGAAACATAAGACTCCTTGCAACATTGAGCAAGTGTCTATGTTTCCTCTCAGCAATCCCATTTTGCTGAGGTGTATGAGCACATGATGTTTGGTGAATATACCAAGATCAGAAAACATATCATTCATTTTCTTATTAACAAATTCAGTTCCATTATCAGATCTTACAACTTTAATTTTCAGATCAAACTGATTTAAAATCAAGTGAATGAAAGTACAGAAAACACCAAACACTTCATCCTTAGTTTTGACTAAGTACACCCACACAGCTCTAGAAAAGTCATCAACTATGGTCAGAAAATATTTGTATCCTTCTCTGCTTGTAACTCTGTAAGGACCCCATAAGTCAAGATGAACAAGGTCACCAATATTCTGTGACTTATGATCAGACAAGGGAAAAGGTTCCCTAGTCTATTTGGCCCTATGACAAATTTCACAAATAGAAATAGTAGAATTCTTGGAAATACCAAGATTCTTTTGAAGAACAGATAGGACAGGATCATCAGGGTGACCCAATCTATTATGCCAAGTAAGTTTAGACACATTAAAAGATATAACCATATTGCACTGACCTAAAGACAGATTAGGATGCATGTCAAACAAGTAAAGACCATCAGACTGACTACCAGTCCCCAGAACATTCTCCCTTTTCAAATCCTGAATGTAACATTTATCTTCATCAAAATCAACAAATAATTTGCTATCTCTGATAAGCTTATTGACAGACTCACACAATATCCAGGAACAACCAATACATCATAAAGAGTAACATTATTGGTCAACTTCAAATTTCCAACATGACTAATAGTAGCAAGAGTCCCATTGGGATGGCCAACAGTGATTTTAAGACTAGTGATATCCACAACATTGGTCATACCAATGGTGGAAACAGTATCAGCACCTGAGTCTATAATCCAACCCAAAGAGATAGTGCTAATAGCCAGACTAGAATTAGCATAAAAATATCTAGAGAAGTTAACATTGAACCAGACATTCCCATTAAAGAAAGAAGCTCTACCTGCCATATTAGCATGTATGCTTCGAGAATGAGTTTCACTAATCAAGGAGAACAACTTTTTCATCTGTTCAGAGGTAAAACCAGAAGAATTGCTAGCAGATGAAGAAGAATTCTTATTCTCATTCTGTTTAACATCAGTATTAGCAGTATAGTTTCGTTTAAAAACATTTTGCTTATTAACAGGATTATTATTCTCAACAAAACCATGAGGAAATCCAATTATTTCATAGCATCTGTCAATAGTGTGTCCAATTTTACCACAATTTTTACAATTCAGATTAGGATTATGACCTCTATTAGCAGTATTAGGATTATAATTGGTACCTCTAGTGTTATTATTATTGTTAAACACTCTTCTATTGTTATTAAAAGACTTAGAAGCAAAAGAAGAAGCATTAAGTTTAGATTCAGAAACACTAGAGGTCTCAGGAATCCCTCTGTGGGACTCCTCACTAGACACAACAGCATAAGCATCCTTGACCTCAGGAAGAGGATCTCTAGTTAATAATGCAGTTCTCACAGGTTGATAACAGTCATCAAGACCCATAAGAAATTGCATCAGTTTCATCAACTGCTGATGCAAAACTAACTCAGTACTAGCCTCACAAGTACACTTATGCTCACAAGTATATTTAGGCAATTTAGTTAGAGAATCAAATTCTCTCCATAAGGAATTAAGCCTATGATAATAATGAACAACAGAACTACCACCTTGTTTAACAGAAGTAATCTTTTGGAACATATTGTATATCACAGAACCATCAACTTTATCATATGTTTTTTTTAATTCTTGCCAAACAGAAGCAACATTTTCAGAATAAACCAATCCCATATAAACATCATGAGAAACAGAATTCATAACCCAAGTCAAGACTATAGCATTACATCTATCTCATTGAGCAGATAAGACATCACTAGTAGCAAATAATTCCTTAAGACAAGTACCATCAACAAAGCTGTATTTATTCCTAGCTTGCAAAGCCAATTTCATAGCACCAAACCAGATTCTATAATTTTCAGTTCCAAGAAGTTTAAATGGAATAAGAGCAGTACCACTGTTATCATTAGTTTGAATATGAAGAGGATTACCAGCATCAAGATTACTAATTAACACTTCAGAATTACTACCACCAGGATCACCACCAATAGCCATAATAACAAACAGATAAACAAATAACAAGAACTAATAGAAACAATCACAAGAAACAATAACAACAAGACCAACAAATAACCAGAACTAAACAGAACAACCAACTTCCAAGACTGCCCAAATCCTATCCTCCTTCGACTTAGACTCAACAAGAAACTAAATAACAAAGATAACAGAATATAGTAAACACAACTCACACCCAAGAACAACAAAAAACCAGCCAGAAGACTAGGGACAGCCAGAGCAGGTACTCGTACCAATCAAGTTGGCAGATCAAGACGTTAATTGTCCCGTGTTGCACCTTCTTAACCAAGTTAGTATTGTCTTAAAAAAGAGATGATACTTACAGTGATGTATTGAACGCAAGAACCAAATACAACCACACTAGATTCACTTAGTCTAGTGTAATTGTAACCAAGAATGGGCCCAAGAACACCAGGGAACAAAATCCCCAAAACCAGAAATTAGGGTTTCAAGAAACCCTAACCAAGAATCCCACAAGAATCACCAGATCTAGCCTGATTAGACTAAATCAACAACGACCATTAAGAAAACAACCTCAATTAACCAATACCACCGTCAATTGCAAAAAACCCCAAATATCCTTCCAAACCTTAAAAACCCTAGAATCTCAAAACCACCAGATCAGAACCGTGAGCTCTGATACCATGTAAAAATGGTAACAAACACACAACAAACTTCTTTACACCCAACCAACCACCCCTTGGTGTATCTTTTTATTATAAAAATTCAAGAAGATAAGTCTCCAAACGGATGCTTACCAAACAATACAAAAGACAAGATTGATCTCTAATAGGTAGACACCAATCAACCTGATAACGCTACACGCGTCGTTCGGGGTCAAAGTAACTTCCTTTTCGTCAAGCAAGTTTTTCAACACCCTAGGCAGTGATCCTAATCGTTATAGTGTAGTATTAGGGTAAGCCACGGGTATTGTTATCGTTCTCTAGGGGAATAGGAATGCTAGTGAGAAGTTACTACGCTAAGGTTGTGGTTGAGGAAAATTATTTTTTATCTTTTTATATTTTTTAAGGAAAGGAAAGGTACGAATCTCGGGGTTTGAATTTGGGGGGGGGGGGTTGGTATTGCTACCGATTACTCTACTTATCTAATTATCTAATCTAAGGTGTATGTAGTCTATGTCTAATTAATGTGTGCTCGTATGATAGTTTAAAGATGTGTTTACTTAGGTTTTACTACTCCTTAATTATCTCCTATTGGTGGTTGAATTGTCACGTCCTTATTCCTAGTTGCGTTGTGTGTCTAAGGTTGTAGGGTATGCGTTTCTCCCTAACTCTTTGAACTTACCAAAGGGTCTCGTCTACAAAACCCACTAGGGATAATAAACTCTTACTCTAAGGCACTCTTTGGATGGTTTAGCTTACAACTACTCAAGGAGTCATATTCTAAGGTTCACAAAGATTTAATCAAGCATTAAGTACACAACGAATGACCTATCGCATTACTAGATCATTAGTCAACTAAGATAAGAAACAACCAATCAATATTCAATAATTAAGTTTCATATTCCCTAAGCAAACACACAAGTAAATTAGCCGGACATGGAAAACATGCAAGCATACACACAAATAATCAAAGACATAATTGTATTAATGAAGTAAAACACTTATCTTGGTGTAAGATAGGGTTTGGAACCCTAAAATACTGTACAAGACAGCCTTGGTTCGGTTTAGGTTTTTTACTCCAAAAGACTACACCCTAAATACTGAAAAATTCGGATTCTATATATAATATTACATATGCGACGGCGTCACCTTATGTTTTGTGACGCCGTCGTGTCGCCGTCATTAGGGTTTCGTCTTGGCCACGTTAGACTTGCGACGGCGTCACCTTATGCCTGTGACGCCGTCCTCTTCAGCTTCTGACGCCGTCTGGATTACATCTAGGCCGTCTGAGTTGCGACGGCCTACTCTTTTATAACTTGACGTCGTCACTTGAAAATGGGAGTTTTGGCTTCTGTCCCGTCACAAAGATCCTCCGACGGCGTCACAATTAACACCTGACGCCGTCACCTTATGTTTTCAGCAGCTTTGAGTGTCTCGATTCTGACTTTGGCCATTTTCTTCGTAAAATCACGCCTTTTCGTCCAAATAAGTGCCATTCCAGCATTTTGCCTTCAAGAGACCTAAAAAGTGAAAAGGAACGATATTAAGCAATAACGGATACAAAAGTGATCAAATAAGGGCTTAAACGACCCCTCAAAAGGTACCTTTTAAAACCTTATCAAATATCCCTACACTTGGTATTTGCTTGTCCTCAAGCAAATGTGCTTTTAGCCAATTAATTTATAAGTTAGAGGTCATGAAGCATTGGTTTAAAACAGTCCACAACACGTATAAGCCCCGCAAAAGTCTTAACAAGCACGGAAATTACATACTAGCACCTCACATGGGGTGTTTGGATACTCACATCTCTCTCGGGTGTATATGAAATATAACAAATTGGAAATGGAAGATAAACACTCATTAATCGGTCCTAGTACATAGATTACCATAGGCTTGAGAATAGATCAAACCTCCGTCGCTTTGGCGTAAGCACCTATGAAAGACTATCAAAGAGGTCTTTAAAGGGTTGTAATGTTAGGCTTACGGTAGGAAAACAAAGGGTTTGGTGGGATAGGCTATATAGTGGTGGTAAGTCAAAAATCTCTATGTTAAATGCATACGAAGAATGGCGTTGCTAAGCCAAGACTGGACACTCTAGACTCTAGCTAACTGAAAGAAACAAACATAAAATTTAAAGGATAGATGTAGGATGGTAGCCCGTTTTTTTTTTTTTTTTTTTTTTTTTTTTTTTTTTTTTTTTTTTTTTATCAAACACTCTATTTTTTTTTCTTTTCTCTTTTTTATTTTTATTTTTTTTCATACACTTTTACTCTACCATCCTCTATGGTAACATCAAAATGATAGGGATTTATAGGCACATCCCTACACTTGAGTTTTTATTACTCTAACACTAATTTGACCCGAATTGAAAAGATCAAAACACTTGGGGTACATTATTATGCAAACAAAGGGAATTTGAATTTAACGTTCCCTTCCCGTCATTTCATAAACTTTAACTTTTCCCATGAATCCCAATCGTCCCAAAACTGTATACAAAGGATATGACTTGACTTAGCAACTCATGCAAGCAACCAGATAATTGAACTAAGGGTTTAGGGTGATAACAATAATGCACTAAAAGTGAGTGCATACAAGGTAGGCTAAGGCGATTTGGGTGTACATTTGGGGTTGCGGTGTAAACAATGCTCTTCATTGATATTCCGGAAAACCGAAACATCACGAGAACCGCGAAAAGGATAGGCTCTGAGGGGTTAACTAGGGGTATCGTGTATTAAAGATGAGTACAACGCAAAGGGTGTGGGGGAATTACTCAACCGATGTGGAAGAAGTAATTATATTACGGGTATCAAACAAGGGTTATCCTAATGCCTCTTATCATTTAGTTATTCATAACTACACAAGTATAGTCTTACTAGCGATGTGGAATGCATCACAAGTATAGTCTTACACAAGTATAGTCTTACTAGCGATGAGGGGTTAACTAGGGGTATCGTGTATTAAAGATGAGTACAACGCAAAGGGTGTGGGGGAATTACTCAACCGATGTGGAAGAAGTAATTATATTACGGGTATCAAACAAGGGTTATCCTAATGCCTCTTATCATTTAGTTATTCATAACTACACAAGTATAGTCTTACTAGCGATCTCGGAATGCATCACAAAACAAGTTCTAGAATCTAATATACTACCGGTTTACACTCTAAGCATTAAAGATGAATGTTTTTAATTCTTACTAATCTAAGGGCGATCCTCACATTTTGGGTGGAATTTAGGTGGTAAAGGGTTTTTTGTGCTAGTCATATAACTTCCTATCCGTGAGACGCTTTTGTTAAGACTAATGGCCCACTCCTATATGTCATGAAAAGTTTTAAATTTGGTGCCAAAATTACCCTAACCGACATTTTCTCATGGTTTATTACACAAATACAATTGGACAAAGCAAATAATCAAGGATAAGCATAGTTTCAAAGTTCCCGTTTTATTTTCCCTCCCTACACTTAAACTGAACATTATCCCCAATGTTCTCCGAAAGTATCAAAGTTATGATAATGAAAGGTAATAAAAAACGAAAGAACCTAGTACTCCCCTGATTAGCTCGGTAGGATCCGTGTGTGAAGTAGTGGTTAAATCATTTCCAAGAAGAATTTATGCGTGAAAAGCTCCTTCCAGTCTTATGTAACTTCTTCTTGATAAATTAAACCTGCACACTTGAAGAAACAAACGAAACCTTCACGTAAAATCGGCGGTAATAATATATATAAGACTCGATTTAAACTAGGATATAATGCTTGTGGAATGGATGTTTACAAAATTTCTGGAAAATTAAGACCTGGAAAATTCCAAATTTTTTTTATGTAGCTCAGAAAACGAGAAAAAATTAATCTGTTGTTTTTACTCCTTCCTGACGCCGTCAGGTTGCGATCCTGACGCCGTCAGGTTATCCTGACAAAAACTGGTATGCGATTTTCTGGTAAAAATTCTGGAAAATTTAGGGGCCGTTTAGTTGGAGAGAAATACTCTATTTTTTCAGAAAATTTTTCATATGAAAAGGGAAAAACTGAAAACCCGTTTAGTCGCACTTTTTTCCAATAATTTTCCAAAAATATGAATTTCTCATTTTCCAATTCTTAATAGAAAAAATGAAAATACCATTACACCCTTCTCACTTTTTTCATTTCTAAAATAATAACTCCATTTCCTCTCGCCCCACTCTTATCACACCCACCTTCCATCGCCTTCACCTTCCATCGCCGCCCACCTCTCCGTCCACTGTCTCCGTTTTAAAAAAAGGAAAAATTTAACTCCAACTAAACGGATTTTCAAACTTCTCAACTCTTCTCTAGAGAAGAAAAACCATTCCCTTCTCTAGAAATTTAGAAACGGAAAAACATGAAAAATTTTCACCAACTAAACGGCCCCTTACATCTTTAGAATCTGGAAAAAATTTCTGCAAAACATCCATTATGACTCGATACAAGCATTTGACTCGAACAAACACACAAATATATCTTTTAATGAATTGTTATTCTCATGTTTACGTTTCCTTGAAAACGTGTGTAATCCTCCCTACACTTATCCCTTATGTAAAATACCTTTATATGCAATTAAGACGAGGTTAAAAACAACATAAAGCATTTTTACAAATTTAAACATGAGAATAAACAATCAATAAAAGATATATGACACTAACAAGCAAACAATTAAGCATGGGTTGCCTCCCACGAAGCGATTTTCTTTATTTAAGAGTCTTGTAGCTAGACTCGTAGTCGTGCTCCTACGTTACTTCATTACTGCCACCTTGACGGTCTCTAATGGGGGATTCCATGTTGTAGAAGTGCCCTATGATGCACCTCTCTAAGAGTTCGTCCTCTCCCCACTTGGTCCTATATTTCGGTCCTAAGTTCAAGCAATCCTTATAGAATCCGAAAATCTTAGCCATAACATAATCTACTCCTTTTTCCCTATCCTCATCATTCCTATAATAGACCGACAGTTTAAGTTCCTTTTCATCATTAGAGAGTGATGAAAACTTCTCAATCTTAAACGGCATTTGGTAAGTTATGTCATCGGCCTCATCCTTGAATCGCACTACTCCTAACGAGGGATTATAGGTCATCCCGGTGCTTTCTATGAAAGGTTTTCCTAGAATAACATGGGACAAGCTAGGGTCTATGGCCGTGCTAATATCATCCACAATTATGAAGTCCGTAGAAAACGTAAAACTACCTACATAAACGGGCAATCCCTTAACTCTACCAAGAAAATTGCACTTAACCCTAGGATTATCGGGGTCTTGCCTAGTTGGAATAGGCTTCTTCATTACCCAATTGTAGTATGTGCTACTCATTATGTTGATTGGGGATTTGCGATCAATGTAGGCCTTTGCCACAAAAAAGTGTCCTATGAAACATGGTATGTTAAGATTCCAAGGGTTCCCAAACTTGATTCGAGGGCTTATCCTAACATACATGTGACGGAGGTCACGCACTAAGTGAGGGTGGCGAGATAGTTCTTCTTCCGTGGGAAACTTATTGAAATAGTCATTGTCTACTTCATCTACTTCCTCGGTTGTTTCATTATTCTCAAGTGTATGGTCCTCTTCGTCATTTGTTCCATTAGGTTTAACTAAGGCGATGGTATTGACGAATTGAACGTGCTTAGCTAGCTTACTTGGGTCCTTAATCTCTACACCGGATGTAAAACCCGAAAATCTAAAACATATATAAAGACTAAAATACCCTTGGAACCAAGAATAATAAAATACGTAAAATACGTTTATAATAAAATTTACGAAATTAAAAACCTAATAAATAAAACTTAACGAATATAATTTCGTGAACGACTTTGGTAAGACGAAGGATTTAAAAGTTTCGCTAATGTGTTGGGCCGTTCGTTTGTTGGTATGGGCTCGTTCCCTTTGTTTTGTTTTTGCGCCAAGCCGAGGACCAAGAGGAGCCAAGAGGGCGTTTGTTTTGTGTTCGTGAGCCAAGGGCCGAAGCCCATGTGGGTGAGCTTGTGTGTTCGGTTGGACCCAAGCCAAACCCAACTTATCTCCTAAACCTAAACTAATTGCTACTACTATAAATACATCACATAATCATTAAATTGAAACCCTAGTTTGCTTTGCCTCTCCTTTTTCTTTCTTCTTGTTCGGCCGAGACCCATAACACCTTGGTGTTGAGATTTTTGCTTCGACAAGTTAAGGTATAACGTTTATTCATCTTCCTTTAATGTACCTTGCATGTATATGTCAAGATATATTTTGTTTCGTCGCGTTTTGTTCTTTTTTGTTTGTGGCCGAGAGGTGTGAACCGAAAACCAAAGCAAACCCTAATCAACTTAACTTGTAACTAATAAGGAACATGTAACGTGATAAGTAATATTGAATCGGGTCATGTATATGTTGAGTTAACCTAGGCCGAAGCATGCATGAGTTAGGACCGAACCATATTAGTGTTCGGCTAATGGGTAAAACATTTTAACTTGAATATGTAACATGTTTAGATGAGCTAGAACTTTCGTATGACTTGCTAGCCGAAACCCTAGATGAACCGAATACATATATACATGAGATTTGGACGTGTAATAAATAAGTAAGGGTCACGTAAACGTAAACCCTAGTTTAATATGTAAAGCGTATAAAGTATACTAAACCTTAATAACTTATGGTCACATGAAATCATAAACGTGCATGATATAGTGTAAAAGTAAAGAAGGTTATTAATTATGTATTAGGTTAAGTAGCGAGTCATTAAGACGTAACATGTAAAGTAAATGCATATTAATGAGATATTAAAGAATAAGAAACCCTAGAACATAAATAAGAGTCGATTAGGGTTTGAGCTGAATATAGTAATACGTTATTTCATGTGTGAGTTATGACTTATAAAACTATTTTCACATTTAAACATAGACTTTAATAAATGATATAACGAAACCTAATCTACAACATTAATTATAAAATACTTAAGACTCATTAATAAAACCCTAAAGTATGAAGATCATTAAGTATGAATACCAAACATTAAAAAGATCATTTTGACGATTATGGAATCATGAATAACATGGACGACCGTTAATGTCTATAGGTTCTGTGAAGAGGGAGTAATCCTTTGCCTTTCGTCTTTCTGCTTTTCGATCTTTTGCGTTGGAATAAGGTACAGATATTCTGACCTTTTTGGTAGAGGTTTCCTCTAAATGTTTTCTTTCGTATTAGGTTTTCCTAAGCCTTTGCTATGAATCCCAAAATCTGATTTGTTTGAGCTATTGTTTATCTGAACTCTGATTTCTGAATTATGAAACATCTGATTTTGAACTATCTGATATGAAAACTATGATTTTGGAAATATGAATGATTTTCTGATAAATATGATCTGTGTCAGTTATGACATTCTGATTTGACCTAAGATAGTTTGACACCCGAGCCAAATATTTAACTAGTCATGGGGGTTCCATGTCCGTATCAGTGATGCACCTCTGATATGACTCTAGGGCAGTAGAGTGATGTTCTGCCACGTCTCTGGATGGTGAAGCATATTTGTGAATATGTAGGAAGGGGCGTATGGATGCATCCTAGATCTGTTATCTGTTATATGTTATATGTTATCTGTTATCTGATGATTGATGCTGCGTGCATGCACGTCCTTCATAACTCTGGTAGGTCTCCCCTACAAATGTTGCCTTATGTGAATATGAATATGATCTGATATATGTTTCTGGGCTCGTGGTAGTTGACTATAAACTTCATTTGAAATTATGATTTATGCTTTGAAAATGATTAAGATTTTGCTATTGCTCATTCACTTTATTTCGTATCCGTTATCGTTTAGTATTCGCTTTTGCTTTCATATCTGTTCACTGGGCTTTTGAAGCTCAGCCGCACTTTTCTTTTCTTCCGCGGCAGGTATCTAAGCATTGGAAGCTGGGTTGCTTTGGGATGAGTGCTTGAGTGGACTTACCTTAGAGATTTTAGCTTTGATATTCTTATGATGCCATTTTAGACTTATTTATTTTCGGATATTATGTTGAAGTTTATTTCGTTTCCGCTGGGACCTATGTATTGAAGTCATTTGACTTGGATTATTTCCGCATTTATGTTAAGACTTCTTTGGATATTTATGTTTTGCTTTGATATGACACCATTACTTGTGATTCCTTTACCCTTGGCGGGTCGGGGCGTTACAATTTATGGCATCAGAGCCCAGGTTTACGACTTGTAGTCAGGACCTGTGAACATAAGAACCTTAGGTTATCCCTTAGAGTTAGGATTTGACCTGTGAGGATTGGGTAGACTTAGGTTTCCTTCTGCGAACTTCCATTTCGTATCTCACCTTTGTTCATTTTGCTAATCGTTTGAATATCATTCAGATGGTTCGAACTCGTCAGAATTTGGATGGGGACGATGATGCTCCTAACATGGATGCTGCGATTGCGAATGCTCTCAACTCTCTTTTCCCTAGTTTGACTACACCTGAGATGATGGAACAGGTGATCAACAACATCCGTAATCAGAATGGTGCTTCGGGTAGTGGTGGAGGAAATCAACCCACAGGCATTCACACTTGGCTCGAGCGTTTCGGTAAGCTCAAGCCTCTTTCTTTTAGCACTGCTGCTACTCCCACTGAAGCTGAGGACTGGATCACTCATGTTGAGAAGCTGTTTGAAGTATTGGGTTGTGGAGACGAGTTTAAGACTCGTTTGGCTGCGTTTAAATTGGAAGGTGATGCTTTAAATTGGTGGAAAGCATTGAAACAAGCACGAGGAGGAGATGCTTTCGCTGTTACTTGTACTTGGGCGGAGTTTCGGACTATCTTCTATAACCGTTACTTCCCTGATGCTGAACAGCAAAGGTATGAGAGGGATTATCAGGCGATCTACCAGTTTGATCATGAGAACTCAAATGAGTACATGAGTAGGTTTATGAGGTTGGTAAGCTTTGTTGGAGCGATTGCTGGAGATGGTAGGCGCCAAGCTAAGCATTTCAAATGGGGACTGAAGAAGTGGGTGTTGGACCGACTGCTTAACACTGAGTATGAGGATGTGTCGGCCTGCAATGATGCAGCTCGTAACATTGAGATCTTTCATGAGGGTTCGGGTTACAACAAGCGTAATCGCGATGGTGATCGGATTCAAGGTAGGACTCAAAGTAATGAGTATAAGGGAAATACTGGCAAGAGTTATGATTCGAGGGGACAAGTGGATAAGGGTTATGATCAGCGGGGTTAGTCGGGAAGGAATGTGGACTCTAGGCGCCCTGAGGCGAGGGGTCAGGATAGCAGAGCTGCTGGTAAGAATGGAAATGATCGTCAGAATCAAGGTAACAATAACCAGCGTTACAACAAAGATCAGTCGGCTCGAGGATCGAATCAGGGTCGTGCTTCAGGATCTTCTGGTCAGCAAAGGACGGCTGAAGTTTTGCCTCCCCCACCTATCTGTACTACTTGTGGAAAGGCTCATCCGGGACCGTGTTTCAAGGCCACTGGTGGATGTTTCTCTTGTGGTTCTACTACTCACAAGATCAAGGATTGCCCTAAGAGGAACCCGGCGATTCCTGGGAATTACACCAAGCCGCCACCTACTACTGGACGTGTTTATGCTACTACTCGGAATCAGGCGGAGCATACTTCAGGTACCATTACGGGAACTCTTTTCATTAATGATTATTCTGTCTTCGTTTTATTTGACACCGGCGCCACACACTCCATTATATCTGTCACATGTGCTAAGAAACTTAATATGAAGCCACAACCACTAACGAATCACTTATCGATATCTACGCCTATGAAAAACCACATGATCATTGATCATAAATACGTTAAGTGTCCTCTTCGTTTTGATGATCGTATCCGCCCTGCACATCTGTATCCTCTCGATATGGTCGACTTTGATATCATTCTAGGCATGGATTGGTTGGCTTATCATAGAGCTTCCATCGACTGCTATGCTAGAACTGTGATCTTTGGAGACGTAAAACATCCTGAATTCGTTTATTTCAGTTCTAAACCACTCAAATCTGTTAAGTTCATTTCTGCTATGAAGGCATGGACCATGATTGCTCATGGGTGTCAAGGTTTTCTGGCATCTGTTAAGGACACATCTTTGGAGAGTCCTAACATTGAAAACCTTTCTGTTGTTTGTGAATTCACCGACGTTTTTCCCGATGAACTTCCTGGGCTTCCTCCAGCTAGAGAAGTTGAGTTTAGCATTGAGTTGATTCCTGGTGCTAAACCGATTTCGAAGGCTCCGTATCGTATGGCACCTGTAGAACTGAAGGAGTTGAAGGAACAGCTGCAAGAGATGATAGATAATGGATTCATTCGACCTAGTGTTTCTCCATGGGGTGCACCTGTCTTGTTTGTGAAGAAGAAGGATGGAAGTATGCGTTTATGTATCGACTATCGTGAACTCAACCGTATTACTATTCGAAACCGTTATCCTCTTCCGCGCATAGACGATTTGTTTGATCAACTGCAAGGAGCTAAGTTCTTTTCTAAGATTGATCTGAGGTCTGGTTATCATCAACTACGTGTGAAGGAGCAAGATGTTCCTAAGACCGCGTTTCATACCAGATATGGTCATTATGAGTTTCTCGTTATGCCATTTGGTTTGACGAATGCGCCTGCTGTGTTTATGGACCTGATGAATCGTGTTTTCCATGAGTTCCTCGACAAGTTCGTTATTGTTTTCATCGATGACATTTTAGTTTACTCTAAGTCTGAAGAAGAGCATGAGCAACATCTTCGGATAGTTTTGGAGATTCTGAGGAAGAAGAAGTTGTACGCCAAATTCTCGAAGTGTGAATTTTGGTTAGGACAAGTCGCTTTCCTTGGTCATATCGTATCAGCTGATGGTATAACCATGGATCCGTCTAAGGTTGAGGCTATTACTAAGTGGCCAAGGCCTATGACAGTGACTGAGGTCAGGAGTTTTCTAGGACTTGCTGGATACTACCGCCGTTTTGTTGAAGGTTTCTCTCGTTTAGCTTTGCCTTTAACCCAATTGATGAGGAAAGGTGAAAAGTTCGTGTGGACGGATGAAAGAGAAAAGAGTTTTTGAAGAGTTGAAACGGAGATTGGTTTCCGCTCCTATTTTGACTCTTCCATCTGGTTCTGGAGGATATCAAATCTATAGCGATGCATCTAAGAAAGGATTGGGCTGTGTCTTGATGCAACATGGTAAGGTGATAGCTTACGCTTCAAGACAACTGAAACCTTATGAGGAGAATTACCCAACTCATGACCTTGAGTTAGCTGCTGTGGTGTTCGCGTTGAAGATCTGGAGACATTACTTGTACGGAGAGACGTGTGATATTTTCACCGACCATAAGAGTCTCAAGTATATTTTCACTCAAAAGGAACTCAACATGAGACAAAGAAGATGGTTAGAACTTCTTAAGGACTATGACACTAACATTCAGTACCATCCTGGTAAGGCTAATGTAGTTGCTGACGCACTTAGTCAGAAATCAGGTATGCTTGCAAGTATTGAGATTGAGCCTAGGATCATTCGTGACTTAGAGCGTTTGGATGTTGAGTTGTGTGAACGAGGTTTTGGTGGATACTGGGCTAGTATGAAGGTGGAGTCGAACCTTATACTGCAAATTAAGGAAGCTCAGAAAGATGACGGCGAGTTGTGGGCCGTAGCTCAGAATGTTGAAGAAGGTAAACAGACGGAATTTAAGGTTGATAACGACGGAATTGTATGGTATGAAGATAGGCTTTGTGTTCCCAATGATCAGGTACTTCGTGAGAAAGTTATGACTGAAGCTCATAGTTCTCCTTTCACTATCCATCCTGGTTCTAACAAGATGTATAGGGATTTGAAACAGTATTTCTGGTGGAACGGCATGAAGCAAGATGTAGCGACGTTTGTGTCGAAGTGTATGATTTGTCAACAAGTGAAGATCGAACATCAAAGAGCTAGTGGACTGTTACAACCATTGGATATTCCGACATGGAAGTGGGATAAGATATCTATGGACTTTGTGACTGGACTACCTCTTACTAAGAAGAAGCATGATGCGATTTGGGTGGTTGTTGATCGGCTAACCAAATCTGCTCATTTCTTGCCAATTAGAAAGGATTATGGTATTGGTAGATTGGCAGAGATTTTTCAGCAAGAGATAGTTAGACTTCATGGTACTCCGACGGCTATTGTGTCAGATAGGGATCCTCGTTTTACTTCTCGTTTCTGGAAAGGTTTGCAAAAAGCTTGGGGTACTAGACTTAATTTTAGTACGGCATTTCATCCTCAAACAGATGGTCAGTCAGAGAGGACTATTCAGACCTTAGAGGACATGCTAAGGGCGTGTGCTTTGGAATGGACTGGCATCTGGGATGAATATTTGTGTTTGGTAGAGTTTGCATACAACAACAGTTGGCATGCTAGCATTAAGGCAGCACCGTTTGAACTTCTTTATGGAAGGAAATGTAGATCACCTACTTGTTGGGATGAAGTGGGTGAACGTCTGATCGAAGGTCCGGAAATGATTGAGATTACTAATGAGAAAGTAGTTGTTGCTAGAGAAAAGTTGAAGGAGGCTAGGTCTCGTCAGAAAAGTTATGCCGACAAGCATCGTCGTGATTTAGAGTTTCGAGTTGGTGATCGTGTGTTTTTGAAATTCTCGCCTTTTAGAGGTGTGAAACGTTTTGGAATCAAGGGCAAGCTCAGTCCTCGATTCATTGGTCCGTTTGAAATTCTGGAACGTATAGGAGAAGTTTCGTATCGATTAGCACTTCCGCCTCAGTTATCGCATGTTCATGATGTGTTCCATGTATCTCTCCTAAGAGGATACAATTATCATCCTCGGTTGTTTCATTATTCTCAAGTGTATGGTCCTCTTCGTCATTTGTTCCATTAGGTTTAACTAAGGCGATGGTATTGACGAATTGAACGTGCTTAGCTAGCTTACTTGGGTCCTTAATCTCTACACCGGATGTAAAACCCGAAAATCTAAAACATATATAAAGACTAAAATACCCTTGGAACCAAGAATAATAAAATACGTAAAATACGTTTATAATAAAATTTACGAAATTAAAAACCTAATAAATAAAACTTAACGAATATAATTTCGTGAACGACTTTGGTAAGACGAAGGATTTAAAAGTTTCGCTAATGTGTTGGGCCGTTCGTTTGTTGGTATGGGTTGGATTACCTTGTTTACTGCTTCTCCTGGTATGTGAACTCTTATTACTTTGTTGGCTCCTACTATTAACATAGGAGAATCCTCTCTATGTACCTTGTGTAGTACTTGTACGCTATTGACTCCGCCTTCACGATTAGCTATGCTTTGAAGAGGATATGCAAGGTCTTAAAGTTTGCCTGGTTACTTAGCTCCTGACTCGAACGGGAACTAAGGTTTTGCAAAGTGTGGAGATTTTCCGCTCTTAAAGTTTTTGTGTGCTAGTGGTTGAGCTTTGAGATTTAGTGCTGCTACGAACAGCCGTATTGAAAAGACTGCTCTGGATCGG